>VNJU01009956.1:0-307633 GCA_008042675.1 Drosophila seguyi | reverse complement strand
AAAAAAAAAAAAAAAAAAAAAAATATTTTCCAAAATTACGTAGCCGACTAGTGGGACAGAAAAAATTAAATCCATTACAATAAAAACCTTTCCAGGGGATAAATATAATTTCCCTTACCCCAGAGCCTCCACTGTATAGAGCTTTAACCGTGGCCACTTCTCAATACACCCCACAGCCAGTGTCGTCGTTCGCATAAAAATAAACTTTGCCCCGTCAAGTATGCAATTGTTTTTGCATTGCACCGAGTTGAGGGTTCGAAGGGGCGTCTCAGGGTTTCCAGTGCCTCCTGCTCTCTCTCTGGTCATAGCCTCGAGCCTCCAATTGAGCGTAAGCCAAAACAATATTCGTGCATACATATTTTATTCTGGATGACAATTATTTGGCCCAAGGGGATAAGACTCCACTGTGGGCCATGGTAAAGCCAGTGCCAGGGCCCGTGCCTTCTCCTCTGCCACATCTCGGTGGCAATCATCGGCGCAAATTTGTCGCATTTTGTTTTGTTGTCATGTTTATGGCGCAACATTTTCTGGCCATAAATACACGCCGAAAATGCTAATGACCGATTGGGTGGCTGGCCATAGTGGCAGTGATTCTTGGTTGCCACTGCCAGTGCCAGCACATGCCACCAAGACGTAAAGACTTTCTGCCTCCGGGCGGCATTTCAATCGACCAGAAGCGATATTGATAAATGTATTTGGGCCAGATTGGATAAGGAGTCGACACCGAGAAACGGGCACATCATATGTCAAATCAAGTTCCTCGGGACTCCCAGCCCTCTCAGCCCTCCGGCGAGTTGGAGGGGGCTGGTGCTCTCTGGGAAAACATATGCCAGCGCCACATCAGAGTCCCAACACGCGAAGGTCACTGACAAAGCGCCGTTTGAAGTCGCTTACAGTTTTAGTTGATGTTGACGCGATATCAAAGGGGGGCGGTTGGGTTGGGTGGCGTTGGTTGGTTGGTCTTTTTTTTCCCCCCTCCAGCTTTGTGTTAGTGTGCTGGGGTGTAAAAAGAAAGCAGCCACAGCAACGACAACAAAAGCAACAACAATGGCAGATAACGAAACATTTGACAAGGACAAGGGTGCCCCGTAGCCCCATCAAAACTCCCCTTTCGGCACGAAGCTCCCCAGCGGCAGCGGCAGTTATGTTAGTGTAATTATTAGTGCCGTACAAAATAAATATGTACGTTTGTATATGCGCACACACAAACATCCATTCTTTTTCGAAGCTTTAGCTGGTGAATCCTTAGCCAAGAAAACCATGGGACTTAACTAGGTATTCTGGAGTATATATAATAGATTTCGGAATTTTTTAACAGTTTGAAAACTATTTTTTAAGCTTGCTGAAGTGTATAGAAAATACTTTTTTTAACATCTTTAATATCACTTTGCTATATTATTACATCTTAAAAATATATATATATTATATATATATTATATATATTATATATTATATATTATATTATATATATATTATCTTAAAAATCTCATGCTAACATGTTAAAAATTAAAAAACAAAATCTAAAATATATGTTTAATGGCTTGTTTCAGAATAATAAAAGACTTTTTTATACCTTTGCTTACCCGCATTCCCCCCTCAAGAAAATCCCCTTAAATATTTAAAAATAAATTAATTTCCCTATTTTTAATCCTTTAAGGGTAATCTTACGAATTCCCTTCACTACTCTTCGTTCTGTCATTATAAATAAACAAATATTCAATTATAAATACCTGCTTTCCGCTGTTTTATTATAAATAAGTAAATATTCTATTATAAATACTTTCTTTCCTGTGAAACCACCGCTGTTTTATCCTTTCAAGCCCATTGTCCTCGGCTGCGCTTTTTACGTTGCCTACTTTCCAGTTGAATTTATGGACCATTCCGCTTGGTTGTACACTTTTTATGCAAATATACGGCCAAAAGTGCCGCAACAGACAACATTCGCTGACGCTGTCGCTGTTGCTGATGATGTTGTAGTGTGTATTCCAGGGTAAGAGGCGGCGAGGGAAGTGGAGCAGGACATGGTTTTGGATTGGACGGGATTGCGTGCTTAGCTCGGGTGTCGGCCTGCTGGCACACTACAAATGTCGCCAGCAATTAATTTCCATAGATAATTGCCTGTCGATAACGACAGTGGCATTAATCAAATGGCGCTGGCCGGCCGGCTGTTGACTAGAGATGGGCACTACTCGTTACTGTTTTTGTTCCCGGGCCAAGATTTAATCAAAAACTATGGCGAAATGACAAAGTGAAAGTTGTATTTCAGTGATTTGTTGTTGTTGTAACGCTCTTAAATCAAATTGAATTGAATTGGCAAAATGTGTGTGTGTGCGCGCGCTTGCTTAAGTTAGCTTAGCTAGATGTGTGTGAGTGTTCGTTTGGCGATAATGCATCGTATATGTACTATATAAACGTTATGAATAAATATACATAGATGTGCGCTCAACTTTTTTGAATAGATTCCATTCCGGTGTGACTTTAACCAGCTAAATAATAATACTGATCACAACAAACGCCAATAGTGTGTGAGAGTTCAGTTTGCTTCAACAGTTGCCGGTGAAAATAATGCGTGTTCGATTGTACAATAATAAATATATATGGAGTATTCGTATAAATATAATATGTATATACTATATAGACTTGGTATTGCTGCCCCTGTAACAACAACAACTAACATAAACAGCAAATATCGTTTCGTAATCAAGTAATTGATCTACACAATATGATTTTGGGAACAAATTTGAACAACGCTGGGCGTAAAATAGGCGCTAGTTGTAGGTAATTTGTCTGATTATCTTCCGTATAATAATATGAGTGCGTTATAATATATATATAATCGACGCTAATTGCACTATTTATATGTAGGTAAATATTATGCTGTTACACTACACTGGCGGTCGGAATAAGAGTGTCGAGATATTCAACTGTCTAAGCTACGCATAGTGTTTATGGGAGATATTGATATACGTAATATTGCCTGGCTTCGCTAATGATTAACTTAACTATTTACATAGAATACCAATTAAATACTGAGTAATCAAGGGGAAGCGTCGATAAATAGAACTTGGGTGTCAACAGCGACAGAGTTTTAAAGCCAAATCATACATAAATGCACTTTGTTCAATTCATAAACATGGAGAATACTTGTTCAGGATGACTATAAACTACGAATTTTGGCCGTATTGCGATATTATATTCATCTATACTTTTTCTATGGAGATAATGGCAGTTTGGATTCATCTATCTAGCTAATGTATATAGTATGTGGATCCTTTTGACCGCCAGTGCGGCAGAGAATTATGAACTAACATGATGATAGATCCGAGGAGAGCGATGCTTATTATTGGAAAAATGCTGCGGTAGAAAAATGCACAAAAAGTCTTCGGTCTCGGGGTTGGGGGAGTTGGTATCGGTACATCTTCATCAATCATTATCGTCTTCATCATTTTCTCGACAGCATTATGTTCATGACGGTGCCGCTGTTGTGCAGCACTCGCTTGGCATCGTTCAGATTGGCATTGGTCAGGTCGTAGCCATCGATTTCCAGCAGCTTATCGTTGAGGCTCAGCAGGCGGGCGGCGTTCGTATTGGGCGTTATGGAACTCACAAAGATGCCAACCTGCAAAATTAAGAAAATAACCATTATATATCAAAGTTATCAGCTGTAGTTATAGGAAAAAGCTCACCTGATTGAGCAGCTCGGCTATGTCAAAGCCCATGCTGTGCTCCCACTTGAGTGTCACCTGCTTGACCGTTGGATTCTTGTGGACGCCAAAGATCCAGGTGGATTTCTTATTGTGACTCGCCTTGGATGTATTGTTGGTGGCCGTGGAGTTCAACGAGTGCTGCGACAGGGAGTCATCCAGCTCCTCCTCCTGATCCTCGTCCTGCTCCACCACCGTCTGCTTTGGCTCGACATGATTGCTGCTGATGTTGTTCTGGTAGTCCAGCAGCTCGTCCTCGTCGACGTTCTCTTCGATTTCCTGGGCACCAATTGCGGTCGTCTTAAAGTTACTATTCAGGGCATCTTGGTAGATGGTTTGCTCCTGCAACTGCTGCTGCTGTTGTTGCTGCTGCTTGCGCTGCCGCATGGACTCGTACAGATTGAGATCCTCGGGCGTTTTCTTGGTATACACACGAGCTATGTGGTAGGGCGGCGGCTCTAATCGCGGAGGTGGCGCCGCCGGCTGTTGCTGTTGCAGCGGCTGCAGTTCGTAGTCCTGATCCCCGTTCAGATGCGTGGTGGGGAGCGGCGTATTGGCCTCCACATAGAGCTGCTGGTAGTGCGCCTCGTAGTTGACCAATGGCAGGCCGTAATACTCCTGCGTGGGCACCGGATGCGCCAGCGGATGCTGCGGCTGCTGGTAGACACCGTAGATGTGTGTTGTATCCGGCGCCATGCCGTATATTGCACTTGCTGTGGCCTGGTCCACAACATCCTGGTTGGCATTGCTGCTATCACAGTGAACTTGGCCGTTGGCCACTACGCGCGCCTCCCTCACCTCGCTGGTGGCATTGGCCGAAGAGCTCGCCGCCTGAGCCTGCCTCACGTACTTGGCCATTTGGCGCAGCTCCTTGGGATATGGCGTGGGCGAACGCATCAGCCGCACGGCCGACGATCCCGCCATCTGTTCGGGCGTGGGTGTGGGCGGAGCGGCCGCCACGTAGCTGGGATAGCTGGGCGCCGGCTGCGGTTTTGCGGCATTGCTCAATATGGTGGTTTCCTCCGCAAAGCAAATCCTACGCGACGGACTCGCATGCGACGGCTGCTGCTGGTTGGCATACACGAACTCGTACTGCTCCTGGGCCTGCTGCTGCGCCTGCATGCTGTTCATCTTAAATGTGACCTGGGGCAGCATGAAGCAGGTCAACTGGGTCTTTGTGCTCGCATCCAGGTACTGCAGCGGCACCAACGGCTGGGACTGGTTATCGCTGAGCCAAAGCGACGTGAGATTCACCAGGTTTAGCATGGACACTGGCAGGGCATTAATGTAGTTATTGACCACATTTAGCACCCGTAGCTTGCTCAGATTTCCAATGTTGTGCGGCAGTGCGGACAACTGATTATTGGCCACGCTTAGGACACTTAGTTGCTGGCAGCTGCACAGCTCATCCGGCAGCTGGCGCAGTTGATTGTCGTCCGCGAAGAGGAAACGCAAGCTGCGCAGCATGCCAATCGTACTCGGCAGACGGATCAATTTGTTGTGGCTCAGCACCAGCTCCTCCAGCTGCTCCAGATAGCTGATGCTGTCGGGCAGCTCCGTTAGGCCATTGGACTCGCACTTGAAGGTGACCAATGACTTGAGCATGCCCACACTGAAGGGAAAGGCCTCCAGGCTGTTGGAACAGATGGACAACACCTCAACGTTGCGCCAGTTGCTCAGCTCGCTGGGCAGAGTGTCCAGTAGGTTGCCATTGGCCTCGAAATGCTGCAGGTCGCGCAGCTTGCCAATGTTTGGCGAAACGCGGCGTATTTGATTAAAGTCGATCCAAAGCTCTCGCAGGGATTTCAGCTCGCCAACAACTTCGGGCTGGGAGGGAAATAAGGGTTTGTTAACTTTATAAGAAGCCGGGTATATGACCAAATATATCCTCACCAGCTCTGTAAACTCATTACCGCCAATATCCAGCCGCTGGAGGTTCACTAAGCGCACCATTGACTTGGGCAAGGTAATAAGATTATTCAGACGCAACTCCAGAATCCTCAAATTGACCAAGCGTCCAAAATTGGCTGGCAAAAACTCGAGGTAGGTCTCATTCAGCAGCAGCTCCTGCAGGGATATGAGCGAGGTAATGGCATCGGGAAGACGTTGCAGGCTGTTGCAGCTCAGATCAAGGTGGGTTAGGTGCTTGCACGACTTGATCTCCTCGGGAACATTGACAATCACTGGAAAAATCACTGGATTTTAGTGCCTGGCAAGGTATAAAAACTCTGGCTTAAACTCACGGTTCCTGTTGAGATCCAAATGCTGGAGCTGGCGCAGACTGCCGATGGCCTGGGGTATATTCTCCAGATTATTGCTGTTGACATGAAGCACCCTCAGTCCCTGACAGTAAAACAATTGCGGTGGCAGCGCTTGCAGCTGTCGGAATGAACGAGAAGCGATAAGCGAAGGGTAAATAAATCGTTAAATGCGCATTGGGGCCGGGTTTACCCACCCGTGTGGTGCTCAAATAGAGCTCCTCCAGCGTCCGTTCGTGCTGCCACACCTCCGGGAAGTCGGTGAGCGGTGTATTGCTATAGTCCAGCTTATCGATCACCTCCTCGCGCTTGAACTTGAAGCAGGGGAAGCACTTGCTCAGCAGCGGCATCTTCTTTGGGTTGGGTTTCGGGGTTTATTGCTTTTCTTTCGTTAATAATAAGGCACGGGTTTCGCTGCTGCCAACGGGACAAAGCGTTACGTTCATTCGGATTATTGGGGTCACATAACCGCCGACAGGCCACACTCACCAGTGATTCATCGCCGCCGCAGTCGTCGGAACGCTATTCTTGGTCCTGCATTGCATTTGTCCATTGGCATTTTTGGGCTTGTTATTGTTCTGGCAGCCCCACCAACACTAACACGCGCACGCACACGCACACGAGTGAGTGTACACAAAAGAGACTCCGCTGGCCTCTCTTTGCGCTCTTCCCGCGTGCAAACTCGATCAATTCGCGATTTTACCTTCGCTATGTACACATCATTCTAGGTTACAGCGAGTGGTGTTTATTTTGGCCATTGGATTGGCTTTTATTTAATGTTTTTCACTTTGAAAACGACAAGTTGCTTGCAGGTGTTAGTGTTGGTAAATGCCGAACGGGCTAGTGGTGGGCGAACACTGAGCCACGGCGATTATCGATATTCTTACACTTAACAATTTAAAGTATTTCAAATTTAAATTTATTACAATTAGTAACTAATTAAATTATAATTAATTGAATGCTGGTTTTTAATATTATTACTTGGTACTTTATAATTTGTCTGCTTTTAGTACAGATGAATTTTACATTCGTTAATTTTCTAGTTAAAAAAGCACCTTAATTGGTTTTTCGAAAATATGTAAATATTTATGTAGAGGCATATGTAAATTCCATTTTTATTTAAACTAATTCAAAATTTAAGTAACAACCCAGGTGGTCCCTAATATCGATAGCTTTGTAAGAAGTACTTCCAAGAATGAAATACAGAGGGCGCCACTAAAGCCGCCGTTGCTGTTCAAATAAAAGAAAAAGCTGTTGGCGTTAAAAAAAACATGCAACCGGGCTTGCATTTTTCGCTAAAAATGCTTCACCCTTTGCTAATTAATATTTGCTCTCCACTTCCTAGCTGCGATTGCGCTTAGGCAAACTGACACCTCTCCTCTTGTTTCGTTTAGTTTCGTGCGGGTTTGTTTGGAGTTGCTTTGTTTTTTGTTTTTTATTTTTTCATCTGTCGTTGATAACGCCGACATGATGATAACTGAACAAAGTTCAAAAAGGTTAATGCGAATTCCGGCTAAGATGGCCAATTAAAGCTTAGCACAGACTTTGAGCCACGAGTGTGTGTCGTCAGGTTCCGTGTCGTCTCGTCGTGCGGTGTGAAAATTATTCAAATACTCGCCTTTTTTCGGATTTTGTCGCTTTCCGTTTCGGGGCGTTTTAGGTATTTGTCGTTTTGCCGCGAAGCATTGACGAATTTACACTTCAAACAATTGTTAAACTATACAGCATATTGCAAATAGGAGGTACGTAATAGACAATGTGCTTGTATTTGCAAGAGAAGAGTGCGTCCAGAGCCGTGCGACTACGGACGCGAGCTTAGTTTCGGTTTTAGAGTTGCTCGTTGCAGTTGGATCGCTCGGGGATTCGAAATTTGAAGTGAGTGCTCAAAAAGTGTTGCAATCTTATCTCTGCGAAATTCGGGTTAAGCCCATTCGGAGAGGATGATCTCATAAATAATTGTGAATTGTAGAGTGTCTATCCTTAATTGTTTGTTGAATCACGGATTCACAGTGCTGTGGCAATTGTTAAAAGTTCCGTAAAATTCGGGTCAAAGGATAAGGAATTTATTTGAATTAATTTATTTATTTTATGTGAATTTGTAGGATCATAAATACAACCTCCCTAAAGATTGTATTTTGTAATAAAAGACATTTATAATACAAAATATATGAGAAGTAAAAACAGAGTGTTTGTTAATTGAAATGATTTCGGTTACAAGCTCAAAGTCTGAGTACTTAACATCCAATTAGTAAAACGTATGTACATTTATAAAATCGGGGGCATTCGTAAAACCCTAATGGTTGAATAAACTATGTCAATTTAAACAATTTGAAATGTAAAGTTGCAACCTTTCACCTTTAACATTATTTAAGTTCCTCTTTGAAGTGTCCGTTTCCGAGCACTTTGAATTGTAAATTTTACAACGCTTATTCTATGGTCAACCCCTACACATCCAAACGTTTACATTTAAAATTAACAAACATCTGTTAGGCTCTCACAAGCAATTATAAACAAATAGGTTGAAGCTAATTGCTGGTAACCAGAAAGCATTTCCATTTATAAGTTCTGACACTTTCCATGATTTTGAGGAGTTGAAGGGATATTCAGGATACAAAATATGACTACGGGGAGATTTGTATTCCTTTTTAATATTTATTCCGCTTTCTAGTTTTCTCTTCATAATAGTCTTGTAAATATAAGCAAGTCTTTGGGAACAGCTGGATATAAAAACACCTGTCAACTGTGGGGCTTGCAGGACAAGGTGGAATTAAATGATAAACTTAGCAGGAAGGCAAGGGAGCAGCTGAGTGGACTATTAAGACCTACTAAGTGAATAAACCAAGTGAATGTGGATGAACAAGGATTCACAGAGTTTCGTTAACACAAAAATAGATAAGCAAGAGAGAAAGAACCAGAAACCAGAGTAAAATCTATAAAGGGAGAATCCAACCCCCTTATGGTGGGCTCTCTTTCTGGTGGGCGTTATTCCACCCCCCCGAGTAAAACGGTTAGGCACAGCAGTTAGGATTTGAACCGGTTTTTTTTATTGCATCGTTATTTCATATGGCGAATCCTTTTCGTAAAATTCTGGATCTTATTAGCTTGGTTTTTTGCTCAGTCGCTAGGTAAAAGATCACTTCTTCTTGCCCTTGCCCTTTTTGGCGGACTTTGCTTCCTTGGCGGCTGGTGCATCCACTGAGGCCTCCACCGTGGATGTGGCAGTGGCAGGATCGGCGGTAGACTTCTGGCTGCCAGCATCCACACCTGCCTTCTTGGAGGCCTTGGACGAGTCCTTTTTGGAAGGCATTCTGAAGAGAAGATGAAACGGATTTTAAGACTTGGCAAACAATTTTTAATTGAAAAGAATTTTGCCAAAACACAAATATTCACAATTTCAAAAGTAGAAAATTTATTTCTTTATTTTTATTTACCTTAAAATGAATTTGGTAAAAAACCTTAAAAGCCGAAGACGGTGTTAGTCGCCTGAAATTTCGAGACAATATGAATTTTCAGCAGAACCTTAGGCTACCATTTCAATACTAAATATCATTAAGTTCAAGGCTTGCTTGGATTCTTTTTTATTTTATAAATTTGCTTGTTTTAATATTCATCATATTAGGTTTCTTCCTTTTTTTTTTTTCGAATATTTTGCTTAACGGTTAATGGTTTGCGCCTGCTTTTGGGGGCGGCCTTTTGGTTCTCTGAGTATTTTCCTAGCTTTCCGTATTTTCCCCTGGTTTTCTCTTATGCTCTCTCTTTCTATCTCTCTCCGGCCGGGGTCCCATTTTCCGGTTTCGCGTGCAGTTGAGGAAACGAAACCAAAGAGTGCGCACCGCGGGCCGCATAAATTTCTAGTGCATTTTGTCTTAAGTAATTTTAGTTTCTAGACCAATAAGCTGTATTAGCAAACCGTATTTAATTAGTAGCTAAAACAAATCAATATTCCGAAGAAAACCCCCAATTAATTCAGCAGGCCACGCAAATTCTGACGCAAAAAAAGAATAAAAGGCGTATCACTGATTATCGATTTTGCGCCCATGTGAAAGCGTTCGGAAAAAAAATAAATAAAAAACCTGTGCCACTCTAAAGGGCTGTGCAATCCCCTAGATAAAGTATTCCTATATCCACAATCCACGACCCAAAGCCGGCAGGTGCAATAAATACGCGACATGGCGGCCAAGCGGAATGCGGTGACCACGGAAGCTCCGGAATCGTCGGCGGCGCCCGGCGAGGGAACCCTGCTGGCCCTGGACCCGCGGCTCTCGAAGCGCGTGGAGAGCGTCATTCCCAAGAAGCGGTGAGCTTAATTTACCCCAAAAAATACAACCAGAAATACCCCCAAAAATGCCTCAAAAAATGCGCCCAAAATTGTATATACACTGAGACAAACAAGCATTATTATAATTCATTACTTAACTAATTTTTCTTTAAAGCAAACTTTAATTAGGGAAGGTAATGGTTTTTTAATGGGCAATAAATTAGTTAAAAGTTTTAGCATTGTTTTAAAATTAGTTACTTAAAGTTGAGAGTTTCTGTTGTCAAGTTATGTTAAGATCTTTTTACCATTTTAAAAATATTTAAAATAATAGTCTTGGTGTTTTCCTGAGAAAGAAGATTAGCATTTCAATTACTTTATTTATTTTTCTAAGAAAGATGCGTCAATTGATAATCTTTATCAAAAGTTTTAAGCTTGTGGCGTTAGGCAGACATTGGTTCTAATAAAAATTTAATTAGGTTAAGGATGGAATTTTTCGAAGAAAATTATTAATTACATATATTTTAATATGGTATTTTTTTTAAGAAAATTATTAATTATATGTTGATTAACATTTTTAAACTGATAATATTATTTATTCAATGAAACAGCAGTTTGTATTGTTTTAAGAAAAAAGGTTTAGGCGAAACTCTTGCTGATGCTATTTATTTCATAAAAGCACACATATCTCATAGACATTAAATTAATATATATATAAATAGCTTAAGGCCTTCAGTTGCTATAGCTAATAAAAATTTCGTGTATTTTTTCCCAATAATAATAAAATAAGATGTATAATAAATAAAGGATAGCACTCCCTTCTTTGTATTTTGTTAAGAAATCAAGTTTGTTCACAAGTTTTTGGGTTTATAAACAAAATAATCATAGATAGCATATACTTATTATTAAAAACCATTTAAAAAAACATTTAAATTAAAATAAATTACTGAATTTTTTACATCAAAGCAAACATTATTTTCCTACAGTTTTTCCAATTCCTTGGACTCGGTTTCTAAATCCGAATTAAGCCTTAGTTTTGCACTCACTTTCATATGTAAATAACTAGTTGTTCAATTGGTCTTCTTCAGTGTTTCCGTATCTTTACCTAATTAAGTATTTCTACTCGAAACTAACTAATGCTAATTGTATTTCTTTTTTCACGGCTCAGCCATGAGGCCTTGAAATGGTTTGGATGGGGCTACAACGACTCCCAGTTTTACGGAAAGGATGGCGTCATTTGTTTTCGCGGCGACAAGTGAGCGACTCTCAATGGGAATTGCATAGTGAACTATAGCTTTTACTATATCCCAATCACCCACAGATATCCCCTGGCTGACTGCCAGCTGCCCGGCTTTACCAAGTGGGTGGAGGACAGGTTCCAGCTGTCTGTGGATTCCGGCAAGCCGTATCCCCAGCTGCCACAGTCCTATCCCCGGCCGGTGGAGAATACTCCCTTCCTGCGCGAACTGAAGGGCACCACCAGTGTGGATCACTCGCTGGAGGGAATTGATCGGCTGGTGCGTTGCCATGGTCAAACCCTCAACGACATATACAGCCTGTGGCATCACAAGTTCCGCAGGATACCCGACCTTGTGGTGTGGCCCCGCTGCCACGACGAGGTGGTCCAGCTGGTGCGTCTGGCCCACAAGCACAATGTGATGCTGGTGCCCTTCGGCGGTGGAACGAGTGTGTCGGGCGCTGTGACCTGTCCCCAGAATGAGTCTCGGATGATCTGCGTCCTGGATACCTCCCAGATGAATCGCCTGCTGTGGCTCAACAGGGAAAACCTCACCGTCTGCTTCGAGTCTGGAATTGTGGGCCAGGATTTGGAGAGGGTCCTGAGGGAACAGGGCCTTACGGTGGGTCACGAGCCCGATTCGTACGAGTTCAGCACACTGGGCGGCTGGGTGGCCACCCGCGCGTCGGGCATGAAGAAGAATGTCTATGGGAATATCGAGGATCTGGTGGTGCGCGTCCGTATGGTCACACCCACTGGGACGCTGGAGCGCGAGTGCAGTGCGCCGCGCGTGAGCTGCGGGCCGGACTTCAACCACATCATCCTGGGATCCGAGGGCATGCTGGGCGTCATCACTGAAGTGGTACTGAAGGTGCGTCCCCTGCCACCGGTGCGTCGTTATGGCTCCCTGGCCTTTCCCAACTTTGAGGAGGGTGTGCTCTTCATGCGCGAAGTGGCCCGCCGGAGGTGCCAGCCCGCCTCCGTCCGACTGATGGACAACGAGCAGTTCATGTTCGGCCAGGCCCTCAAGCCGGAGAAGAGCTGGTGGGAGGCTGTCAAGGATGGACTGAAGCAGCGCTATGTTACCTCTTGGAAGGGCATCGATCTCAGTCAGATCTGTGCCGCCACTCTGCTCTTTGAAGGTGAACCGAAGGATGTGCAGCGCCAGGAGGCGCTCATCTATGAGATAGCAGCACAGTTCAAGGGATTTCCGGCGGGCGCGCAGAACGGTGAACGTGGCTACATACTGACCTTTGTGATTGCCTACATCAGGGTGAGTTTGAGCTTAGAACTTAAATATAGGATTCAAAATTAATTAAGTTTAATTTATATTTTTTCCCGTAGGACTTTGGCCTGAATCAGGGCATTGTGGCCGAGTCCTTTGAGACCTCTGTGCCCTGGGATCGTTGCAGTCTGCTCTGCCGGTCGGTCAAGCATCGTGTGGCCACAGTAAGTCACTGGAAATACTCTGTAAATCTCTCACAAACATCCCTTTTTTTTATTCCTTGTCAGGAATGCCATAAACGCGGCATAACCTTTTACATGGTCTCGTGTCGTGTGACCCAAACCTATGATTCCGGCGCCTGCATCTACTTCTACTTTGGTTTCCGCTGCGTGGACGTGCCCAATCCCGTGGACCTTTTCGAGGCCATCGAGCACAGTGCCCGCGATGAGATCCTGTCCTGTGGTGGTTCTCTGTCCCATCATCATGGTGTGGGCAAGATCCGTACCCATTGGTACCGTGACGCTGTGACCGAGACGGGCAGTTCCTTGTTTACGGCAGCCAAACGGCATCTCGATCCTAAGAACATCTTTGCCCTGGGCAACCTCTTGCCCCTGGAGGAGGAGGAGAAGGATCATCCGAAGATCGAAGCCCTGCCAGCTTCATCGACATCAACACCACCGAAGGCCAAACTGTAGAGGATAGTGTTCACCGTCTTAGTCCATGTCCTAGTCTTAGTCTCTAAACTAATTTTCCTAGTCGCTCTTGGGGGCTCTTTCTATACCAATTTGTTCGGGTATTCAGTGCTTTTGTAGCGGGCTCATGTTTTCTATGGGTTTTTTGATAAATAAATGAAATATTTGATAAGCTGCTTAGAAAATTATTTTCCATAATAATAGTTCTTAATTTTTAGTTGCTTAATTTGTAAATTTTTCCCTGTGTAATCCTGACCATAGACACACATCGGTTTTGTGTATGCGTGCTCTGGCGAACTGCCGATCATTGTCTTCTCATCTGCTCATCGAAGTCATTTGCGGCTTGATGGCGCACCATCCTGGCCAGGCTAAGAGCCAGCGTCGAAGATTGGAGCGCCCAGAGCCAGGAGATCAAATGTCATCAAGTTGTCAACTTCGTTAGCATGCCACAAGGCAGCGATCGGAGTTGGGCTTTAAGATCTTTCTTGGCCTGGCTGGTTGGCTCTATACACTGCAGGAATTTTGCTAGATATTTTAAAGAACAAATTGGAAATAAATTTAAACTAAATAAAATATAGGAAGCTAACTTCTAGTAGACAATTGTTTACTCAATTGTATAGGAAATAAATCATAACTTTTCCAAAAATGCATTCGGAAAGCTTGATTTTATTAACCTAACAAATGAACAGATTCACCTATACGTTTTCAACAATAATTGCTGAGAAATCATTAAAAACTCTAAAAAAATTATATAAAATTTAAATTTAAAATTATAAAAAATCATTTTTATTTACAATATTCGCGTGACTCTGACATTTTTTTGCACCGTGCTACCCAAAAATGGTGGAATGAGCGCCTTATTGATGGCCAAGGAGAAGTCGTCGACTTGGTCTGTCTTGTTACCCTGGCAATGGATACGGATGCTGCACGTATGCCATATAGCATACGGTATACCCCCCAGTACACACACACTGTCAGCCTATAAATAAAGATTAAAATCAGCAAAAAATAAAAAAATAAAGTAAGTAGAAAAAGTCCATCTAAGTCCCGCCGTCCTGCTGGAAATTGTCAGCAATTAACCCGCGGGTCACTCCCGGAAAACGCTTGCAGTCCTGCGTTCCGTCCCAGACTCCAGATTCCAGACTCTGTGATTTATGCCACCGAGTTTAAGGCCTAAAACTCACAATCAAGGCCAGGGGGTAGGGGTTCGAGGAAGAGGACTGAGCGGAGAATTACAATCCTGACACGTTCGCCAGGCGGAAAAACAAAGACAGAATGCTCTTCTACCTGAGGGAGATGGACATAACTCATTTGCATTGAATGAAAAGGTATAAAGGGGAAAGCCGCAGGGGAGAGTTGGAAACTCAAGATTATGAGAAATATAGAGAAAAGGAGAAAAGAAATTAGTGGAACCTCTTAGGGGGTTCTATAACAAAAGGGTTTTTATATATTAAAGGATCAAGCGAATTGTAGAGCAAGATCTAAATACAAAGATTAGTTTTTTAGGAAGGGTTTGTTTCTAAATAAAAAATCCTAGGAAGTCTTTTAATTCCTCTTTATTATGTTTATTTTATAAACAATATTCTTAAAATATATTCCAGGATTTTTTAAATATTTTTTCCTAGCTAAATACCATCAGCATTGTTACTAACAAGCCATGTTTCAGCAACGTGTTGCTCCCAGCTGGTTGGCAACACAAACAGCACTGACGCTGCGTTCAAGCCAGGTTAACCCATTAAAGCCTGCTATGCCGTCGTCGGTATTTTTACCTGGGCTTCGTTACCAAACGAACCTGGCACCTGGCATTCAGTTGCGAGCTGCGCGGCGAGCGAGCAACAACGGAAAACTCGGTGCGACGCGTTTTGAATTTATTTGTGTTGCTCCAAATGCAGAGAGTTCGCTAGAACCCAGAGAATCTCTCAGAGAAATACACAGAGATCTCTAGAGAGAGAGAGAGATCTGGCTGGGAATAAATATTTTCCTGGCAGCTGCACAAAAACTCCGAACGTTGCAGTTGCAGTTTACACGCGACGCTTTCAACAACGCGACGCGCAATTCGAGTTTGGTTTTCGTTTCGATTTGGCTTTTCTCGGTTTTCCATTACGTGTTTTATGTGTGCTGTTTTTCTCTGTGGGAAAATGCGACAAATTATCCGGATTCGTTCATTAAAAATACAACGTTTTGTGGCTGGTAATTGAGCGGCAGCGGCAGTTGCTTTTGTTTTGCCTTTAAAAAGAGTAAAACAGGTGCGTGAACCAAAAGCGAATCGAGTGGTTGCACAAAAAACGAAACATATAATATAAAAAACAACCACCAAAAAGAGCAGCATCAAGCATAACTTAAGTTGTATAAAAATCATTAAAAGTGCATTAGTTATGCCAGGCTTTTCCCAGGAAACTCATCTTGCAGCGGCTGTGGTTCTAAGGCCTTTCATCAGTCAGTCATCCAGCAGTCAGTCAGTCAGTCAGTCTGTCCAATCTTAATGCACCTGCAATGACTCGTTAAAAACTATATAGCCTTTGGCTCTGAGATGCCCCCTAATGCCTTCCGGACCTCGCAGTCATTAAAGAGAGACAATTTCGCACTAAAAACCAACCCACGTCGGGTGGCCAAAGTGCTTTATAAGACCAACAGTCCATAAAGTGATCTCGAAAGAGTCAGCAAATGCGGAATGTATGATAATAATAATAAAATACATATATCTGGCAAAAAGGCATACGATTTTTGGTCAGTTTGGAGTTTGCCTGCAACGCCAACGCAAAATTCTCTGGATTGCGATATTTGGTTTATGAGTTCTGTCAGTTCGTGTGTTTGAGTGGGTGTCTTGCTTGGCTATAACCTGGGATTTGGTGCTAGTTTTAACCTTGGAATGCCTTGAGAGATTAGAATATTTTATTTTGGCACTCTTGGTGTGGTTTATGGAGCACTTTTAAGAACTAGAGTTGGGTTTAGTTGGGTAAATTTCAGGTTAATAAGTCTTTTATTTACTACAGCTTGATATAAAATTTTTGGAATATAATTGACTCTTACTTTCTGAGATATCAATAAGAATTCACATTATATCCCACTGTTTTTTCTGAGTTCTACAAATTCCAAGAATGCTCTCATCCGAGTGTCAGCCATAATTCATCATACAAAGTATCCCCTGCTATTTTTGTTCTTACCATTTTTGCATAAATGTCCAAGTCATGTCTCGAGGCCGTAAAACGTGCCTTTAATTTATCTAATAGATATTTGAACTGCCCATCACAAGGGGCTGACGTGGAACAAATGTTGGCCATTAGACTGCATGTTCAGCATAAATGAGGCATTGAGCCGTAATGGCAGCAACCATAATCGTTGTTTTAACCCTTTCAGTTGGCCAAAAAGGAAAAAATGCTGCCAAGGCGCACTTAATTAACATGCAACTGGCAATGTTCGCGTAAACAAAAATCAAAACAAAAACGACGACAGCCACGACAAGTTAACGACAACAGCAACAACAACAAAACACGTTAAAAAGTGCAATCCAAAATTATAAAAAAAAACCAACTAGAAAAACGTGAAAAAAACAAAGCAAGAAAAGGTCTCGTTTCTTCGCCAGAAGGTGACGACGAGCGGTCTAAGTTTCGCCAATCAGTCAGCTAATGATGCTGCTGCGACCGGGGGCTGCGACTGCGGATTCGCCCCGCAGCTGCTAATTAAACTGCAGCAACGACGACGACCCACAGCAATTACTGCGGCCACAACAACAGCATTGTAGTATTCTGGCAACAGCGGAAAATAAACCATAATGTGAGTATACTCTGGAAAACATGACCCAAGATTACAGATCAATATAGTCACAATTACAGCGACATTTAGGGTCAGCTTCTACTTTTTTTAAAGAATTTTCTGCTTCTCTCATAAACAGAAAATATTTTTGATACTAAATATTTCTCAGAAATGTAATTTTTAAGCTTGTTATCTTTACTTCATGAGAATATTTTTGGGAAATTCCAGTAGCATCAGTAAATAGTTTATAATATTATAAACAACATAATTATTTTAGCACTTTCGAGGTCTTTAAGATGTAAGGGAAATTGTAAATTTATATTTTGCAAATATTCATTAATGAATTGTGCACATATTACAATTATTTATTATAATACGTGTATTTCTAATATTTACAAATTATATTCTTTTTAACAATAATAAAGCATTCTCCACTAACTTAAAAAAGCAGAGATATAGATAGGTAATTAAAGTCCTTCAACAGAAACTCGATTGCTTAAGAATATACAATATAATTGCCTTAAAAACTTAATTAAAACCCTAGAAAAAGGAAAATAAAAAAGATACATATTTGATTGTTAATTGTTTTTGTTCCAAAGGAATTTTTTTATTTTGTATGAATCCAATTGCTATTTATCTTATTCAATCTCTTAACAATTTCAAAATCCCTCTTTAATCAATTATATTTAACATAAACAAGCTTATTTTTGCACTCTGAAAAGCACAGCACATTTTATAAATATTTAATAAAACAAAAGGAAAACTAAGCAGATAATTCATAATTTTTTGGATATGATATCAGCTTAAGTTGCCTATATATCCCACCGAAATGCCTGAAAAGGTTCAGTAGTATCTCATATCGCTGCGTGCAATGACTGCCATTTGGCTTTCTTTCTTTCCGTTTGGCTGCTGCTAAAGTTAAAGTTGCAGTGGCAGTAGCAGAAACAGCAGCAGCCACCCCATCGACTTTCTAAGCCAGTTGCCAATTTAGTGCATTTGGTGCTGATTTGGCCCGAGTGGCGGGAAACGGGAAACGGGAAAACTGGCCAAAACTGGCGGTTGGTTTGTCGCCAATTGTTTGCCGGCTCTCCTTATTGCCATTGGGAAGATCTCAGACCGCAGCCCGAAGCCGGAGGACAGTCGAAGATTGTGCAGATTGCAGATTGCAGACTCCAGACAAAAAAAAAATAAAGAAAAAAGAGAAGCAGTTGGAGGAAGACTGGGTCGCGTGTTTGACACAAATGCCGCGAATAGTTTTGAAGGCGGTTTGGCCCCACTGCGATTTATGGTCAAGACCAGCGTTGACTTGTGCAAACAAGAGTTGTGCTGGTGTTTTTTGTATTTCTCTTTGAGTTTGTGTGTTTTTCCTACCATGTTTTTCTTCTTCTTCTTGGCTTCCTGTGCCTGCGCTGATTGCGTTTTAATAAGCTAGCCAGGCCAAGATACCTTTCAGACATTTGGTTGCATGTTAGCTTTAAGTAGCAGGAAAACCAATAATCAGCCAAAGACAAGACACAGCAACACGCAGTTGCTAACTTGGCGCTCGTGCCATTCCGGCCAGGCAATGGGTCAGCATGGGTTAAACTTGCCCAGCCACGGATGGCCTCCGGGCTAATGTCGGCGATATCAATTGAGTGAAATCTCGCCTTCGATTGTGTTTTGCCTTTCAATAAACCCAATACTCAATGCCAGGCAATTGAAAGAATGCTTCTGATCGGATATATATGTATGGGAATATGAAATAATAAAAAAAATAAAGTATATAAAAGAAAAATAGCTAATTTGTTCAAGATAAAATCAGCTTTTGTGTCTGAATTGACGAAAATATCTTTAAGATACTTTACGGCAAATGTGCTTCAAATCCAGTGAAGGAGTCATTTCCGACCCTATAAATCATATATATTCTTGATCAGCATCAACAGCAGAGTCTTTCTAGCCATGTGTAAAAAAAAAAAAAATTTACAATTTTCAAAATTTTTTAAGGGGTTACATCGTTAAAATATTGAAAAATTAAAAAAAAAATTTAATTTTTTAAATTTCACATTTAATATACCGATTTCTTAAACTAAAAAAAACTAACACAGAAAAGTTTTCCGAATTAAAATTAACACATGTTTGGCTTAGTTATGAACAATTTTCAGTTCGGTCTTCTCATACGCAAGGGTATACATACTTTGTCTTCTTTTTCGAGCTTTTCTTTGTTATATAACATAATAATTATTACAAAATGTCAAGTACCTTCGTCTCTGGTCTGTGAAAAATGTCAAAATGATTTTAATAGACTTAAAAACCCAAACGATAACTCGTTTACAGCGATTATGGCTCTCTCAATGGCCCATTCATGTTTTTTGATGGATTATTATGGTCAATAATAAAAAACCTTTTTATTTACCTTTATCAAGTTTGCATAATAACAAATTCCATTTCAAGCCATCGATCTTTGGAACAATGGGAAAACCTTTATTGTTCATTGGCAGTTAGAGTTTCCATTTTTTTCTGATGGCGGCTTTTGCGCCTTTGATGCCAAAAGATCTATGGAAGGGGCTGCGACTTGGGGCAATCGCAGTGGCTATTTGGCAATTTGTCGCTGAAATACGGCAAGTGTTTGGCTTAGATGCTGGGCATAACTAGCCGAGTGTAAGCTGATGCAGCCTGTTGGCCAAGATCGATTCGTTGCGGCTCGTAATAGGCTTAGAGCTTAACGCTATTGGGAAATGCATTCAACTTCGAATGCCATTCATAAGCCATTGGCCACGCCCCGTTGACCCTCAGACCACATGAACTTGGCTTATTAAATAAACGAAAACAAATAAAATAAACAATAAACACACACACACACTATTGCTGGCCAGCCAGCAAGCCGCCAATAAATGTCCGACAGTGCAAAAAGGCCATAATAATAAACTTAAATAGACAGACGAAAAAAGCCTCCGACTTCGACTGCGACTTAATGCTTACAAATTTGAGCGTTAGCTTCGAGTTGCAGCGAAAACAACAAGAACCATCGCCGAGACGAGAGCAATAACAAGTTTTTTATGCGCTCCGCTGTGTTGTGTCTAAGCTTTGTTTTAGCGTCACTCATTAGCCAAGTTATGAACACCGCCGCCGCTGCGAACTGCGGCAAATAAAAAACAGTAGCAGCAAAAACCAACAAACAACAGTTTCGCAGCAACAACAAAAAAAAAAAACGTAAGAAATATGGTTAAAACGCTTAGGCCCAAGCAGGAACACTGACTGCTAACAGTTGGTGGCTAAGTTAATATAATTATTTATTATTATAAGACTAAAAACATCTATAAATAACAGGAAATTTATAATTAAATGTTAAAATGTGACTCTGGGTTTCCATTTTTAATTAGCAAAACATAGTTGGAGATATTTATATAAGAGAGAAATTTTTATATAATTAGTATTGAAGCCAATACTGCTTATTCTTTGAAGAATGTATTTTTAAATACAAATAGTATATCTTTAACAATATTTTTCTTAGGCAAATTGAAGAGAAAAGACAAAATAGGATAGACAATAAATGCAGACTTATGTATAAATTTATCTTTGTTACCTTCTTAATTTTGTAATGCCTTTTTATAAAATTGCTAAGATGAGAATTTTAGGATTTTATATACATCATTTATTGGTTTATTTACCAGTTTTTTTCTATTAAAACGCTTAATTTAAAATTACTTAAAAATGTTTTCTGGAAAATTTATGATCTTGATCTATCCAGGAGGACTTTATAATTTCTCCCTAGCTCCCTTTCTGGTGTATTTAATTATCTAGAGATTTTTGTGGCTCCCTCTGACTCCCCATAAATAAAACAATAAACTTAGGAAAACCATTTATCTTCTCTTTATACTTCAAGTATATTTTAGTTAATAGACTTTTAGCACCCTCTGTCAATTAGAAATTCGATGCGTTTTTTCCTAAGCATTTTTTTCTGAAGCATTTACAGGTATAAACGCCCCGTTCCCATGGCCCACCCAATCCAAACGAATTGAAATCGAGCGTTTCTAATACACACACGTTCCTCGTAATCAATTAAATGAAATCTGAGCCGGGCTTAGCTCAACCGAAAATCGTTGTTGGGGTTTTCTAATGGCCCTCCCTCCCAGGCCCCCCCACCAAACAATTGCTACACTACAAAGTTGCTACGAGGAGTCGTGTCACAAGCAAAAAAAAAAAAGAAAAATTGGTTTCTCTTTATATATTTTTTTTGTTACTCATTTTTGTGGCATTGTTTGAGCGATTTGTTTGAATTTTGCCGCCCGAGAGACTGAGACTGGGGGAAGATGCCTCGCCAGCTTTTTGGTTATTTCTTTCAAAAAAAATAGTCGTCGATTTTTTTTTTTGCCTTTCCAGAGCTGTGTGTGTGGCTTGGCCTTTTATCCCAGTCACGCTGCAAAGTTATTTGCGCCGTCGCGTCGTGCAGGGACCAAGTTCTCTTCTCTGTTATTATGCCAGCCGGTTTCATCGTCATAAAGCTGGAACAGAACAAAAAAAAAAAAAATTAAGAAGAAGCTAAAAAACACAGATAAAAAACGTCTTGGGTCTGCAGTTTTCGTTTGCTGGTTATCCGAGCCCTCTCACAGTCTTTTGATTTATGCAGTTGACGTCGTAAACTGTTGCAGTTTCTGTATTTTGATATGGCTTAGGGTATGGGGAAGGAGATATTTTTGAGGCATTTTTAGGGGTTTTAAAAGCCATTCAAAAAGTGAAAAGAAAATATAAAAGTTGAAGTAAAAAATATAAAAAAATAGGGTACAAAACTTAGGTAAAAGAAATTGGTACTTACATTTATTTTGAATTTTATATTATAATGTTCTTACTGGGTATGTCTTTACTTTATGGGAGAATCTACATTAAGGCGTATTTTACTATACTTTAAATTGTAGTATACATTTTTCTAATACAACTTTTTTTTAAAATATGTTTAATATTGATTGATATTGTTTATTATTATCAATCTTAGGAAGTTAAAGCTGCCTAAAAAAAAAATTCAAAAACAAATATGTAAACTTCTCTTCAAAGCTTGAAAAGTATCTTTAAGACTTAAAAATTGTCTATAAATTATTATAACATTTTATTCCCTACTTATATATCTATTTTATAATATTTTTATATTTTTCTTAATGTTTATATATGTATAGTTTTATATTCCTTTTATAAAATGAAAATCAACCAGTTGCAATTGCACCCTAAAAAGTATCCAATTACCAAAACAAATTATACAGATTCTTCCTTATGTGAGTATTTACAGGCTTAAAAATACATATACATTTTCGTCATGAGATATATTTTTTTTGTGAAAAACAAGGCCTGAAACTAAGGGTTGCCAATATTGAGTTATTCATCGTTTGGTTTGTTTTGACTGAAAAGTAAGTCAGAAAGCTTGTTATGAATGCGTCAAGCGTCTGGGTTATGTGTGCCTGCAAATGGCAGGTAATTCATGTAGAGACCGAGTGCTTTTTTGCTGTTCATTTTTTGTATTATATTTTTTGGAGGTGCCTTTGCGATGAATGAAATGAGCTCTCAGCCTTGCGACTGCTTCCGCTCGGCGGCTATTATTATTATTATTTTTATGTCTCTGTCTGGCCGGGTCTTAATGTTCAATTATAATTTGTACAACCGACTGACACTTGAATGAAGGTTAGACATTGGCGAATTATGCTTTGAGGCATAATTTCAAGTGTTAAGATACATATATAATGAAATTACTTCATTCGCATTGTGGCCTGAAGTTTGAGGTGAGTTGATTTCCCATTGTTGCGGTCAAGTGGGCTAATGACTCTTGGTAACTCGAGATGCTGACTCTCTTGTGGCCATAAAAGTGTGATTTGTGTAATAGTTTTTTTGGACACGCCAATTTATTGCGATCCCCCCTTGGAGCTTGGATCTTGGAGCTGTCAGCGGCATGCCAGCGCCTATTTTTTGCGGCTATCAATTTTTCAGTTTTCGAATTCCCAAGCCTCGTTTGCATATGACACACAAAACAAAAAAACATAAAACAAAAGGTTACTTCTAACGATGCCGTGAGTGTGTGGATCGATAAATGCTGTCACCTTTTTTTTGCGTTTCGCATTCGGACTCCAAATATTTGCATAAATTTCCGTAGAAGCATTCCCCTCCCCAACCAGCGCTCACCTGTTCCAAAAATGCGCAGTTCAAACCGGGGCTTCGTTGACTCGAAACTTATTTTCAAATTTTTGTTTATGCGCTCACGACTTGGCCATAAAGTGCTTGGAATATTTGCAAAGTCTGGCTGGCTCTGGCCAGTTACTTTCACATTTCCAATTGAAATTCAATTACGAAAGCCGCCTTAAGGAAAGGGGAAATCAATGCAGAAAGTGTTAATATTTATTAATTGATTTGAGGGGAGAAAACCACCAAAAGCTACAATTAATACAGGGAAGTTGAGGCAAGGCTTTTAGGGGAATTTATTCATGTTTAATGTAAGCAAATGTTTTTAGAGAAGAGTATAAGTATTTGGGGAAATGGATTTTGCTGAACCTTTTACAGGAAATCTAAGCTTAGATTTATTAATTGAGCGGGCTATTAAAGTTCAATAATTTACCTTGATTAATAGAAATATCCATTTAAAAGGTTGGAGTTTAAAGTACATTAAAAATAGCTGAATAACAAAGAAATAAAGAGAAATAAAACAGTGATGAATGTGAGAAAAACTTGCTTTAATAGATATTTATAAAATATTTCTAAAACTGTTTTGTTTTGTTATTTTTTAAAGCTTAATGCTCGACTGCTTTAAAGTTCAACCGAATTAATGGCTTGTGTGTTTTTGTTGTTCTGTTGGCCATTTGATTTATCAGTTATCCGATTATATAACAATGTATTTATCCAATTAAGAGGCGAGGCTCAATCCATTTGACTCTGTGGCATCATCTGATCGTCATCAGTTCAAGTCGTTTTGTTGCTTGTCATATGCAAATTGCGTATACGCCCCAATGGCAGCTTAACGCAAAATGTCAAGCTCACTCTCACAATCTGTCACTGACTTGTCTCTCTCTATAAAATAATACAAAAATAAAAAATAGCAAGCGACCCCCCTGGAAATCTTTCTCTCATTAATAGTTGCTCCTCGTCTAACGAGCGTTGTCCGGCCGGGGGAAATACTTGGCCAGTGATGCAATAGAGCTCCATGGCTGTGATTTACAGTCAAGATACGTACGATAGCCTCACAATTGAAGGCATTGAAATTGCATTAAGATGGTTGATAAATCGCCGCTTGAGCTTTGAGCTGGCAATAAGTGTTGCACAATAACAAAAAGACTAAGTTTATTTAAGAAACTTTATATCCAAGCTTTGTTTTTAATTAAAGAGTTAAATTTTACTTTATATTAAACAAAACGGAGCATTTAAGATATAAATTATATTCCTTTGGCCTTTGATCCAGATGAACAGCAAGTATAAGATGGAAAATGTTTATATTCTAAAATATATTATATAAATATATTTTAATAAATTCGAATTAATTTTCTCAGTGCGTCACGAGTGGGTGGCGCTCAGCCGGGGTCGAGGTGCTGATGATGATGATCGGATCGTCAAAGGCGATCACCTTTTTCGCTTAACGACTTCAAACGTTTGCAATTAACTCAAATACTGTATTTACACGGCACCCTCCCTCTCTCGAATAGCTTCGATCTCCGATCTGCGATCACCGATCGCCGTCATGGCCTATAACATGGCTATATCATAATTTACAACTCCGAGATCGGTCGGTCAGGCTCCGGCGCACGCGTTCACCGCAACTCTGTTTTCGATTATGCGCCTCATGGCTCTCGGCGGTCCTAAGACTTCATCTGCGGCGGTACATATACATATATACAGTACATATACCCCCAAGATCCCGTCTCGATCCCAGGACAGAGAAAAGAAACAAAATAACCATTGCTGGCCTTGATGGCTGCCTGCCCCCGGGCGGCGTTTTGTATCTCGCGCTTCCATCTTGTACGGAGGTATCTTTCGGCTGCCGCCTGCTGCTGCAGAATTTGTTAGCCTGTCGTAAACTGCGCCAAATCGCATAAATTATAAACGCCAAGCCCCGTTTATCGATATGCAAAAAAGAGCACAAAAAAATATATGTAGACATATCGTGTTTTCCCAGGCGAAAGTGTCGATATGCCTTGAACCGAGAACGGTTTCTTCTTGCCTTGCGGCCGGCCGGCAATTTCTTTTAATTGATTTTCAACAGTCGTGTGAGCTTTTCCCTGTCTCTCCCTCTTTAAGGTCTAGACAACGCCAACGCCAACGCATGAGATGCGGTTCGGTTGACAGGTGTTGATTGAAATGACCCAAAAAAAAATTTAAGAAAAAATAAAGACGGACCAAGGAACAATGCCTTGAAGATGGAGACATGAGTTTCACACTTTCGGGGTGTTTATAAACAGCTGGGGGAAACATTTCAGGAAAACAACTCAATCACATTAATGAGAAGAGTCTCCGTCGCAGGGGAAAAATATCAAATGACTCTACAGGTTTAAACTATGGCCAAGGGGGAAAAATCTATTGTAAGCCCTTAAGGGGGAAATAAACTGATGAATTCTTTGTAGTTTTTATGTCATGTACTTCAGTTTTTGATGGCCTGCAAGATCTAGCTTCATTTAACTAACAAATTAAATGGGTAATGTCTTCAACAATTTAATATTAATCATTTATTTAATATGAAAGAACTTAAAGTCGAAGATATTTCACATAATACTAAAAACAAACTGACAATTGTCAAACTTTATTTTTAATTAATAATATTATTATAAAAATAGCCTCTAAACGCCCACAACTCTGGAAAGCCACATACATTGTCTATGTTCGAATGTAGTTATATTTTTTTGTGGCTTGTCCGCCTTGTCGAACTCTGCGCTGTAAAAACAATAAATATAAATAAACATATTGCCGGCTGTGACGCACTCGCGCTCAGTGACAGTTCCGCCGATAAGATTACACCGGCACGCACTCACATCATTCAGAAAAAAAAGGAAAATATATATGTACATATATATAGTTTACACTGTGTCAAGTTGCATGTCATGCAAGTCTGTTAATGTACGGCACTTTAGATCTATGTTTGAAGCCAAGACAATCAAGCAACATGCAACTTTGAAAAATACTTGAGTAAAAGAGCAATACATTTTGAAGAGTTGACATTTTTGAAAAGTTTTATAATTAAAGATAATTATGGCACTCTTATGAAATGTAATGAAAGAAATTTAAACCAATATATGGAAAATATATTGATGTGAATAAAGAAGGTAGATACTTATACCCTCAATTTTAAAGGACCTATGCAGCAGAAGGCTTAGAAAGAAAAAGAAACCAAATAAGGAGAAGCAATAAATATACATTTTTAAAATTACGAATACAAGAATTTTTTGTAGTCTTTATGACTAATGAATTTAGTAAAATTAAATCCTAATCCCTGTTAATTATTTTGTATTTCTTATAAAGTCTTTCCAAGTCTCTGAAGTAGATCAAGTTCTCTAGTAACCTCATTGATCTTTGCTATAACCAGAAATCGCTATTTGTTCTAATGCCACTCACTCTGCGGTCTTTTCTGTCTCTAATCAAAATGTTTGTAAACTTAATTAAATGTTTGCTCTGTGGACAACAACTATCAATTGTTGCACTATTTACACAATTGCCGCCTTGTAGGGCAAGCGAGCGATGTCAAGTCGTTGTCTCTGTCGTCGGCTATCAGCAGATCGTCTATTGAACCCCAAGTGGCAGCCCATGAAATGATCGTTTTATTTCATAATTAGTAGTTGCCGCGAGCATTGATTTTGTAATTTATGTTAATTAGCCTCAGGCTTTGTTTTTCTACGGAAATATTAATATTGTATAAGGCGGCAACGAAATTTCATGCTCTATGAGCTGGCCGAGAGAATTTCTACAAAAATGTCACGGAACTCTTTGTATTTCTGTTTTTAAACCCTCCGAGTTTGGAGCTAAGTGAGCCGGTTTCCGTTTCTACTGAACAGTAAGGTATTTCTGTTTTTTTTTTGTTTTTTGCTATTCATAAACAAGTTTTGTGTTTTAGCCAGTGGATTTCACGGCTTTTAATTATGCGTTAGTGGACTCCCTCATTGCTTTAATGTGGTTATAAATTGCCGCAATTATTTACGCGTCACACCCAATCGATTTTAGTTTTGCCCGAGGCTCTTCGTTGCCTACCATTCCCACAATGATTGCCAGATTTTTCGAACTAACTATTCTCGTTCCAAAGTACTGGTTACTTCTTTCTTTTCTTGCTTTTTGGCCAGCCAGGTGCTATGACTATTGAAGAATTTTATGGCCAGCCGTGTAACACTCATTAAGCTTGTCAACTCAAATTAGTTTACCAGAATATCTTTCTTAATGACCTGGTCCTCTGTCCCCAAGATATCTCACTTTGGCATGTAGCAACATTATTTCCCAACGCAGCTTCTGTGTGTGATTTAATGATGCCTTTGGCTCCGGCTACGGCTCCGGCTGGAAGATCAAAAAGCCAGGATAGGGCGACACCTTTCTAAAATCATCAATCATGGCAAATGCTTCCGCTTCTAGCACTTTGCCAAGACCACTTCAGATACAGTGATACAAATACAGATACCAGAGTCGGCAATAGGTTGCACTGAACGGAATTAAGATTGTTACAAGATATATGTAAATATGATTACAATATGAAAATAATGGAGTCGGTAAAATATAATAGAATAAATTCAATAAAATAATAAAATGTCAAGGACTTAGTTTGTAAAACTTTCACCTAGAAAAGGAGTTACCATTTTTAATCAGAATCACCTACACATTTTGTAAACATATAAAATGTATTTTTTATTTCTTTTAAAGTGAAAAACTACAAGGATAATATATTGAAAAATGTCAGAAAATTCAAAAAATATATTTCAACATTTACATATAGATTTCATATAGACTTTCGCTTTAAATAGCAAAGAAATATGGCTATTTCCATATATCCTCCCCCCCTTAGTTCAAATTAAACTTAGAATATTGCTTCGATGTACACTTTTCTCCCTGTGTAATCGCTAGTTCGCTTATCGGGCGTCCACACAGTTTCGGAATTGGAATTGGATTCGGAATCGGGCTGTTTGGGTGTTGGAGCGGCATACTCGTTACGAACTGGTTTTCGACTAAGCAGTCACTTACTTATATTTATTAATTATCGTATCGATAGCTCTCTCGTTTGAGCTTGGCCCCGGGGGCCAAAGCCCAAAAAAATCTACGACTAACAACAAAGATACACTTGGCATTGTGATTTTCAGCTCTTTTTTTTTCTGTGGGTTAATTCTCGGATTGGTTTGTTCTTTAACGATCGTCAGCAAACAAAAACAAAAAAAAAGCGACAACCAAAACAAACACAAAAGATATACAAAACGTATACAAGAGCACGCTAACAGACACACTGATACTCGGCGGCACACACAGTTACAGAGAGCATAAAGTTCAGGCGGCGTCGAACTCGTGAAGTTTTTCTCCCGGCAGCGCATTCAGTTCGATTCCGGCGATTTTCGAGCGCGGAGCGTTTAACTCGCACCGAAAACAATACGTAACAAAAAATTTATAACAACACAAAACTAAATCTGAAAAGCTAGTGAGTCAGTTAACCAAAGTGCATCAGTGAGTGAGAATTTTCTCCAAGTGATTCGTTGCCATGGCCGTGTCGCCATCGGAGTTCATTAATTTCGGCATAGAATTTCCATTAGCCTAAAAATAAGTGCGAAAGCCAAAGCCAAATGCTAATTAAATGCCATTGCCAAAAGCCGACCACTAAAGGCCATTAAGAAGTCGCGTACGCGCTGTGGGCAATGACTCGACTTGGTCGTCACGCCGGCGATATGATGGTGCTTCCCGATTCCGATTCCATACTAATCGGGGGCTACGATGAGTCAAAGTTTAACGAGAAGATAACCCACCTGACGCCCACCGAGCAGGAAGCAGTCAGGCGCTTCTGGAGGTAAAAAAAAGATAATGGGGCCAAGTCTCCCGATCGATATCGCAGATCCGATGTGGAGGGGAGAATAAATTGCGGTGGCGAAAAATAAAAGCAAAAAATTAAAAACAAAAAATGCAAACAAAAAAATATCAACAGTTTATCGGATGTGATTTTCTGTGTGTGCGGTGGTTGTGTGTGTTTTTTGTTGTGTGGAGGTGTTAAAAGGTGTGAACTTAAGTGCGAGTTTTGTGTGGCAATGAGCTAATGTCAACAAATAAATGGTTATTTAATAACATATCTGATGGGAACAGGAAACCTTAAATTTAAGTGCTTTGTGTTTGAGATTTTTTTAAATTGATTTTGTAAATATTTTTGATTGGTTAAAATGCTTAATAAGAACTTGTTTTTATACAAATATTTTAAAGTCAAAAAAAATTAAAGTAGATCTCTTTAACAAATATTTTAAAGGGGGCTTTACTTGATTTTTAATTGTTTATATTGTTTTCTGCTGAATTAATAAAAAGTGAAGCTTTAAAATTTTGTTTTATTAAATTTGCATTTATATATTCATCAGAAATATAGAATTCTCAATAGACATACTGTATAAAAATGTTATATTTACGAAATAGCAACATGTTAACATATTTTGTAATGTTAACTACACTTTTTTATAATTTGTTTATTAGTTTAAAATATTTTTTGTTGAACAGAATTTATAACAATGTTTTTCAGAGGTTTCACCTTTTTTATTCAATTTAAACCAAATTCCGTTTGAAAGACAAGTAGTTTGAATAATAAAATAAAAATATTACGAACATAAAAATATGTATACATTTTTGTTTTTACATTGCCATATAATGTATACATTAATGTTAACAATACATACAAATTCATCCTTTTTTAATAATGTTTAATACAACATTTTATATTTTGTTTAGTTTTATAGATATTTTTAAGTTGAAAATAATATTGATTACATTTTTTTAAAGTGTTTTGAGAATACAATTTCATTTATTTTTTTAATGAAAAGATAAATGATAGGTAATTTTTTTAAATAAAAAAACCAAACTATAAAACAAATACAAAGTGCACAGAAAGTGTTCCGAAACCTCATCCCAAAAACCTCATCCAATTATAATAATTTCTAATTATGACAGCGATCGCATAAACACTAGGAAAAGGCGCAACAAATTGCGGCTAGACAAATGTAGAAGGCGGAACATAAAAACAACAACAAGTTTCGTGTATCATAATCATAAACACGCATATTAATTTGGTCTGCAATCCAAAAATACGCGATGCCGCAACCGTTCCACATGAATGCATCGGAGTCAGAGTCGGAGGCGGAGGCAGTGCGTCGTCCATGTCCATGTCCCCGTGTCCATGTCCATGACAGGCCTTTTCCATTCATGTAACATGCATACGAAGGCAGGCAGCAGCATAAATCAGTTGACGCATAAATTTTCATTTTACATAAATTTTCAAATCGGCCAAAAAGATGGAAACGTGAAAAATGAGTCGAGAAATATGGCAGCAAATTGCCAGACGGCTTTCAATTTGACTTCAACACAACATGCATTTTATATAAAATATATATATCTATAATTTATTTATATTTTATATTATTTTTTATATTAGCAAAAGCCGTTTATGTTTAGGCAAAAACATGACAGGTAATTAATTGGCTCTGGTAAGCCCCGTCGAGTTGGCTAATTGCATTAGGACAATTTGGCGGAATCTCCTCCACCAGCAGGCTACATATTCTCGGCTCCTCGGCAACCGAAAAACAAATTATAAATAATTGCAGTTTCCGTTTCCAGCAAAGTGGAAAAATGAAAAATGCAGCACGCATGTTACGTTTTCCAGGAAAACCGAATGAAAATTGGAGTAGGGATCACGGCGGCGGCAAAGTTCACTAATGAGTTCTCTGCCGGCATTGGGAAGGGGAATGAACAGGGGAGTAGTTGCAGGGACTGGAGCTGGACGAGAACCATTCCTCCACAGATTATTGGGGATTTTGTGGCGCACGCTCTCGCATATTTCCAAAGATGTTTCCAAATACCGAACAAAGGGGGCGACAACAAGAACTCAAAACGCTGACAGCTTGATATATTCTATTATAATTTCTTCGTTCTCGGCAAGTGTGATTTCTATCTTTATCTGCTCCTCTTTTTAGAGAGTTTTCCCAAGAACAGAGCGAAAATGTTCGTATACTTAATATAGATAGATATTTTATAGAAGAAAAATATTGAAAAGTATTTCTCAAAAAAATATTTTGACCTTAATTAATTTTTCATTAAAAGAATATGAAGAATAGGTGGTAAATCACAAAAAATGTTTAGTAAATTTTCTAACATATTAATTTTTTGAAATTTTTCAATACCATCAATATCATCAAAATTTAGGTGAATTTCTTTAAGGCAATTGTACAACTTAAAAATTTAATAAAAATATAGTCTTTCTCCCTTTTTTCTCCCAGTGCATCTGTGCATTTGTCACATTCCGCGTCGAGTGTGTCTTGCATTGATTTATTTTTAAACCCTTGATAGCAAAAGTAAATACGGTCGGTCGCTTCTCCTAGCATTTCGCAAGCGCCTGCCTCTCCGCTCTGTTATTGTTTACTCAGGCCGTGTAATCTTTTACTATATTGCTTAAGATATTGTTTTCTTTATTTGCCAATTTCCTAACAAGAATTTCTTTCTTTTCCAGGTCGCTGGTTTTGCGAAGTCAACGCGCCTTCATTGAGGAAAATGGTAAGTTGAACAAAAAGCCGCGTGGGCCACGCGGGCCGTAAAAGCCGAGTGAGTATAAAGTATAAAAACGTGTCTCAGACCCACATGGCGCTGGCATTCTGGTATTCTGCAGCCACCAGATGGGATGTGGGTCAACCTAAACGCCCGCGCACAGAAATCCGCAAAGCCGGGCCAACACCACAAACACAAACACCAACACCAAACACCCACCGTCGTTGTTAACACAATACACTTAACTTAAGGCCGAAAAGGCAAATTTGTCACAGCGGCGCCGTGGCAACGCACTTTTCCAGAGTCCAAGACACCAACCCACGCCGGATCAGAAAGATATATCCTACATTCGGACTCGACTCCCTAATGGAAATCACTTTTGGCAAGTCCCACACTCGCAGCTTTCCGCAAAAATGCAGCTTTTAATTAAGCCAAAAACTGAGCCGCAAACTGGTTTCCTAGCCTAAAGGCAAATATTTTCTTTGATATCAAAAATAGCTTCGTTTTTTTTGTTATTTTGCTCCGTTACCAATTTATGACAAGCGGATGTGAGTTGACAGTGGGCGTGGCAGGCTTCGATAGGTCATGTCTTGCTCACTTTTTCGGCCTCCGCTAATTGAAGCAATTAAAAATGGGCAGGCCATTTCAGCTCATTAGCCACACACGAAGTGTTTGCCATAATTTTTCTGTGAAAAGCCTAAAAACGACTAAGGTTTATGACACGTTGAAAAATCATTAAAAATAAAATACAAAAGCCATAAAACCAGTGCAGCAGCCGCCTCAAGTAGCCGCCCGAAAGGGACAACTTTAATTGGGTAATTAAAATGAGCAGCCAGGAGTAGGGCGAGTATCGTCTGGGGAGCACTTAAAAAAAATAATTAAAGGGAAAAGGCAATATGAGGAAGAAAATAAAAGGAACTGAGGTGGAAATATTAATATTTTTATAGAGGAACAAAATTATATTCTTGGAAGAATAATATAGGTGTTTGGTTTGCTTTTATTTGGGAGTTATATTTTAAGGAAAATACGTTTTAAATGTTTAAACATTATGAATAATATTTAAATAAGTTAAATTAATTAAAGTAAATGGAATTGGGGGGGGAAATATTGAAATTTTAGTAGTGGAAATATTATTTTCTTTAAAGAACAATATAGTTGTTTAGAAGTCGTATATAATGGAAAATACCTCTTAAAATAATGATAAAATAAAATGTTTACCAGGGAGAATTTTATCCATAAAAATATACATAATTCCAGCATATTTTTAAAGAGCCTTAATATATAGAGAAAAACCTAAGTTACCTTATAACAAAATATATTTATAGTCACCAGTTGCGTTCAGATTTCCTCACACACTGCAAACATTGATTGAAAATTATAGCCATTTGGCATCGAGTAGAGTATCTTGATTATGGCTAATATACCCATTATTCACTTATTTTATATTTGGAATTTTCCTCCTTATTTTTTCGTTTTTTTGTCAGCTGTCAAGTGAGTTTTGGGGCATGCAATTAGATCGAACAGCGTTGCACGTGTTTTGCATAATTAAATTTTTTTCGCTTTCCGATAATTTGCGACTGTTGCAGCTCTGGCTGGCTCTTGCACCGTTAGCTTCATTAGCCGTCGCAGCTGCAACTGCGAATTCCGCCTACCTCCGGGATAAAGCCTCCATATGAGCAAATTGTGCACATGTCTCAGTCCGTCGGCCAGGCAACCAGTTTGGATTTGGTGTACAAAATACCCTGGGTTTATGGTGTACATGGGGGCTAACATAGCAATAAAAATATTGAAAATAATTTAAGAGAAAAACTTGACAAAAAAATTAACTTTTAGGTCACTTTAGACTTTTAAAATATTTAAAATGTCAAGCAGAAGTAACACAAGTTTTTGAAATACATATTTGTTAAATGCATTTAAAGATATCTGCAATTTGGGGCTTACAAAGAATGTCTGTTTAAATTTCTTCTGTGCTATAAATAGATAATTTATTTTTGAAACTAAATTAAAATACAGAAACTATCTTAAGTACACTTTTTAAAGAGTTTTAAAATGTATATAGTTGCATAGAAAATATTTTAAAAATTATATTAAAGCAAACAAATTGTTGTACAACCTCTAAAAGTGTATCCAGACTTCCACATACTTCACTTCCTTTAAATTTCATTCACAATTCGATCTCATTTTGTATGCTGGGCAGCATCGGCATCATTCACCCGTACGCCTACGCCGAAAATGTAGTCATTACAAGCGGGGACTGATCAACATGGAAACGCTCACGATATAATGATAATGATCACGACGATGATCGGTGGACAGGGAGACTGGAACACATGGATACACATTGAGCATGATCGTAATTCAGAGCCAGCAATCGAGCTGGGTTAATTTCTTAATTTTTATGTGAGTCGGGTGCCGAGAGTACGATTTATGTGACTTTATGTAGGCGCCCTTAAAAGGCTTTGGAGATTGTCGTGTAAATGAAGTTGTAAGTTCAGCGAAAACAGATTGTATTTAATTTTGCAAATTGACTGTGAAAGTGGGCCAACACTTAAGGAGGTTTCTTTTTAATATTTATTTTATTTATAATGATATTGTTTTGTATCTTTAAGAGGAGATAGGGATTTGGGATCTTAATTAAAATAACTTTTGATTAGATATTATATCACGCTTTGATATTGAGATAGGAAACATATCTTAAAGTTTCAAATATCAACATTTAAAAAAACGAAAGATAACATTATATTGTTCAAAATTTTTTAATTAATAAAACGTTATCTGTATCAATTTCTTAAATGTCTACTAAGCACTTAATTTCAAAGATATTAATACAATACCTTTTTTAAATCGTTAAATAATCACCTAGTATTAAATAAATATTAAATACCCCTCAATTAGGGGACAATTTATGTGAAACCACATTCCTGGCACGCCCACAAATTCGAGAAACAAAAAAAAAATACTAACCAAACGCCAAAAGCCAAGCCAAATTTGAATGGCGACTGATTCGGCGATTAAATGTGTCTACATGCTGTGGGTGGGTGTGTGGTGTCTGAGTGTGAGTGTTGCCAGCTATCGATGATAATTAAGCCGGTGAACAGATTTGGCCGTAACCCTGAAGCCGCCAGCTAATTACGGCCACTGCTCTTCGCTTAATGCTCATCAATATGCGCGGCCTCTTAACACGTATACGCCGCGTTGGCCCAGCAACACTTTCACAATCACTGCACTGACACGCCCACCGCCGATGGCAACCGCTGCGTTTTGTTCCAGCCCACGCTTTGGCTTTATAATTTGTTTTTTTTATGAATGAAAAAAGTGAAAATCCGACAAGATTTTCCGTTGGCCAGCCAGTCAGTTCGCCAACAGATGGCGACAGCCGGGAGCTTTATTCCCAAGCAATTTCCATGATTTGATAAGCGTGGCTAAATGCCGGCGTCATATCTTATCGGTTCTAATTTGCTGCATGATGAATAAAACGAGAATTTAATACTCTTCAGTTGGTCGAAGGTTCGCATGGCAGGCACAGCGATTGACGGCGGTTTTTCCTTGATTTTTTGAGCCATATATAAACGAACGACCCACAAACCGAGGTCAGCCTCGTCGGGCATTGCAGGAATTTCAAATGGTTTAAGTGGAAATTCGAGTAAACCATAAGAACTTGGAAAATGCTGTGGTTACTCTTCTGGCTGGTGATCTTGTGGCTCTGGTACCAGGCCAAGTACACGCAAGAAAGTGAGTGATTAATGCAAATAAATGTATCTGTCGGTGTTGTTTGCCTTTAGACTTTGCCGCAAAACAGAAAAGCAACATTTGTTGCTCGTGTCCCTGGAAAGCACTGGCTAGTAGAGCAATTACCTGAATCATTATTTTCATTACTATTTTCCTCGATTACTAAATAGCTTACAGCCAATGCCAGAGTAAAGATCTCGAAAAATTGCCCCGGGCCAGGCATAAATCATTAAAAAAAAATAAATAAAAATGATTCACCTTAAGTCCAAAGTGTTTTATCTAAACGAACCAAAATTAGTTATTATAAAACGCAATTAAGCATAAATAAGGCACGAATTTATCGCACGGATTCGGGGAACCGCGCCTTTTGTGCTCAGGTTACCCAAGCCGAAGCCCAAGACTCGAAAACGTGTTTGATGGTGGGCAGGTGCAGGCAAGAAAAAGATACAAAGCAGAAGATACACACACATACCTTGATTTTTTTTGTTTGTTCGAATGTTGTGGCTAATACCGGGAATCGAATGCTGATGCGTGACCTTGGCAGTGACAACAAGACGCACAAAAAGATACTTATAAGATACTTATTCCCTTTTTTTTTGTATGTTCCAGGTCGTCAGACGTCTGGCGGTGGTTCCTCCTCGACTCCCTCCGTGCCTCCTGGTGGAAATCGCTCGGTGCGCAGCTGCAACTGCTGTCCCTATGGCTACCACATCGACCTGGACTTTGTGCGCTACTGCGAGGCCCTGGCCCAGGCCAAGCCCAGCGAGGAGGAGCAGCGACGCCGGGATCGCCGAAGGTCACGCAAGTCCATGGAGTTTATGCTGGGCTTCGAGAGTCTCTTTGGCAGCGACTGGCAGGCCGAGTCCAGGGTTCAGGGGAAGCTAATGGAGGTGAGTTTAAAAAAGAAGAATTAAAATTTGGCTTCAATAGAAACCCATTTTGAAGATTGCCTTTGGAATGCTTTCAGTTCTTAAAATTATTTCTCAAGTAATAAATGTCACAGAAAAAATTATTCGAATTAGTTTATGCATCTCCATACATCACTCTATGGTCCCGGGTGGCCTCTTTTGATCTGGCAGCTTCCAGAACTGAACGAGCAATTAATATGTCACCTCTTCCATTTCCCGTGCAGGCCGCACATGAAAGCGAGCCGGATTCGCCACGCCCCATTGGATCGACGCAGTCGCCGGCGGCGATGGTGTACACCACCCTGCCCTGCTACCGCCCGCGCTCCTCGTCCGTGCCGCGCTTCACCTACGGCAGCATCCCGCCGCGATCGGAGTCCCCCTTTGGCACCGCCTCCTCCACCTGCTCCTCGCTGCGCGGTGGCGTTGAGAGCGACGCTGCAGTCTATCAGCAGCGTCATCGTCCTCCGGCTATAAGTCCGCCGGAGACAAGGGCCTTCCTGCACGATGCCCTCGACGAGGTGTGCAGCGACTTCGAGAGGACGCTGGAAAGGACATCGGTGAAGAGGCGACAAAAGACAATGCCCTACCACAACTCCTTGTCCATGGATCGGAATAATAACAAGCTGAGCCTGAGCCTCAGTCTGAGCAACGGACACGGCGGCGTGTTGAAGGAGAACCGGAGTGCCCGGCTGGGCAACAGCACGTGGGATCGGTACTTTGATGTGGCAGGTGAGTGTGTGGGCGGTCGAAAGAGGTGACAAAAATAGCCAGCCGAAAAAAAAAAGTTCGAAAATTATTAGTTTCTTGCTCTGCACAGAAAGAAAAATATATACGCGAGATTTTACAATAAATGTGATCAAAATAATTAATAATAAGGGAGTTGTCGGTTAGAAAAATGAATACAGAAAGGTGTTTGAAAACCTTATAAAGGTGTCTAAAATTATAGGGGAAAATTCTAGATCTTTAAAATATTAAACAGTAAATAAGATACATACAGAATTTATTTAAGACACATTTATAAGGGTTTTAAAAAACCTAGAATGTGTTATGTCGCAAAATAAATTACAAAGAAATATTTATCTTGGAAAGGAAACCCTGAAATCTTTATATTTGGAACAAATATTTAAAGTTTCTATAAATAAACCAAAAAAAAATTGGGAATATTAGAGAATAGTCGTTAAATTCTTTATTTTTTAAATTTTAAATAAATTTTTTAGCTTTGATTAAAGTATACTTTATTGTCTCATTTTTATAATAAAGACAGACAATTGAGCTCGAAATAAATAATACATATCTCCTAAGAATTTTAATAAAGTTTATTTATATATATTTTTTTTTTTATTCATATGTCTTTAAGCTTCTTATATTTATTTGCTTTTTTGTTCTGTGCATTGTCAGATGATTCATAGTGCCAAGTAAGATACGCCTTTGGCAGATACTTTTGCTTTCTTTTCTTAGCAATTAGCGCTGCTGCGGCACATGTGACATTTTTACGCACGAAAGTGTGAAAAATTTTGCCAGACTCGCCGGAAAGGCAATTGAAAAAGTCATACAGTGGAATGAAAAGTGAAAGTTGGAGTTATAAATTATTTAAATTAAAAAAAAAAAATTAGAAATACCTTAGACCTATGAAAAAATTCAAAGATTCGCACATTTTTAATAAAAAAAAGGTTGATTATAAAATTAGTTACTCGAATATTTAATACCAAAAACTTTATTGCTTTACTAATTTATTACTTTTTTGTTTTTGCCAAATTAATTTTCTGCCTTAATAAGATTTTAATATTTTTTTGCTTAAATTTCACCCCATTGTCCCCCAAGAAATAGTCATCTTTGCAGCTGTGCCTTCAGATCAAAGGACACCTCGTCATCCAAAGAGTTTGAAATAAGCATAGAAATAAGCAAAGAAAACTAAACAAATTAAAATCTAGACAAGTTTTGTTACAGTTCCATGAGATACAAAAACCGAGAGATATGCAAATGCAAATCCAGATACGGTTACTTTGCATCTTTGGCATTTGAAACTCAATTGGGGGCCATGCTGCCACTTGCATCATGGGGCAGGCAGCCGCTTACAGCAGCTTGAAGGCAATTTTCGAGGCGTTCGTATCTTAAATCAATTTGAAATGCGCATTTGGCGCTCAATTTGCATGCAAATTCTGCTCCAGCTTCAGCTCGTTTTTCTCGTATTTGTTGATGCCATAAATTTGCCATAAAGTGTGCACAAAAAAATCGCCTCAAATAAACAAATCAAATTGTCGCGTTTCGTTTGTGATTCGAACGCTTTTTTATCCTTCCTTTTTTTCTTTGCGCCAGCAAAGAGTTGTCATTGATTAATGTTTATGTATGGTTTTTCTATAAGTTGGTAATTGTTTAAGTACAGGCTTTTGCAACAAAAAAGGAAACATGGCTAAAAGACATGTGCTAGCCAAAAAGGAACACAGAAAACATTTTAAAGAATTTATGGGATGAATGCCAAAATAAATGCGTGTAAAAACAGAAATTGGCAGCCTTGAGCTAGCCCTACCCTCACTTAGTATAGAAATTTATCTGAAAATTAAATCATAAATCAAGAAATCTGCGAGCTATTTATAGAATTCAATGTGCTGGCATTTTTTCAATGTATTTTTTTCATTTCCAAAAATCAATCAAACTATTTGCTTCGCTTCCAAAAAATTTAATTAGCCAGACAGATAAGATATATGCGATAATAATTCAAGGGTCGCCTCTTGACGATGATTTATGCAGACTTAGCCTCTTTTTTTTTGTTGTTTTCCTGGCCTTGACTTGGCAACCTCAGCGATATGCGAATTGATGTGCAAATAGACAATCAAAAATCAATACTATTTGCCTATCAAATGGCCCGTGGAACGAATGTAAACAAACAGAAAACCAAAGGGGCGTCTCTCGGCGCTGGAAATGCTCTCTCTCTTATTTTTTGCCCACGTCACCGAAATTATCACTATCAGTGTGTGTGTTAATAGTTGTGCATTTGGCTTATCAAGCCACAAAGCACCACAAAATGTTGCCAACTTCCCTTGCTCTTAATTATTATTTTTATTATTATTAAATTTCTATTTGCTGAGCCTTATCTCCGCCGTGCTCTTGCTTCTGCCTTTGCTCTTTTGCTCTCAGCAAATTGGTTTCTATTTTATTTTTCTTTGTTAGTACTAGCATTAGACATAATATTTTTTTTTCTGCCATTTGCCGTGTTAAATAATAACACAGAAATCTCAACTGCTAAATGGTTTTTTGTCGCTCTTCGCCGGGTGCTTTTGGCGCCGACAATGATGATGATGGTCGTCGGAGTGAACGAAACGAAAAAACAAATCTGAGAGCAGCAGTTGGTCGACGACTTTCGAACGAATAGCATAAAAATGCGTCGGTCTGGCTGCGCAAAAAAATACTTACAATAATAATTACTATTACGAAATGCCTTAAACGAATCAAAAACTAAACCAAAACGAGTAGTTAGACGTGTAATTAATTGCGACTAAAGTACGTGTAGATATGTGACGAGAGCAGACAAGACGAATGCTATGAAATATATAAAGCAAAATAAAATGTAAAAAAAATACAACAAAAATATAAATTATAACAAATACAAGCCAAAAGGAGCCTTTAAAATTATGATAATAAATCAATTAAATATTTAAGTGCCTATAAATCTCATAAAATAAACAATCAGCACAAAAAAAACAAGCTCAACAAGAACCACAAAATTCGAATTTTTATATTTTTAATTTAAAAAAATACATGTATAATGCCTACGATTCTACGAAAATTGAAATATGAACTTTTACGAAGTGAGTGCGTGCATGTTTTTGTGACCGCCACTGTGAGGCAGAGATAACATGTGATGAGTTTTTGCTTTGATCTCTCATCGATTAAATCATTTAATATTGCTTATAGCCACAGTGAGCCTTAATTAACACCTGCTGAGATAAGATAAAATAAAAACAGCTAAATATAATTTAATTAAAACCAAGAATCTAACAAATATTCGCTGCTTCTACGCTCTCAAGTGCAATGTCTGCTGCCTTGGCCCATAAACTCGCAGCCAAGTGCACTGTGCTGTGCTGTGTGTGTGTGTGCCTTGCTAACCAACTACTAAACTACTAAAATCAATAAGATAAAAGCGCATGGAGAGGATGTACTCCACCTCAGATGATGCCCTGCCCCAGAGACGGCGGCGTTTGGTCAAGAGGAGCCTCAAACCGAAGCCGGACACCAGCAAGCCCAACGCAGGGGCCAAGAGCTGGTGGAGCGACTGTAGGTTCATTAGCTTAAGGAGCCGCTCGTTTTTCAGAACTATCTTAGCCCAATTTTGACTTGGTTCTTTTGCTAATTAGTTGGACCATAAAAACTGATTAATTATGGCCGCGGTCAATGCTATTCCGCGTCACGCGCCGCTTCGCCCCCTTTTCAGAGCGTCTCCCCAAAAAAAAAGAAAAAAAAAAACGCTTAGCCAATTTGGCACCGCTAGCTGAAAAACATAAGATCACTGGGAAAAAATATACTAATATAGTATATTTCTTATAAAATGAAAATTATTGAGAATTTGAAATTGGTTAGAAAAGTTCAATTTTTAAGTTTTTATTTGGAAAATTTGAATAGAAATGTATTATTTTATTAGTTATGGCGAGAACATATCTTATAAGTTAAAGGATTTGTGTAAAAAATATTAAAAGTCATTCTAAATTTAAAAGAAATTAGTATATATGTAAGTTTTTAAACAAGTATTTAAAGAACCGCTTTATTTTATAAAGTCTCTTATATATTTTAAAAAAGTTTAAGGCTTTACGTTACCAGTTTAATTATAGGCTTGCATACTTTATAAATAGAAAAGAAACAGAACTGTATTGAAAATATCGAAAAATAAAATTATTATTATCACATAATTTCAGATTTTTTTTTTATTTAAATATAACGATCAATTAATTCTTTAATTACACAATCAAAAGTAATTAAAAGTAGTCTCTTACCTAATTAGTAATTTAAATTATTAGAGGAGAACTATAACTAAAATTATTATATAAGAACTATAAGAATTTTCAGCTTAATTTCAAGTCAATACAAATGTTAATTTTTGCCTCATTCTAAACCCACCAAAATTATAATAAATATAGCGTTGTTTTATAAAAATTACAAACATTAAAGCTCATGAAAGACCTAGTGCCATTTTCCCTTAGTGTAGCAGTACCAAAAATAAATAATATATTGTTGCTGAAAAGTTCGTTGCACACAGAAATTAAGTAATAGCAGGAAAGTGGGTGGAATGTCCGTCCTCCCCCCGAGATGAGTAACGAATAGCGGCAATGGCGGGACCACAGTGCGTATGGGTAATGTTTGACAAATGCAGTCACCGAAATAGAAGCTCGTATCAGCTGGTCATAAATTTCTCTCCTCTCTTGCACATAAATGTTATATGCACGATTTGCGTGTGTCAAGAAAAAAAAAAAAAAAAGCAAATAACCTTGTCTCGCATGTAAATAAAAGGTAATATATATATAGAGATATAGTGGCGCATATGTGTGCCAGGGTGATAAACAAAAACTAATATTGAATAATAACCCGAGTGCCTTATCTTGAGACATAAACACAGACAAAGGAATAGAGGCAGAGAGGTTGATCGAGTGACTTTTGGCTTTTATTTTGCGTGAATTAAATTATTTGCCAGACGGCGAACTCTGGCACAATTATTAAAATTAGATTTGAGTAAGAAATCGCTTTTATCAGAGCTTTTTTGCTAAATGTTTTTGGGAGGCGTCAGTAGCTCATGGCAAGTCTGCAAATCAAGATCGTTTTGACCAGGAGCGGGAGACCAAGTAAACATTGAGAGGGACCTTCAAATGCAACAATTGAACTAATCTCTAATTTCCTATATTTTTTAGACTCCTGCATCGCGGGCAATCGATCCCCCACGGACACGCCACGCCCCTTTCTGCGCTCCAACACTCTGCCCTTGCAACAGCGTCCCAGCCCGGCGGAGGTGCAGTACGAGAGCTATGTCCAGGCCACGGTGGCAGCCAATGCCAAGTCCCCGGTGGAGCAGCTCGAGTCCCTCAAGTCACCGGGTGTTGCACCACCACCGCCGCCCAGGCGTCATCATCTACGCTCCAGCACACCCGTCTCCAAGGAGCAGCAATCGCCGCCGGAGAATGGCAGCTCCGGCAGTTCCCTGCAATCACCGGTCACCTCGGAGGCTGGCCAGGCCACGGCCGATGCCCAGGCTCTCTGTCAGATCCGCGAGCAGATGGCCCTGAGCCTCAAGCGACTCAAGGATCTGGAGGAGCAGGTGAAGGTCATTCCGGACATGGAGCAGGAACTGCAAGCCCTGCGGGCCGAGAAGCAGAGATTGCTGCGCAAGAACGAGGAGCTGCAGCTGCGTGGCCAACGACAGACGCCTTCGCCGCCAAGTCCTGGCCTCAAGACCGCCGCCTCGCCTGTGCAGTTCACCCCTCAGCGGATCAGTCCCGTATCGCTGGAGAGTCTTGGTTCTCGGATGCGCAGCAGTTCCGTCTCGGCCTCCCCCTCGTCGCCCAGCATTCTGCGGCGGGATGTGTCCACCCAGGCGGTGGTAAGGCCGCCATCCACGCGAGATGTGGGCGTTGGTCATCAGGCCAGTACCCGGAATGCGGGCAACCAGTCCATGGAGACTGTTTACTCCAAGGCAGAGCTGGAGCAGAAGGTGGAGCAGGCACTGGACAATGCCCAGAGGCAGAGACTCCGCAAGCTCATCTCCGTGGGCACTCAGATGTATGTCCCCCAGCGGGAGCAAAGGGAATCGGGAGTGCAGACCCTGCCAGAGCGTCCCAAGCTCAAGCACCATGTGGGAGTCAGCGCCAAGCCGGGGACCCGGGAGAACTTCACCAGCTGCAAGCCGGAAGTGCGTCATGTGGGTAGCTCCGAGGATCGCCTGGACGATGTGCTGTGCGAGAAGTGTGCCGTGAGCAAGAGGAGCGTGTCCTGCGGTCCGGACACTCCACCGGAGAAGGTCAAACCTCCGCCCCAAATGCCTGGACGCAGCAACACCTTCAGCCTGGGCGAGACTGAGTCCCTGGTGAAGGTGGTACACAAGGCTATAGCATGTCAAACGCCCGCCACTCTGGTTCACAGTGTAGAAAGTCAGACCACCACGCCCCTAGTGCGTTCCACCGGCGCCCAGGTAAATCCCCAGCAGCAGCACTCCGCGGTGCAGTGTGGAGCTAAGCAGGTGACCCGCCAGACGGACACCGCTGGCCTGCAGCGCCTCAGCCGGAGCGAGACCAAGGCTGAGCAGGTGGCAGAGTCGGTGGCCAAGCCGGCCACTCGCCACATGGCCAGCAACACGGACAAGGAGAAGGAGGAGATCCAGCCGAAGCGCACCACCACCCACTCGTCCTGCAACACTGAGGAGGTGCGTAAGCGGGATGTGGGCTGCGGCGACATCGTCAAGCCGCACATCTCCATTGCCTGTGCGGCCAACTACTGTGATTCCTGCAAGGAGGCCATCCAGGATCTGGCGCGAGGCTTCAGCAAGGCCAGTCCCACATCGCCCAGAGCCGGCGGTACCGGGCGACGCTCCACCTCGGCGGATTCGCGGATACCCAGGCCCAAGCACCTCACCAGTCCCAGTCCCGTGCGCAAGGAGTTCAAGCGTCAGAACACCTACACGCTGGCCACGCCCTCGCCCACGCCCAGTCCGCAGGTGGAGCGGAAGGCGCGATTGAGGTAATTTCATGATTTTGCCCACTGTGCAAGCCAAGTTTCAAGCGAAAGCTTTTAGTGGAGAACACAACCGGAAGGTTGGCTCGTGCGCAAAATCCAAAATCCAAAATTGAAAGAAAATCCATAATGTCCTTACGGCTGAGCGGGCTTTGACCTTCAGTCGAGTTTTGATTTTCGCGTTGCCACCATAGCAGCGCACGCTTCTTTTTGCTTTTTTGTTTTTGGATTTTGGTTTTCCGCATGGTGCTGCCAATGTTTTCCAGCCTGAGCAGCTTCACCTGCTACCCGCTGCTGGTCAGCGGGTGCTCAGCGTTGCTCCTGACGTGGGTCAAGGCTCCTCATCTAAGCTGTTCCTTATTAATTCCTGTTTTCCCTACAGCTCCCTGCAGGAGAAACCCCCAACGGTGTCCAGCTTCCAGACCCCTGATCCCTCAAGCGAAATCCAGAGCTTCATCCGTCAGCCGCAGAAGGATCGCTTGGACCTCAGCCTTTTTGGCGACGATGAGCTGGTTGTGCGCGAGGAGAAGCGGGTGAGCATTAGCTGGTCGCGAGATGCTTCCCCCGCGCCGCTCATGACCTCCTCGGGAACCACCAAGTCCGAGTCACCGGATCAGGAGCCGGCCATGATGAGTACCTCCAGCGATTCCAGTCCGCCGTTGGATGTGCAAATAGCCCAGGGAGCCAGGAAGAAGTCCAGCACGCCAGTCAAGTCTAGTCAGAGCGAGGGCTCCCAGGTGACGGTGATCGAGAAGCCGGCCACCAAGGCCCAGCTCCATCAGCTGGCCCAGGCGGACACAGAGCCCAGGAAGAAGTGAGTTTAAGCTTAATCTTTTACCTTTGAAATGTATTTTAATTCTTAAATTTGTTTACATTTTTAAGAACCGAACTCTCCAAGGGCTTTCAGGATGCCCTCAAGATCATCAACGACTCGCTGTTAAAGAAACTGGGCGCCAAGCCCATCTCCTCGCACAGCCTCAAGTCGGCCAAGGCCACCATCCAGGACAACTGGTTCATCAACTCCAGTACGGGCAAGTCGGATCCCCACCAGGTGGAGGATTACCTCGACTACTTTGAGTCGCTGTCGGTGCCACTGCTGGAGTATTGTGTCAATCTGTCTGATAATAATGTGAGTGATTGGATTTATTTTAATTTCATTTTTTTAAGCTATTTTTAAAAATATTTATACTTTTTTATTGAGTTCAATATTGCTATAGATTTTTCCCCTGGTTATATGATCATATTTTTACTTATTGATTAATTAATTAAAGATTTATATACTAGGTTTTTTGCCCTAGATTGGTGGGTACTCTTATCGATCGCTCTTCTTATCCAATCTAAGATTTAGGTCTTATCAGATTAGTGGAAACCACTTTGCAAAGTTTTTTAAATAGTTATTTAGTTATATTCTTTTTAAAAGTATTTGAAAATAAATAAATAATATGTATATTATTGAATTAAATTTTAAAATAACGAAATGTAACATTTTCCAAATATTTTCTTGAAAGGAATTGAATTTTTTAAATATATTAATACTTACTTTATGCCAAATTATAAAAAAATAGTAAACTAAAACGAAAGGCAATAGTTTTTAAAAAAGAACACGTATCTTTAGGCTATTTAATGAGCTGTACTTTAGCACGTTTTGTTAGGAATTCTAAGAATTTCCCATTAAAAATGTAATATAAAAATAAAAGATTACTTCTAACAGGTGAAGTTTATGAGAACTTAAAGCTTACAGCGCATTTTTTACACAAATATAATGGTATTTATAACCGAGAAACAACAAAACAAACAATTAAAATCAAACAGTACAGTATTTTAAATATTTTGAGATGATATTCTTAAGAAAACCTAAACTCAGTATACATCTTTTATTTAACTACCAAATGTATTTCACTTTTCTTTAAGTTTTCAAGTATCAACTTATGTCTAAAGGTTGCTTTTTGTTCGCTTTAAGAAAATATCTTGCCTTTATAGTAATATAATATTTATATAGTAATAAAATATAATAAAATAATGTAAATATTATACTACACAGGGCAACACAGCCATGCACTATGCGGTCTCTCACGGCAACTTTGACGTAGTGTCCATTCTGCTGGATTCCAAGGTTTGCGACGTAAACCAAACGAATAACGCCGGATACACATGCGTGATGCTCGTATCGCTGGCCAAGCTGCAGCAGCCGTCCCATCGCACAGTCGTCGAGCGACTGTTCAAGATGGCCGATGTCAACATACGGGCCAAGAAGGTAGGTAAGGGGCCACGCCAAGCTCCTCCGAAGAAGCCCAAAAAAATCTGATCCCTGGATATGCTACTCTTACTCCCCTACTAACCCCGATCCCGCCCTGTATTCCGTCTTGTCTCCACAGCACTGCCAGACCGCTCTGATGCTCGCTGTGTCGCATGGTAATGTGGACATGGTCAACATGCTCCTGGATGCCGGAGCCGACATCAATATCCAGGATGAGGATGGCTCCACGGCACTGATGTGCGCCGCAGAGCATGGACGGGTGGATGTGGTGAAGCATCTGCTATCGCATCCGGACTGCGATTCGCTGGTCAACGATGTGGTGAGTTGGGGATATATCTCTTTATCTTAGAAAATTATTGAATTACATGTTCGTTCCAGGATGGCAGCACTGCCTTCAAGATTGCCTGGCAGGCCGGGCACCGGGACGTGGGATTGCTCTTGTATGTCCACGAGCAGATGCTGCGAAGCAAGCTGCCCAATCGTGGAGAGCCACTAAGGACCTCTCTGATATCCTCCCAGCGGCACAAGCGGCAGCCATCGCAGTAATGAGGGTTCAAAGGAAGTCCACAAAGCCATTTCGAAACGAACAAAACTAACAGATAGTGTCCGCATTTCCGTTTCCGGAAGTGAAGCCGCCAAGCACACACATTCCATGGCCAAGGAAAGAGACCAGGAAGCCGCCAACACTTACGTATATTGTATATTGTATAATTATACTTCGTTTGTCATACGTTTTTATTTATTTTTTAAATCTAATTTAGTGCTAATATCTGTTGGAGAACAGTTTCTAATATAAATCTAATTTCGATTTGCGATCAATCAACGAAGGCAGCAGCAGCAGCAGCAGCATTCGCTGCAACTTTTAACTGAATACTGGCCAAAGCCAACTCGATACATAATATAAGTTGTGAACACAAAACCCAATCATATCAGCAGACGACAATGCAACAAGCTATATATAATACATATAGAACTAACAACAACAATGAAAACGAATCAAATTGACAATTATTTCAACAGATCAAATCAATTGTATTTAATAGAATTTAAATCGAAAACTATTTTAGAAAGAGAAGTGTATGTAAAATAAATAAACTCTTAAATAGAAAAACTTGTGTACTCGTTTTTTGTGTAAATTTAACTACTCTAAACTGACCTCTAGTTTTACATATTATATATTTCATTTGGTTAGTTGCCTGGCTCTGAGTTGTATATTGCTTTCTAGACTTTGTTCATGGAGTAAATTCTTTGTCATTACGCTAAAGCTCTGCTGTATACTGACATAAGCTTAATCTCTTTGGCCAGATAGGTGTTTTTCCATAACCAAAATGAGCGATGCCTTAGCCACATTTGGTATTCACTTTTAATTGAATTTTAAGATTTTTTCGGGAGTTTGTGACGGAAGTCTTTTATGGTCAAGTTTGTTTCTTTGTTCAACATAATTTGAGTTTGAATTGAAAGATTTGACAAGAGTTACTTTACTGAAATTAGATCAAATTATCTTTAAAAATCCTAAATGATTTAAATTTCGTCTACAACAGATACTTTTGTATCTTTTAAAGGCTTGAAATTTAAATTCCGTCTTCAATAGATACTTTAGCATTTTTCGAATGTCCAGCAGTAAGCACCTAAATTCCCCCATTCCAGAGACTTAGCTTATGTCAGTTCCGAAGCCTACACCGCCCTCTCCTCCGTGCCCGGCTCTATGACCCCCAGTGGGGTCAGCGTTAGCGCTATGCCATCCTCCAGGTTAACCAGCGGCTTCCTGGAGTTCAAAGTGAACTCGTACTCGGAAAGGAGCAGGGCCAAGGCCAGGCGCAGCTGCAGCTGGGCAAACTGGATGCCTATGCAGCTGCGAGCCCCGACTCCGAAGCCAAACCAGGTGCCCTGCTCCTGCAGCGAGTCCCTCGGTCCGCCCCAACGATCGGGCTTGAACTGCTCCGGCTCCGGATAGATGGCCGGATCGTGGTGTATGGCATGCGTGGGTATGATCAGGAAGAGCTCCTTCACCAGCACGTACTTGGGGTGATCCGGCACGGGATAGTCGTTGAGGGTGCGTCGCAGGATGTACGGGGTGATGGGATGCATGCGCAATGTTTCGCTGATCACCTGACCCATAAAGTTCAGCGACTGGATGCACTCGTAGCTCAGATTGCCCTCGAAACGCTCCATGGCCTTCTTGACCTCCTCCCTGACCCGTGCCTGGAGGTCCGTGTGCGAGGCCAGCTCGTAAAGGACGTAGGACAAAGTATTGGCTGTCTGCTCGTAGCCAGCCTTGAGGAAGACCACCGCATGGGCGGCCAGCTCGTTCTGCAGATGCGTCTTCAGCTCCTTGTCCGCCTCGTACTGGTGCGTGATCAGCTCCAAAGCCTTGACCTCCATCAAAAGCTGCAGATAGTCCTGCTGGCGAACGCCCGAGTTCTCCCGCTGCTCCACAATGTCGTTGAGCAGACCCAGGAAGTAGTTCTCCGCCTGCTTGGGCGTGCGGCGCAGTCGGAGCAGCCGGCAGAAGTTGGGGAACCGTATCATCATCAGGTTCATCAGGTAGCCATGCTTGTGGCTATTCAAAGCCATCTCGGTCATCTGCTCAAAGTCTTCCAAGGGATACTTTACCCGCTGCTCCGTGTCCAGGCCAAAGACGCACTTGGCCAGGGCTGACAGGACGTAGCGCCGCATGATCTTCTGGATGTGCAGCGTGGAGTGGGGCTGCTTCATCAGCGTGGTGCTGACGACCAGGAGCATCTGGGCCGCCTCCTCGTACAGGCAGCCATACAGCCAGGACATGCGATCGCCCTCGAGACTGGGATCCAGCTTCTGGCGCATCTCCTTCCAGCTCTCGCCCCGCAAGGCATACAGATCTCCGGACAGTGGATCCGACTTCTGGTTGCAGTACATGCCGCGATCGTTGAAGTTCCAAAAGTCCTTGATCATAATCTGCCGGATGAGCTCCCGGTCCAGGATCAGGGCGCGCGGCTGGAGCAGCGCATAGAAGCCGCAGAAGGGACCGCTGCCCTTGAACTTGCCGTAGAGCGCCGAGTAGTGGGACGCCTTCATCGCCTCCGTGCTGAGCGTCTGCGTCATTATCTGCCTGATGACGGGCCACAGCTTTTTCGGCCTCTCGTGCGGAATGCCCCGAAAGCGCCAGTAATCGCGCTGATACCGCGCCGCCATAATTAGCAGAACCAGCAACGCCAAGACCAGCAGGCCGATGATCAGGAAAATAATCCACATGTTTTGCATTTTCTATTCTTTTTTTCTTTTCGCTTTTTAAGTTGTTTGTTGTTCTATTTACTTTGGATCACATGCACGTAGGTATGGCTAAAAATCACGCCCCGGGCGAGCTTCCTTCCGCCCCGCTATCTTGCCACCCTTTCACTCTCGTCTACGGCCAGCGAGTGTCACCGACTATGACCTAATGCATCGCGTCCGGTCTAGGGGAGCTATCGCGGCGTTCTCAACCAGCTAGTAGTACGTTCATAACCAAAGCCCGCGGCGCTACTGAGAGTCGGAGAAAAGTAACTATTTACTCCCAGGTGAGCACCAGCCAGGTGAGCTGCCCGTGTGAGCTTTTCATTATTTTACTTACCGCTTTTTCGAGTGCGCTACAGCGAAGCTCGCGGATCGTCAGATTCACCAGGTGGGCGTCCCATTGAGGCCAGGCGGGGAGACATGATTATTATTACTTTAGTTTCAATGTTCGAGTGACAGAGAGGTCTGCTTAATGAGTTTTACAAAAGCTAAATAAATAAATAACTAAGAACGTAAGCCAAAGGTAACCGTTTAAATGTTGTATAAGTAGACGTTTTGTATACTCTTCCTGGGTCCCATAATTTCAATCAGAAGCTTGGCAGGCATTGAAGGAGTCATTTCCGAGCCTATAAAGCATATATATTCTTGATCAGCATCAACAGCCGAGTCGATCTAACTTGGTGCGGAAGAAAAAAAAAATTTTTTTATTTTTTCAAAATTTTATAAGGGGTTACATCATAAAAATTGTCAAAAATTAAAAAAAAAAAAATATTTTTTTTTTAATTTTAAATTTAGTATGCAGATTTAATATCCTAACAAAAACTAGCACAGAACAGTTTTTCGAATTGAAATTAATGCATTTTTGGCCGAGTTACGATATTTGAAAAATTTTAATGTAACCCGAAAAAAGGTATTTTTAAATATCATATCATATAATTGTTAAAATTGTGAAAATTTCACCAAAATAAATGCTAATAGCTTAAAATTTAAATGTAATACTTGCCAACCTAATAAAAAAAAAAGCACAAAAGATGCTTTTTGAATTGAAATTAATGTTTTTTTGCCTTATAATCCATCCATATTAAAATTTAATTGAAATCTGCAAGGATATAAACACTCCGGTTTTCTTATAATTTTAATTTTAAAATGTACTTAATATTTTATTTGTTTAATAAAAGGCATTAGCTTTTAAAAGTATTTATTGAAGCTTATTAAAATCCCAGCAATTTTTTTAATTTCTCGGCTCCTGTTATTAATTATAGTTTTATTATTTTAAAATCAATATTACAATAAATTTATTAATACACAATACCAAGATCTCCCCCTGAAAACTTATCAATAAATTATATATAACCTTCCTCTTCTGCATTTAAATAATAACTGACCTTAGTAGGACATTTAGCTGATCACCTTGTTCGGTATACTTTTTCTTATCTATATTTCAGCTCTTTAAAGTTCATTTTTCGTTATCAGTTTCATTTTTTTGTGCCGAATTCTTTATGAATTTCGGGTATTTTTTAGAGGGGAATTTGTTTAAGTTAAATTCCAAAAAAAAGCTTATATAAACACAATAAAAATTAATATCCTTTCATAAACATGTTCCCATCAATTACTCATCCCTGTAACGTTGTGGGTTTTGCACGCAACCTGATAAATTTTACGCCCAATTAGCGTTTAAAAGGCATGAAAATCGTACAAAAAATACAAAAGAACAAAAGAAAAGCTCAGCCAGAAAGCTGAAACAAAACCAAAACAAATATCTAAGCACCGAAAGCTGTTCGGCTTAATAGTTTGTTGTTGCTGCCAACATCCGCACTTGAAATCTAATCAACTGTCGAATGGAGCGCACTTCTATGACCGAAAAGGTAAACAATATAGTTGCCAGATCCGTCAAATAATACACGACCAGTTAATAACCATATCATGTAGCGTCGTCGGTAAAAATGATTCCATGATGAAGTAGCCCCCGCCGGCAATGTGACGCTCTTCGTGGGGGATCGTCCACAAGAGTGATAAGCGAGGGCTCGTCCCGGTACAGTGGGAAGAGCGTAAAGAAAACTAATATAAATACCTATTTAAGTATATAATTTTTAATTGATTTCTGATTTTTGGTACATGTTCAATTGTCCCGATGAAAAATTTACGTATAAAAACTGTTTAGCGACAACCCTATTGGATAGTTCTTTCTTCAATTAAAATGTATCTCACAATCGTAGAAAATAAATATACTTTGCGCTACTGCTTCTGGATACTTCCAACTAATTTTAAATTCTACAGAATTTTTCAATGCTCTTAATAAATAGATACAGCTGCGCCTTGGACTGACTTTGCCTTTATAGAACTTCAAGTTTTCCATAAGCCCTGAGACCCCGAATCCGTAATTCTTCGATCCCATGTCAGTGACCTTCTCTGTTCTGAATGGAATTCCGCTGAGAGTTGAGACCGTGTAAAAGTATAAAATAAACACATATAAATATTTGTTAAAAATTAAAATAAAAGCAGTCTACCGTAGGTCTGTTAACATGTATGAATGATATGATGGAATTCCCTGCAGTGCTTGAACTTATGATCAATTGACCTTACTTTCAAGACAATTTCCACCTGGCGGGGCACGTGCACTATTTTGGGAATCCAAAATTCACACGACCCGCACTCCACGTGCACAAAATCTGACCACGTCTTGATTGATAATTTATATATAGTTCCAAATTTTGACGACACCAATTGCTTAAGAGACGTCTAAAGTTCATTTTCCTAAGCAGTCGTTTTAGAAACTAGTCATGGAGCTCACCTATATTCTCTTCCAAATAGCTGTCACTCTGCTGGCGTTGGCCACGTTCTTTATTCACCGTAAAATGACTTACTTCAAGCGCCAAGGAGTCCCACACGATGCTCCGCATCTCCTGAGGGGCAACATGGAGGGCTTCAACAGCAGCCGCACCATTCAGGATATTATGCAGGACTACTACGATAAATATCGGGACTGCAAGGTGCCCTTTGTGGGTTTCTACTTCTTCCAAAAGCCCTGTGCCTTCATCATGGATCTGGATCTGGTCAAGCACATCCTGATCAAGGACTTTTCGAACTTCTCCGACAAGGGCCAGTACTATAATGAGAAAGATGATCCCATCTCGGCACATCTCTTCCATCTGGATGGACCTCCATGGCGATCGCTTCGTAGCAAGCTATCCCCCACTTTCACTTCTGGCAAAATCAGGACCATGCTACCAGCAGTTGTTTCCGTCGCAGAGGAATTAATGGCAGTGATGCATGAAAAGGTTTTAAAATCTTCTGTGCTAGAAATCCGTGAGCTGGTGGCCAGGTTCACGGTGGATGTGATCGGCACTTGTGCCTTTGGCATCCAGTGCAACAGTCTGCGGGACGAGCAGGCCGAATTCCTTCACTTTGGCAGGAGGTCCTTGGTGGATAAGCGCCATGGTCCCTTGGTTTTCAGCCTGATGTTCAGCTATCCGAAGCTGGCGAAACGCCTGGGCCTCATAAGAACGGCTCCGCACATCCAGAGGTTCTATCAACGGATTGTTCACGAAACAGTGGCACGGCGAGAGAAGGAAAATATAAGGCGAAACGACTTTATGGATCTGCTGATTGATATGAAAAACCAAGAGGAAATAACTATGGAAAATGGCCAAGTGATCAAGGGACTGACCATGGCGGAGGTCCTTGCTCAGTCCTTTGTGTTTTTTATTGCCGGCTTTGAGACATCATCGTCCACTATGGCATTTGCTCTCTACGAGCTGGCGAGGAATCCACATATTCAGGACAAGGTCAGGGCGGAAGTAGAGGAATTCCTGGACAAGCACAATCAGTTCTTTACCTTTGAGAGCACCAAGGATCTCAAGTATCTAAACATGGTTATTGATGGTAATTTATTCAGCAGGCTTTTAAGGATCCCAAATTATCGATTTCTTTTTCCAGAAACCTCTCGTCTTTACACCATTGTACCTAACCTGGATCGAGTGGCTCTCAGGAGATTCGTAGTTCCCGGGCATCCCAACTTTGTCATCGAAGCCGGTCAGTCGGTGGTTATTCCCTCAAGCGCTATCCACCACGATCCCAGCATCTATCCGGATCCTTATAGGTTCCGTCCGGAACGATTTTCTCCCGAAGAATCGGCTAGTCGTCCTTCGGTTGCCTGGCTGCCTTTTGGCGACGGTCCTCGTAACTGCATTGGTCTGAGATTTGGACAGATGCAGATGCGCGTCGGTCTGGCTCTGCTGGTCAAGAACTTTAGATTCTCCATATGCTCCCAGACCCAGGATCCGCTAATTTACAATCCCAAGTCGGTTGCCCTCAGTGCTGTTGGCATTAATCTTAGGGTTGAGGCTGTCTGAAATATTCGATGGCACATACGAGATAAAGGGAGTAAAGACTAACTATCAGCATACTTTTTGATTATGTTCAGTGTTAAAGTAGATAAGAAATGGTATAAAACATTACGTGTTTACAACGTAATGATAGAAATAAATAAAGATAACTCACAAAAGTAGTAAGAAGATAGCTCCTCCTCCGAGAATCTCAGTCTTTAAAATCGCTGTTATACCCCTAACGAAATCAGTCCATCAGGAAAATCGTCATGGAGCTGACATATATTCTCTTTCAAGTGGCAGTCGCTCTTCTGGCGATTAGCTGCTACTCCATGTACCGCAGACTGACTTTCTTCAGGCGTCAAGGAGTCCCACACGATCCTCCGCATCTCCTGAGGGGAAATATGGAGGGATTCACCGAGACCCGATCTATGCACCAGATCGTGCAGGAATACTACGACAAGTATCGGAATATCAAGGTGCCCTTTGTGGGATTCTACTTGTTCCAAAAGCCGTGCGCCTTCATCATGGATCTGGATCTGGTTAAGAGCCTTCTGATCAAGGACTTCTCCAACTTCTCCGACAAGGGACTGTTCTACAATGAGAAAGACGATCCCATGTCAGCCCATCTCTTCAATCTGGATGGACCCCAGTGGCGTTTGCTGAGGAACAAATTATCCTCGGTCTTCAGTTCCGGAAAAATGAAGTTCATGCATCCCACAGTTGTGTCCGTTGCCGAGGAGTTTATGGCTGTGATGCATGAAAAGGTTTCACAATCTCCAGTGCTGGAAATCCGTGATCTGGTGGCAAGGTTTACGGTGGATGTGATCGGCACCTGCGCCTTCGGCATTCAGTGTAACAGTCTGCGGGATGAGAAGGCCGAGTTTCTTCATTTTGGAAAGCGTTCTTTTCTGGATAGACGACATGGTCCTTTGCTCCTGGGATTCATGGAAAGCTATCCGAACTTGGCGCGACGCTTGCGTCTCAAACGGACAGCCCCACATATCCAGAATTTTTACCAAAGGATTGTGTATGAAACTGTGGCACTGCGGGAAAGGGAGAATATCAGACGAAACGACTTTATGGATCTCCTGATTGACATGAAAAACCAAAAGGAAATGACTCTGGATAACGGCGAGGTGGTAAAGAGCTTGACTATTGAGGAGATCCTTGCCCAGTCCTTTGTGTTCTTTCTCGCTGGCTTCGAGACATCCTCATCCACCATGGGATTCGCTCTATACGAACTGGCAAAGAACCCTCATATCCAGGATAAGGTAAGGGCTGAAGTGGAGGAAGTCCTGAAAAGGCACGGAGATAAACTCACCTATGAGAGCACCCAGGATCTTAAGTACCTCCACATGGTTATAAATGGTAATTATTGATTATAATTGAAAAGTATTTTCCATGCTTATCGTTTTTATCCTTCCAGAAACCTCTCGACTCTATACCATTGCTTCCCGCCTTATACGAAAAGCCAACAAGCGTTATGTGGTTGCAGAACATCCGAATTTTGTCATCGAGGCTGGCCAGTCTGTGATCATTCCTTCATCTGCCATCCACCACGATTCCAGCATTTATCCGGATCCCTACGAGTTCCGGCCCGAGCGTTTCTCTGCTGAGGAGTCCGCCAGTCGGCCTTCGGTTGCCTGGCTGCCCTTTGGCGATGGCCCCCGGAACTGCATTGGCTTGAGATTTGGACAGATGCAGGCTCGCATAGGACTCGCTCTGCTTATCAAAAACTTCAAGTTCTCAACTTGTTCCAAGACACAGGATCCCCTCCGCTTCAATCCCAAATCAATTGCTCTTAGTGCTCTTGGAATTAATCTTAAAGTTGAGGTCTTGTAAAATTAAATTAATTAAATAATAAATTAAAAATGCCAAGGCCTGATGAACCTTTGTAACCTTTAAGTCTCCCCAAAATTTTCCCAAAGGTTATCCGGTGATAAGACATAAATAAGCAATTCAAGGTTTTATCACTTTTGTATATTTATATCCCAATAGGCGTTAAAGATAGAACAAAATTCGGCGTTTTTTTTCGGTCTTGCAATTAAGTTTTTATTACAGCGTAATAAGCCCAAGCGAACAAAATTTGGTAAACTGAAAGGAAGGGCGTACGAGAAGGGGCTCGACTACTGGATACCGGGTAGTGCCACCTGCTATGGGTTTTCAGCCCCTGGATTATTTCCTTCAAACCGATATGCCCTCATCGAAACGCCTTAGCTGAAGGTTCAGACACCATTATTTATAGCTATTTCTTTATAAAATGCAAGGTATTTAGTACGTCTGCGTAGATGGCAAGCTACCACGAACATAGAAAAATAAAGTATCCGCCATAAAAAGATAGCAACGCTGCAAAGTCCGCAATTTAAAAGGCGGCTGGTCACCCTTTGCGTCAACAGTTGCTTCAAAGCTGTACCATGGCATTGACATATCTTCTCTTCCAAGCGGCGGTCGTGCTCCTGGCAGTCGCCTTTTACTCCCTCCACCGGAGGCTGACGTACTTCAGGCGCCGCGGAATCCCCCACGATCCTCCGCATGTCCTAAAGGGAAACATTAAGGGTTATAACAGCAACAGGACTGCCAACGACATCGTCCTGGACTACTATAACAAATATCGCGGCACCAAGGCTCCCTTTGTGGGCTTCTACTTCTTCCAGAAACCCATCGCCTTCATCATGGATCTGGATCTGGTGAAACACATCATGATCAAGGACTTCTCCAACTTCTCTGACAAGGGACTGTACTACAACGAAAAGGACGATCCCCTATCGGCCCATCTCTTCAATCTGGATGGATCTCAGTGGCGATTGCTTCGCAGCAAATTTTCCTCGGCTTTCGCTTTCGGCAAAATGAAGCTCATGTATCCCACAGTGATTTCAGTTGCCGACGAACTCCTGGCGGTGATGCACGAGAAGGTGGAGCGGAATTCAGTGCTGGACATTCGGGACATAATGGCCAGGTTTACGGTGGATGTGATCGGGACCTGCGCCTTCGGCCTCAAGTGCAACAGTCTCCGCGACGAGAGCTCCGAGTTCCTGCACTTCGGGAAGCGCTCTTTAACGGACAAACGGCATGGTCCGCTGCTGCATGGCTTGATGCACAGCTATCCAGGATTAGCGAGGCGATTGGGATTCGTGCGAACGGCTGAGCACATCCAGAAGTTCTACCAGAGGATTGTGTACGAAACAGTGGCGCTGCGGGAAAAGGAGAATATCAGGCGGAATGACTTTATGGATGTGCTGATTGATATGAAGAACAAAAAGGAAATGGTTTTGGATAACGGTGAGGTGGTGAAGGGACTCACAATGGAGGAGGTGCTGGCCCAAGCCTTTGTGTTCTTTATTGCTGGCTTTGAGACATCCTCCTCCACCATGGGTTACGCCCTGTATGAGCTGGCGAAGAATCCACACATCCAGGAGAAGGTCAGAGATGAAGTGGAGAGAGTCCTGGAGAGCCACGGCCAGGAGCTCTCCTTTGAGAGCATTAAAGATCTCAAATACCTTAGCATGGTTATAGATGGTAAGCTATTGAGCGGGAGTGGAATCACGTGATGTTATTATTTTTATCTTTACAGAAACCTCTCGGCTGTACTCCATTGCATCGCATCTGATTCGAAAGGCAAAGAGGCGCTACGTGGTCCCGGGACACCCAAACTTTGTCATCGAGGCGGGTCAGCTGGTCTTTATACCAGCAACTGGCATACACCACGATCCCAGTATCTACCCGAGTCCAAATGAGTTCAAACCAGAGAGATTTTCGCCTGAAGCAGTGGCCAGTCGTCCTTCGGTGGCCTGGCTGCCATTCGGAGATGGTCCTCGCAACTGCCTGGGAATGAGATTCGGTCAGATGCAGATGCGCATTGCATTGGCTCTGCTCATCAAGAACTTTAGGTTCTCTACGTGCCCTGAGACGCCAGATCCTTTAGTATTTGATCCCAGGTCACTCGTGCTCACTGTTTTAGGGGGAATCCAACTGAAAGTGGAGGTTATCTGAGATTATGGCACCCACAATGGAATATTTTTAGCCAACGAAAGATATATCTCTATTATCAGCCAAGCCGAAATGTGATAGTCATGGCCTTGAGGCAGGTTAGGTTCTCGGAGGAGAAAGTTATACAAAGACTAGAAATGTAAAGATAATGCAATAACTAAGTCACTATGCAAATACTAAGTAAATTATACGATGACGACGAGCCCACAATGAGTTGCAACTCATCGATAACTCAATGTCTAGAGCTGCTTTTTAATTTCTGATAAGTGACTTTGGATTTCAGACAGTGAGAACTGTGTACAAAGAATGTTAGCAACGTAGAAAAACCCTAATAAATAAAAATATACTATATATGTACATATGACAACTTATTTCGATTTGACTTTGTGTCTAGTCTGTATATACTTTTCCAGTGTAGATATATAGGCCATTGGTCACTGGACTCTGTGGAAATGTTCTTCAGACGCCCGACGAATCGCTATCGCTATCTTTATAGACTGATCTCACTGTCGAATTGTTGCGGTCTCACAGTTGCCAGCATAAACGTAAACAAACCGTGAGATTAACTCTCAGTTTCAGACAGAGTGCTGCTGCGTCATGCCAAGTCGGTAGATTTGAGCATTTAAAAGCAGTTCTCCCACCGGTCTCCGATCCAGTAGTTCGCAGACAGCATCAGAGACACCATGGAGCTGGCTTATATTCTCTTCCAAGTGGCGGTCGCCCTGCTGGCGATCGTAACCTACTATATTCACAGAAACTTAACCTTCTTTAAACGCCGTGGCATTCCCTTCGAGACTCCGCATCCGATCCGGGGTAACATGGCTGCGTTTGCCAAAACCAAGAATGTACACGAAATCCTGCGGGATCACTACAACAAGTACAGGGAGAGTAAGGCCCCCTTTGTGGGGTTTTATTTTTTCCAAAAGCCCGCGGCATTCATCATGGATCTGGATCTGGCCAAGCACATCCTGATCAAGGACTTCTCCAACTTTTCCGACAAGGGAATCTTCTACAACGAGAAGGACGACCCCATATCGGCGCATCTCTTCAATTTGGACGGTCCCCAGTGGCGATTGCTTCGCAATAAACTCTCCTCGACCTTCACATCCGGCAAAATGAAGTTCATGTTTCCAACTGTTGTGTCCGTGGCCAACGAGTTCATCACGGTGATGCACGAGAAGGTGAGCCAGAATGCTGTCTTGGACATTCGCGATCTGGTGGCCAGGTTCACAGTGGACGTGATTGGTACCTGTGCCTTCGGCATCAAGTGCAACAGCCTGCGGGATGAGAAGGCGGAGTTCTTGAACTTCGGAAGGCAAGCACTGGTGGAGAAGCGTCATGGGCCTCTTCTGAATGGCTTTATGCAAAGCTATCCCAAGTTGGCCAGGCGATTGGGATTCGTGCGAACAGCCCCGCACATCCAGGAGTTTTACAAGCGGATTGTGTCCGAAACTGTGGCGGTGCGGGAGAAGGAAAACACCAAGCGAAATGACTTCATGGACATGCTCATCGATCTGAAGAACCAAAAGCAAATGACTCTGGAGAACGGCGATGTGGTCAAGGGACTCACCATGGACGAGGTGCTGGCCCAAGCCTTTGTGTTCTTTATCGCTGGCTTCGAGACATCCTCCTCCACCATGGGTTACGCCCTGTTTGAACTGGCCAAGAACCCGCATATCCAGGACAAGGCCAGGGCTGAAATAGAGGAAGTTCTGGAGCAGCACGATCAGCAGTTCACCTACGAGTTCACCAAGGATCTCAAGTACCTCAATCAGATCATCAGTGGTGAGTGAAAGAAGCATGCCTTTAAATATAGGTCTGTAACTAATCCGCAACTCTCCCTGCAGAAACTCTTCGCCACTACACCATCGTCCCTCATCTGGACCGCATGGCCAGAAAGCGCTTCGTGGTTCCCGGCCATCCGAATTTTGTCATCGAGGCTGGCCAGTCTGTGATCATTCCCTCTTCTGCCATCCACCACGATCCCAGCATCTATCCGGATCCCTACGAGTTCCGGCCCGAGCGTTTCTCTCCTGAAGAATCGGCCAGTAGGCCTTCGGTTGCCTGGCTGCCCTTTGGCGATGGTCCTCGTAACTGCATTGGCTTGAGATTTGGACAGATGCAGGCTCGCATAGGACTCGCTCTGCTTATCAAACACTTCAAGTTCTCAACTTGTTCCAAGACACAGGATCCTCTGGTCTACGATCCCAAATCTTTTGTGCTGGGCATCAAGGGAGGCTTATTCCTGAAACTGGAGGCAGTGTAATGGGCCAAAAGGGGGAGACCTCCTCAAAGCCATTAAATCTAAACCAAAGTTTTTCGGAGAGAAATTATATGTAGAAATGATTAGTTTAATTTGCAAAAACTCTCAGACCATTACGTTGAGGCAGGTTTTGGGAGAGAAGACTTTGTACCTCATCCAAGCCGAAGCTTTTTTATACCTGAATGCTCTCTTGTTAAAGAGTAAACAAAGAGGGTATATCGAGACTTGTATAAATTTAATAAAAATATTATCAATTACAAGATTTTCCTTAACGTAATATGGCCAAGGGGTATTTGTGGATCGAGACTGCGGTGCTGTTAGCCAAGTTATCACTACAAACTCTTGTCAGAATTCCAGCAAAACGTTGCGATAAGTGCGGTACGATTGTTGTTTGTTGGTCACAATGACAACCGATATTTTAGCTTTGGCTATTAAAACACGGACGCAAAGCTTTGATGGACTCAGTTAGCTCCAAACTCTGAACAGGTGTACAGGTCGCTTATCGCAGAATTTATATCGTGTGAATCATGGCCGTTGGAAGTGTTTTATTGACGGCTTTGCTGGCGCTGGTTGGCTATCTGTTGGTGAAATGGCGCAACACCATGAGATACTGGCAGGATCAGGGCATTCCCTGCGAGGATCCCCACATCATAATGGGCAGCATGAGGGGAGTGCGCACCAAGAGATCGTTCAGTGAGATCTGGACGGACTACTACAAGAAATTCCGCGGAACTGGCCCCTTCGCCGGCTTCTATTGGTTCCGGCGACCGGCCGTCTTCGTCCTGGAAACCTCCCTGGCCAAGACCATCCTGATCAAGGAGTTCAACAAGTTCACGGACCGCGGCTTCTTTCACAACGAAGAGGATGATCCGCTGTCGGGTCAGTTGTTTATGCTGGACGGCCACAAGTGGCGGTCCATGAGGAACAAGCTTTCGTCCACGTTTACTTCCGGCAAAATGAAGTACATGTTTCCCACGGTGGTCAAGGTAGGACACGAGCTGACCGAGGTCTTTGGCCAAATGGTGGACAAGGCCCCGCCAGCCATCGAGGTGCGAGAGCTCCTGGCCAGGTTCACCACGGACGTGATCGGCACCTGTGCCTTTGGCATCGAGTGCAGCAGCCTGAAGGATCCCGAAGCTGAGTTCCGCGTGATGGGCAAACGATCCCTGAGCGAGCAGCGCCTCGGGACTCTCGGTATTATGTTCGTCAACAGCTTCCCCGACCTGGCGCGTCGCCTGCACATGAAAATGACGGCAGAGCCCATCGAGAAGTTCTTCATGCGCATCGTAAGGGAAACGGTGAGCTTCAGAGAGCAGAACAACATTCGACGCAACGACTTCATGGATCAGTTGATCGATTTGAAAAACAAGCCACTAATTACCTCCGAGAAGGGGGAGAATGTTAATCTGACGATCGAGCAGATCGCCGCTCAGGCATTTGTCTTCTTCTCCGCCGGCTTCGAGACCTCGTCGACCACAATGGGCTTTGCCCTGTACGAGTTGGCCCAAAATCAGGAGATTCAGAGCCGCGTAAGGGAAGAGGTCCTGAAGATTACTGAAAAGTATGGCGGTGAGCTGTCCTACGAAAGCGTCAAGGAGCTGGTGTACGTCGATCAAGTGATTTCTGGTTAGTGTACAATGGTATCCTACCTACCATAAGCCCTACTAACCCTTTGCTTTTACCTTGCAGAAACCCTTCGCCTTTACACAGTGTTGCCAGTACTGAATCGCCAGTGCCTGGAGGACTTTGTGGTCCCCGATAATCCCAAGTATGTGATCAAGAAAGGCATGCCCATCCTTATTCCCGCCGGTGCCATGCATCGGGACGAGCGACTGTACCCCAATCCGGACACCTTCAACCCGGACAACTTCTCGCCGGAACGCATCAAGGAGCGAGATTCCATTGAGTGGCTGCCCTTTGGCGAAGGTCCTCGCAACTGCATTGGAATGCGATTTGGCCAAATGCAGACCCGCATTGGCCTGGCCCTTTTGATAAAGGACTTTAAGTTCTCCGTCTGCGAGAAGACCACCATTCCCATGAGGTACCACAAGGAGATGTTCCTCGTAGCCAGCGAGTCTGGCATCTACCTCAAGGTGGAGCGTGTTTGAATCATAGATTCACTTATTATCAGTCATATAAATGTATATACAATTGTGGCGCCACTTGAGATTTAACTGGTAATAAAAGGTTGTGATTGCATCATACAAAGCTAAAGGAATTCTCTATTGGTTTTGGTTCTTAAACAATGATAAGAATGAGTTTAATATTTTTAAGGGAAGAAATCAAACTTTCAAATAGTAAAAAAGGCCTAAAAGTAGGCAATGTTTCAATGTGTCTTTTGCCTACATTTTTTTCTTTTCAAAAATAATTCAAAGAACCATATTTATGAATCGTGGAAAAGGTAGAGTGAGTGGAGAATGATTTTACACCTTATCAAATCTAACTTCTTAAGTAAATGTAAAAGATTAAAGGTTTACACATTGTAAAGGTTTATAGATCAATATAAATATATGACACGATTTAAGGAATTATTGATATTTCCTATCGTTTACAGAACTAATCTAATCTAAGTTAGGGATTAATGTCACCCTAACTAGTCTCGGTGACTTGATATTTTCATGCACTTGCTAAATATTATATAAAATGCAATACATTATATAAAATGTATATATATACATTATATGTGTAAAAGAGTTTAATAGAAAGCACAAAGCTTCAATAAATAATTCTAATGCATTTACACGAAAGCTGCTTTAGCCGCTCCAACTACATACATAGTTACATAATGGTTTGAAAAGCTTTTTCACTCGTTTCGATATTCACACAAACCCCTAATTATCAAACTGCGCCTTAACTGACCGAGAAGCAGCCATAACTACTTTTAAATTAACTTTATTACTTTCCCACCCTGCTGACTTTCAGACACACTCCCCCCTTGGGACTCAGCAGAATGTCATCGCTGCGGTACTCCAGCGGAGCCTTTGTGCCTGTGGAATGCAGCTCGAACTTGAAGTTGTGGATGAGCAGAGTCATTCCCACCACGACCTGCATTCGACCAAATCTGAGACCAATGCAATTCCGGGGACCGTCGCCGAAGGGCAGGAATGTGCACGCGGGTCGCTGCTTCACCTGCTCCTCATCAAAGCGCTCGGGGATGAACTTCTCCGGCTCCGGATAGAACTCCGGATCATGGTGGATGCCCCAAGTGGGCACAACCACTCCAGTGCCTGGCTCCAGGTTATACTTTGGATTGCTGTGCTCATAGCGTTGAGTGGTGATGCGAATCAAATGGCCAACCACGGGATGTTTTCTCAGGGTTTCTAGTGTAAAAAATACCATTAATTAATTCTAGACACTTAAATAGCTTATATGACCCCCAAGTCGACCAATTAAGAGGCACGCGCGCTACTCACCGTCAATGACCTTCTCCAAGTAAGTAAGCTCCCGCATTGTGTCATAGTCCAGTTTTCCATTGTGCTTTTCTAGGACACTATCGATTTCTGCCCTCAGTTTATTCTGAATGTCCTGGTTACAGGCCAACTCGAACAAGGCGAATCCCATGGTGGTGGAGCTCGTTTCGAAGCCCGCCAGGAAAAATATAAAGGCCTGGGCGGCCAGCTCATTGAAGGTAATGCCATCCTCCCTGTTGCCACTATCGTACTTCAGCTTCATGTCGATAAGCATGTCCATGAAATCATTTCGCTTCACCTTGTTCTTAATGCGGTAGTCTATGGTGTCCTTGATGATGTTCATGTAGAAGTCCTCGACCCTCTGGACTGTCCCCTTCATGCGCAGCTTTTCGGCCAGCTTGGGAGCCCCGAACAGAAACAGATCCATGGACTTGCCCCACCGCCGCTCAGTGATGGCAGCCGTTCCCATCTTGACAAACTCCGCCTTGGGATCCGTCAGGCTGTGGCAGTCCAGGCCGAAGGCACAGCTACCGATTACGTCGGCGGTGAAGCGAGCCACCAGATCATGGACCTCCAGCGAATCCTTTGTGCTGGAGATTTTCTCATCGAACACACGGATGAGCTCATCGCCCACGGTTAGCACCGTGGGAAACATGTTTTTCATCTTGCCCGAGGTGAAGGTGGGCGTCAGCTTCTGGCGCAGAGTCCTCCACTTCTGGCCCTCGATGTTCACCAGATTATTAGAGAGCGGATCGTCCCGCTCGCTGTGGAATATGCCGCGATCGTGGAACTTGTCAAACTCCCGAATCAACACAGTTTTCACGAAATCAATATCCGTGACGACGACCATCTGTTTTATATAAAAGTAAAATCCCGCAAACGGTCCATCTGCTTTGTTCTTGAACTTGAAGTATGTTCTCTTAAAAATTGCCGATATATGCATGGTTTTCATGAATTCGGCGGTGTTTCCAAATGGAATTTTGGGGGCATCGTGGGGAATCCCACGACGTTTCCAGTAGGTGAAGTTCTGGTGCACCCACCACGCGACGAGGGTGAGGACTCCGACCAGTAATACGATTAGAACGGCCATTGCTATGATACTGAGCCATTTGGCTGGCAAGTTTGCCCTTTTATACCAGTTTTTTACCCTATTCCGTTGTACTCTTAGACATCAGTTGCTTCTCTTAATTGAAGAGCGACAAAGTCCGAACGAGATTGTAAAATGACAAGTCAGCGTTATATCGCGAAATTGGGTCTACTATTTGGGGGAAAACTGGCTGAGAATTGTTTTTTTGTTTTTATCCATGTTTGCCTTGCCTTAATTACTCATTATTTATTGTGTATTGCTATTTAAAAGCATAATATGTTTTTGTTCTATATTTTATTTTACGTATTTAGATACAATATTATGTATTCTCAAGCATAGTTCCTCACCACTCATAAGCTATAAATCTGACGAAATTACCGAACATGTCGTTGAATTATATTTCTATCCAGTCATTCTTTCAAAGCAGTTTTTGTTAAGAACTATTTGAACTCAAAATACCGCGCATGGCTATTATTTAACTTTGAATATTTCAAGAAATATATTTTTGAAAGAATTTAGCAATTAATGGAAAATGTTTTAATGAAAATATATGGACAGAAAATATCTACAAATCAATATGTACTGTATTCTGAACCAAATACATTAAAAAAATATATATTTAAATTTAATTTTTTTTCGTTAATATCAATATTTAAAAGTTAAAAGAAATATTGTTCTATATATTAAAGAAATCGATATACTAATGTTTACACTAAATTCAATATTAGTGTCAGAGATAGTTTAGTTTTGTAAAAATAAAACGTTCGACTTTTTCTCTTGAAATTCCCTTTAAAGTTCATTTTCCAAACATTGTATAAATTGTTATAAAATTAAGACAAGTCATCGTTATTATTATTTTCAAGCTTTCTTTATTACAGCTTTGAATTGTTTGTGGGGGCTACTTTTATGGCGTTTTACAATTTCCCACATGTTGCGGTTGAACTGCTACTGATATATAGAATTGTGTGTAAAAATGTTTAGCTTCAAGATCGCACATAATAGAAAATAGAGACAATACAGATTACCTTTGAGATGTGGCGCTTTAAGAGAGTCAAGTTGTTTTGGGGTTTTTATTTTAACCGAAAACCTCACTCTGTTAAAAATATATTGAGGTAGGTTGGATTAGTATCAACTACCAATCAAAGCAAGGTGTTTTTTGTTTTTTATATTGTTTCGTTAAGGAAAACTCTCTGTTTTTTTATCTCTATTCTCTTTGAAGATAAAAGAGCTTTCAGCGTTAAAAGAGAAACCCAATTGTTGTCAAATAAATAAACAAATTGTTTTAATTAAATGTGCTATATACAAACGTCTATTATAAGATTTGGTTTCTCTCTCAATTTAAGTTTGGGCTTCCAGTGGAGCTTTCGGCGGTGCTCAGTGGGTTCCCGAAGCTCGACGAGAATCAACGTTCTATATTTTCTTCGGTGCTTGTTTGCTTTTCACCGCACCCCAGCTGATGTCATGGCTGTTCTGGCTTACCTACTGACAGCCGTCGCTGTACTGGTGGGATATCTGTTACTGAAATGGCGTCGTACTTTGCAGTACTGGGACGACCAGGGCATTCCCTGCGAGAAGCCGCACATCCTGCTGGGCAGCTTGACGGGAGTGCAGACCACTCGGACCTTCCCTGATGTCTGGATGGATTACTACAAGAAGTTCCGGGGATCTGGCCCCTTCGCCGGCTTCTATTGGTTCCAGAAGCCAGGAGTCTTTGTCCTGGAAACCTCCCTGGCCAAGACCATACTGATCAAGGAGTTCAACAAGTTCACGGACCGAGGGTTCTACCACAACACGGAGGATGATCCGCTGTCCGGTCAATTGTTTCTGCTGGATGGCACCAAGTGGCGGTCCATGAGGAACAAGCTTTCGTCCACGTTTACTTCCGGCAAAATGAAGTACATGTTTCCCACGGTGGTCAAGGTAGGACACGAGCTGACCGAGGTCTTTGGCCAGACGATGGAAAAATCATCAATTGTCGAGGTCAAGGACATTCTGGCCAGATTCGGTACCGATGTCATAGGCACCTGTGCCTTCGGCATCGAATGCAGCAGCTTGAAGGATCCGGATGCCGAGTTCCGGGTCATGGGACGCCGGGCCGTCTTCGAGCAGCGTCACGGTCCGCTCGGGGTCGCCTTTATAAATAGCTTTCCCAACCTGGCCCGCAAGCTGCACATGAAGATCACGCTGGACGAGGCGGAGCACTTTTTCCTGCGCATCGTCAGGGAGACGGTGGCCTTCAGGGAGCAGAACAATATCCGACGAAACGACTTCATGGATCAGTTGATAGATTTGAAGAACAAACCCCTGACCAAATCCGAGACCGGGGAGAGTGTGAACCTCACGATCGAGGAAATGGCTGCCCAGGCTTTTGTATTCTTTGGCGCCGGCTTCGAGACCTCTTCGACCACGATGGGCTTTGCCCTCTACGAACTGGCCCAACACCAGGATATTCAGGACAGGGTCCGAGAAGAGTGCCAGGAGGTGATTGGAAAATACAATGGAGAACTGACCTATGAGGGCATGAAGGATCTGGTCTACTTGGAGCAGATTATATCAGGTGAGCTGTCTAACTGAATCTTGACTGCGCTCTGTACTGATCCGTAAGATATTTTTTACAGAAACGCTTCGCCTCTACACAGTGCTTCCTGTTCTGAATCGCGAGTGCCTGGAGGACTTTGTGGTCCCCGATAATCCCAAGTATGTGATCAAAAAGGGGATGCCCATTCTCATTCCCGCCGGAGCCATGCATCGGGACGAGCGACTGTACCCCAATCCGGACACCTTCAACCCGGACAACTTCTCGCCGGAACGCGTTAAGGAGCGAGATTCCATCGAGTGGCTGCCCTTTGGCGAAGGTCCTCGCAACTGCATCGGCATGCGCTTTGGCCAAATGCAGACCCGCATTGGCTTGGCTTTCCTGCTAAAGGACTTCAAGTTCTCCGTTTGTGAGAAGACCACCATTCCCATGACATACAACAAGAAGCATTTCCTAATATCGAGTGAAACTGGCATTTTCCTAAAGGTTGAGCGGGTGTAACTGGCTTTGTAAAATAACCAAAAACCTAAATACATATTCTTATATTTATAAAAAATAAATAGTTTATTACAAGTGGTTTCGAGTTGCACAGGCACACAAGGGAAATACATCTATTCACTTTGTAGTATATTTATACACTAGTAATTATCACTCGTTGACTTGCAATCAACTGATAAATTTTTAATCAACACTTGGAAATACGATTTCTAGAAGTTTGAGTGCAAAGTTTTAAATGGATATACGAGTTGTTAAGCGTAGTATCAGGCCTCCTCCTGATAGAGCCAAAAATACAAGGCAAACGAATAGTGATTCATGTTCATCAATTAGTATTTTTATAAAACTGGATCAAATATGTAACTCCAGGGGTGTGAATCACTCTAGGGTCTCGATATCTTGCTGACATTCAGGTTGATCCCACCATCGGCGCTCAGCAGAATGTTTTTGACTTTGTACTTCATCGGAACCGTTGTCCTGGTGGGATGCAGCTCGAACTTATAGTTGTGGATGAGCAGGGCCATACCCACGACCACCTGCATCCGTCCAAATCGCAGGCCAATGCAGTTCCTGGGACCGTCTCCAAAGGGCAAGAATGTGCAGGCTGGGCGCTGCTTCACCTGCTCCTCGTCAAACCGCTCTGGAATAAACTTCTCCGGCTCCGGATAGAACTCCGGGTCGTGGTGGATGCCCAGGGTGGGCACTAGGACGCCAATGTCGCGGTCAATGGAATACTTGGGATTGCTATGAACATAGGGCTTGGTGGCAATGCGAACCAAATGGGCCACCACGGGATGTTTCCTTAGGGTTTCTGGTTAAGAAGAAAAACATTTTAGCAGGTTTACTATATGGTTGCCTTTTTTAACTCACCATCAATGACCTTCTCCAGGTAGATTAGCTCCCGCATGCTGTCATAGTCCAGCTTGCCATTGTGCTTCTTTAGCACACCATCAATTTCTGCCCTCAGTTTATCCTGTACTTCCGGATTGCTGGCCAACTCAAACAAGGCGAATCCCATGGTGGTGGAGCTGGTTTCGAAGCCCGCCAGGAAGAATATAAAAGCCTGGGCGGCTAACTCATTGAACGTAATGCCATCCTCCTTGTTGCCTTTGTCATGCTTCAGCTTCATATCGATCAGCATGTCCATAAAGTCGTTCCGACAGATCTTGTTCTTGGTGCGATACTCGATGGTGTCCTTGACAATTTTCATGTAAAAGTCCTCCACCGGCTGCAGCAAGGTCTTAATGCCCAGTTTGGCGGATAACTTGGGTGCCCCGAAGAGTAGCAAATCCACGATCCTCCCATAACGACGCTCGTTGATCGCCGACTCTCCCATCCTGACGAATTCGGCATTAGGATCCCGCAGGCTGTTGCACTCCAGGCCAAAGGCACAGACTCCGATCACATCGGCGGTGAAGCGAGCCAATAGATTGGTGACCTCCAGAGTTTGCGGTGAGCTGGAGGAGACCTTCTCATCGAACACACGGATTAGTTCATCCCCCACGTTTAGCACCGTGGGAAACATGTTTTTCATCTTGCCCGAGGTGAAGGTGGGCGTCAGCTTCTGGCGCAGAGTCCGCCACTTCTGGCCTTCGATGGTCGTCAGATTGGCCGTCAGCGGATCGTCCTTCTCGTTGTGGAATATGCCGCGATCGTGGAACTTGTCAAAGTCCCGGATCAGCACGGTCTTCACAAAGTCAATATCGGTGACCACGAGGAACCGCTTGGCGAAAACGTAAAAGCCTACGAAGGGTCCATCGGTCGTATCCTTGTACTTGAAATAGGTCCGCTTGAGGATGTGCGACAGCTGCATCGTCTTCATCAGTTCGCCGGTGTTGCCCCACGGGATCTTGGGCGGATCGTGGGGAATGCCGCGGCGCTTCCAGTAGGTGAAGGTCTGGTGCATCCACCAAGCGACGAGGGTGAGAACACCGACCAGTAATGCGATTAAAACCAGCATTTTGAGAATACTGAAGCGATCAGCTGGTAAGACGTCGCTTATATGGAATGTGCTTCGAAAGAGCTTTGGACTCTCTTATCGATCATCGCTTTTTTTTGCACCGAGTAAAGCATGGAATCTACTCAGCATGATGAAAGCGGAAAGAGGCAGTGTGAAATCTTGAATTCCACCGGTCATCGCCGCAAGAATTTCTCTTAAATTAGACTCTTTGAGCATTTGATTCTCTTAAGTTTAGTCATATTAACTAACGAACTGGACAATGTTTGTTATGGCTATTAGTTAGGTAATAACAATTTCTTTTTCGATATTATGCTTGCTTATTATTTAATCTGTTTGAGGCAAACTTCTTATATTATTTTGTAACTAACTCACTTATATATTTATTACTATTCCGCCTTCATTTAAGTAGGAGAACTTTTCAAGAATATACAGTAATAATGGTAAAGATCTACTTAATATAAAATATAAAAAAGAAAATCATATAAATACTTAAACGATTTGTGACAGATATAATGTTAAAACATTACTTGTTAATAACTCCCACATTTATCATTCATTTGCAATTAAACAACTTCAGTACAATATTTGCACAAACCAATTTGTAACACATTTATTTCCTTTTTTATTTACATCCGAAAAAAGTCAACATTATCTCAATATAACCTGTTTAATGATATCACCGTGGAATCACGGATCATATATACATTGCTATTTGGAAATCTTCTCCACATTTAGGTGAATGCCATTCAGGGCAGACAGAAGAATGCTCTTCACATTGATCTGGATGGGTATCTCCGTCTGCGGGGCCACACTGATCTTATAGCCCCTGATGAGGTAGGCCAAACCCACGCAGGTCTGCATCAGTCCAAAGCGCAGGCCAATGCAGTTTCGGGGACCCTCGCCGAACGGCAGCCAGGTGCACGCGGGCCTGGAGGCGATGGCTTCCTCCGTGAAACGCTCCGGCTTGAATTTCTCGGGCTCCGGATAAATATCCGGATCATAGTGAATGCCCAGAGCCGGGATCACAACAATGGTGCCCTTGGCAATGAAATTCTTGGGATCCTCGGGCGAGAAGTCCGTTTCGGTCATACGCGTAAGATGGGCCAGAACCGGGTATTTGCGAAGGGTTTCTGAATGGAAAAGTAGGTCTTGATGTTACTTTCTTTTTGCAGATTTGAGTGCAAACTGGTTTTGTGATGCGAACTTGGTGTGAGTTATTCAAAAGTTGTGCAAAAGAGAAACACGAATTCTCTCACCAAAATCTTAACGACATCAGTTTGTTTCTCAAATAAGAACTGCTTCTGGAACTCACCCATTACCACCTGCTCCAGATACTTCATCTCCTTGATGCCCTCGTAGGTGAACTCATTGTTATGCTTGCCCAGCACACTGTTGATCTCAGCCCGGAGCTTGTCCTGCACATCCTGATGGCGGGCCAGCTCGTACAGAGCAAATCCCATGGTCGTGGAACTGGTCTCGAACCCAGCCACAAAGAAGATGAAGGCCTGGGCCAGCAGTTCGTTAAAGGAGAGACCGTCCTCCTTGTTGCCGGCCTGCTCCTTCTGGTACATCTCGATCAGACTGTCCATGAAGTCATTGCGCTTCTCCTTGGTCTTCAGCCTGTAATCTATGGTATCTCTCACGATCTTGGTGTAGAAGTCCTCCACATCCTGGACGTTCAGTTTCAGACCCAGTTTTCGCGACAGCTTCGGAAAGCCGAATAGGAATATATCCAGGTATCCTCCGTAGGCGTGCTCCGTGATCGCCCGCTTGCCCACCGTTACGAAATCCGCCCGGGGATTGTGCAAACTGTTGCAATCCAGCCCGAAGGCACAGTTGCCGATTACGTCGGCGGTGTAGCGTGCCACCAGATCGACCACCTCCAGAACCTGCCCCCCACTGGGGCCGCCGGATTTGACCTTGCTGCTGAATACCTTCTCCATTTCCTTACCAACCTTGACCACGATTGGGAACATATGCTTCATTTTGCCCGACGTAAAGGTTGGCGTGAGCTTGTGGCGCAGGTGACGCCACTTTTGACCCTCAATGCTGAACAGCGTGGCCGACAGAGGGTCATCGATCTCGTTGTAGAAGACGCCACGGTTCTCGAAGTGATTAAAGTCCTTGATCATCACCCGCTTCACCAGCTCCAGATCGGTGATCACGGCAGTGCGGGTAAAAAAGAAGAAGAAGCCGGCGAAGGGGTAATCCGAGTGCTTATACTTTAGGTAATAGTCCCGGAAGATCTCGGCAATGTGTCGGGTCTTGTTCCAATCCTTGATGTTGCCGAAAAACGGATGGGGCACATCGTGTGGGATGCCCCGACGCTGCCAATAGCCCATACGTCGCCGGGCGGCGAACAGGAGCAGCGACACCACAATGGCAATCAGAGTCAGTAACAGCGACATTTCTCCACCAGGTTTAGCTGTGAACTGAGTTCCAGAGTCGTTAGCTACATCGTTTTTAAGGGGAAACCACTCTCTTTGGCTCTGCGAATTGCGAAATGCGATTTTTGATACGAGTTATCGCTTGTAAACTCGTTAACTTTGTGTTTGTACTCGACAAGCTCTCTCTCAAATAAAGATAAAGTAATTCTGATGTTTGAACAAAGTCTAAAAATATATAATATAAGAGAATCCGGACTATATAAAGAGAGTAACGGCTGGCTCAATAAATTAATGTTTACAAAAAGAGCTCCAGCTGGCGTTCTTCTCGATAAACAAAACAAATTACGTAATCGTCTTTATACAAAAACAAGAATAGATCAAATAAAAAATTTTGGAATATATGTATATATTTGCGTGCTCACTAAAGCGCGAAAATGTACACTCAAACAAAATGAGATAATTGTTTAAGGTTTGAAAAATCAAATTAAAGCCAAAGATCTCTCGTTTGTAAAGCTAAAATATATGCCAGTAACCATTAGTAGACATTATTACTAATTGTTATCAGCAAATTAGGCTCTACCTGGTGAAATACGAATTTCTTGAATGCTTTCCTAGGGAATCCGTGTTAGTACCTGTGTTAATACCGGCGTACTTGTAGATAACAACTTTGCCAAGCAAGAAATTATCAAATAACTAACCTAGATTACTCAAAGAAAGGTCAACTACGTAGATTGATAAGCAAATCAATTATATTATTTACAAAATCAGTAAAAAAAAAAACTCTACAATATCTATCTCCTCACTTGGCTCAGCTCTTGGACCTTCAGGTATATTCCATGGGCAGGGCACAGCAGAAGATTTGACTTTACAAACTCGATTTTTGACTCGGTGCGCGGACAGACGCTAAAGTGAAAGCTCCTCAGCAGGTTCACCAGGCCAATGGTGGTCTGCATCTTGCCGAATCTCATGCCGATGCAGTTGCGTGGTCCATCGCCAAAGGGCAGCCAGGAGGCGGTGGGACGCTGGGCCAGCTGATCGGCCAGAAAGCGCTCCGGTATAAACTTGTGGGGTTCGGGGTAGACGTTAGGATCATGATGGATACCATACACAGGGATCAGCAGCATTTGACCTGGCTCTATATAGAAATGACGATCACCCTTGGCAGCATACAGATGACGCGAAATCCGAGTGAGTTGTGGGAGGATGGGGTACTTTCGAAGGGTTTCTGCAAAAAAAAGATATATAATTATACACTTTTAATACTTTATAATTTTAGTAAGAAGTTAAGATTATTTCTTGTTATATTTTCTTTTTGTAGTATCAATCAAAAACTAACTAGAATTCCTATTCGAAAGTGAGTTAGAGCTTTTTAGGTTTACAGATTTCTAGGTTTTTAAAAGCAATATAAACAAGCAAATTAGCTAGGCAAACAAAAGATTTCAAAAAGCTAAGCTAATTTCTCTATTCTTTGTAGGGAGCACTAAGGTTTTATCTATATTACTAATTTATTCTATAACAAACTAAACGTTATAATGTTTTTGTCAAATCTATAAAATTTTTCTTTTCAAAAATAATCCAAAAAATGTTGTTGACCCAATCAAAACCCCACCGCGACCCACCTGCTATGACCAGCTCCATGTAGCGCAGCTCCTGCATCGACTCGTAGGTGAATTCTCCCTGATGCAGCTGCAAGGCCTCCTCGATTTCCCGGCGCAGCTTCTCCTGCAACTCCGGCTGCTTGGCCAACTCGTAAAGTGCAAAGCTCAAAGTGTTCGCTGAGGTATCGAAGCCCGCTGCAAAGAAGATGAACGCCTGGGCGGCCATCTCCTCGAGGGTTAGCTCTCCCCGCTGCTTCATCTCGATCAGCAGATTCATGAAATCATTCCTCACAATGCCCTGATCCTCCCTTTGGTGCACGGTTTCGCGAACGATGCCCACATAGAAGTCCGTGATATCCTGATGTATCTGGCACAAGCGCAGCATCCTAGCCAGATCGGGAAAGCTCTCGATGAACCCATCGATTAACTTGCCATGCCGTCGCTCCGCGAAGGCTCTCCTGCCCATAACGGCAAACTCCGCCTCCGGATTCCTCAAGCCGTTGCACTCCACTCCAAAAGCACAGCGCCCAATGACGTCGGAGGTGTAGCGACCCATCAGATCGGAGATCTCAAGGATGCCGCACATGGCATTGTCCGTCATCTCGCCACAAACCTGACCCAGCTCCTCGCCCACTTCGCAAACTGTGGGAAACATATACTTCATTTTGGCGGAACTGAATGTGGGCGACATCTTTTGGCGCAACGGCCGCCACTTGGGTCCATCGATGCGGAACAGGTGCCCCGTCAGCGGGTCATCGCGCTCATTGTGGTACATTCCACGATCCTCGAAGTTGGCAAAGTCCCGTATCAGAATCTGCTTGGCCAGTTCCAGGTCTAGAATCAGCACCACTGGTCGCAGCATCATGAAAAAGCCCGCAAACGGTGCACCACAATCCTTGAATTTCTCGTACAGCGGCGTCACGATTTCAATGAAGTGCTTCGTATTCCTGAAACCCTCCATGTTGCCCACGGGAAAGCGCCCATGGACATTGTTGATCCCACGGCGGGTCCAGTAGCTGAAGCGCGTGCGCACAAACCAAAAGGCCACGGCCAGGGCGATCAGCAGGAGGGCCACCACGTCCAGCATCCTCGCGGGTTTCACTCTCGACTAAAAAAAAGGAACGAGCAGTCACGTTGCGCCAGTAGCTCCGGACCGGGTTTATTCTAATCAGCTGCAGTCACAATGTAAACAAGCCCGCCACCAGATAACCTCCTCGAAACCAAAGTCGATTTTCAGTGAAACAATATGGAATCGAGTCTCGGATTCCAAAGCTTTTAGCTGGAAACGGAGCAAGTAGAGGCGACAGAGGGGAATACGAGAAAAGTTCAATTAAATCTATATATATACACTTCAAAAAAATAAATTCTTTGCTGGCTCAGAATATTAAACATTTATATATTATAATTAATTATTTAAAATATAATTAAAAGTATACATTTATATGTAAAGGTGTCTTAAAAAACAAGAAGGAAACTAAAGCTTCTGTACTGGAAAATTGCCTTTGGTTTATTAACAACGATCGTTACTTGGCCAAAAACGGATTCAAATCAGAATGATCTACTGCACTAATTTATATTTAGGATAACAATTATGCATATTAATATTATAATAATTAATAATTATATAAATTATATAATATAATTATTATATAATTAATATTAAATTGGAAAATTTTAAGTTTTTTATTGTTTTTCTGTTTTAATATTTAATGATGTAACCCCTTTCAAAATTAGGAGAAAGTATGTAAACATTTTTTTTCTGAGATCTATCTAGCCATCTCGGCTCGATTTGTATCAATAATTTATATATGATTTATTCAGTCGAAAATTACTCCGTAGACTGCGTTGTATGAATAAAATTATAATACTCTGCAAGGGTTTGAAAAGAGAAGAGCGTACTGTGTAGATGTTTTTATCGTCAGCTTTTCGGATTTCATATAAATAGTAGTCCCATTTATTAGAAAACCTCATTAGTCCTTTGTCCTCTTGTACTTATTTTTCTTTGACTCTCAATTAATTTCATTAAATTTTACTGTTCTTATCTTAATGATTGATTTATGTGCAATGTTTGTATACTTTTTTACCGCTTTTCATAAATAAAACGGTTATTTAATAAGTTAAAGAACCTTAAAGGTCAGCTTGGGCTTTTCGGGATTCCCATAAGGACGAATAAGGCTTTTTGTAAATCGCTTTCCGCAGGCTCTTTCTAAAACCATTGTTATTCGTGTAATTATTTATTTTTTAAATATATTTACAGCAAGGCTATTACTTTAACCTTTTTATTAATTTATGGTATAGTTGTTAGGCTGTGTAAATGTATATTCTTTAACTTTAATTTTATTTTGATTAATAAGTTGCTTCAACAAAATATTTAAAATTTGTATTTGTAAAATTTTGATGTACTGTGTATATCTTGACGCATATGACTCTGGTCACACTGTACCTGAATTGTGCAATAGCAGTCGTTATTTCTGGTCTTTTTGGCCAAATTTATTAATTAAACTGCAGATATGAGCGGGCGTAAAATGGGCAGGTGGTTAGCCCTTAGTGCCACCGCCATGGGCGCCTTCTACCTTGGCTGCCAGGTGGAGCGGCAGAAGCATAACGACGATTGCAGCAGAACTCATCCTCGCCTGCCGGAATTGCCTACATTTGGAACCGTTTCGGCGGCCAGCTTGATTCCCGCCCAGGAGGCGAACGTGAGCTTGGCGGCGACGCCTTCTCGAATTGGTCAGATCATGAAATACGGCTTCCCTGGACTGGATAACGTGCGTTCCCACTCCGACTACGTGCTGTCCTACGATCGCCGCAACCGAGTGCCCCACTGGGTGTTCGAGCACCTCACCGCCGAATCCGTGGCCAAAAACGATGCCGTGGACCGGGCCAAGTGCGACTTCAAGCAAGACGAGAGCATACACCCCTTCTTCCGGTCTCAGAACACGGATTACCGGCGATCCGGATACGATCGTGGACACATGGCTGCCGCGGGTAACCACAGGCTGCACCAGAAGCACTGCGAGGAGACCTTCTACCTGTCCAACATGGCGCCCCAGGTGGGCCAGGGCTTCAACCGCGACGCGTGGAACACCCTCGAGATGCACGTGCGCAAACTGACTAAGATCTATGCCAACGTGTACGTGTGTACGGGTCCTTTGTACCTGCCACGCAAGGAGGACGACGGCAAGATGTACGTCAAATACGAGGTCATCGGCTCCAACACGGTTGCCGTGCCCACTCACTTCTACAAGGTGGTGGTGGGCGAATCCTCCGACCACAAGCTCCACATGGAGGCTTACGTGATGCCCAACCAAGTGATCAGCAACGATACCCCCATCAGCGTGTTCCAGGTGCCCCCGGAGACGGTGGAACGCTCCGCGGGGCTGCTCTTTTTCGACCAGATCAACCGCAAGCAACTGGCCACCATTAATGGCAAGAAGGTTTAGTCGGAGGCTTAGTTTGGTTTTAGTGTATTTGACCAGGGATAGCCCCTCGATTAATGTAATTTTTCTTCTTTTCCAAAGAACTTGTGGATTAATAAAAGTAAACAAGTAATACAGATATACATAGAGAGATGAGGCGCTGCGCGGGTGTTGTTCGTGAGGAGAGATAGCAAGGCGAGGAGGGGATGTGAATCTGAAATCTGTCGGGTGTTGGCTGATGTGCGGTGTTAGTGGATCAAGGACTGTACATCTACATGCCGCCCTCGTTCTTGGAGCGCACGTCGTCGATCTTGAGTATCATCTTGACGAGCTGCGTGGAGAGCAGGATCTGCTGCTTCTTCGAGTGCAGAGACTCCACCACGTTGTGGCTCTTCATGTCCGAATCACCCGTCAGCATGCAGTCCACACCCAGGCTGGGCTTCTTCTCGGCCACCTGGCTGGCCTTAAGCTCCGACAGAGTCTCGACCGGATGCAGGCCACTGTTCTCGGCCAGGGCCAGGGGAATGCTCTCCAGGGCCACAGAGAAGGCACGGAATGCGTACTGCTCCAGAGTCGAAAGCTGGTCGGCCTCCTTGGCCACCGCCAGGGAACAACTGATCTCAGCTGCTCCGCCGCCGTAGACGATGCGCGAATCCTTAACCAATGAACGTACCACGCAGATGGCGTCGTGGATGGAGCGCTTGGCCTCAGCGATGATCATTGCATTTCCACCGCGCAAGAAGATGGTCACAGCCTTAGAGTTCTTGCACTCCTCGATGACCAGCATCTTGTCCTTGGATGTGCCAAAGGCTGGAAGGATATAATACAAATTAATTTCTTCCACTTTATATTAAGCAAAGCAGCGACTCACCCATCTCCCGGACGAGACCGGCACTGCCCAGCTTTTCAGGCGTAAGCTCCTCGAAGCGTGGCACAATGCGACCGCCGGTGGCGATGGCAATCAGTTCAATCTCCGGGCCACCAACCCAGCGCACAGCCGGCAGCTCCTGCTGCAGCAACAGATGGTTGGCTTCGTCGTCGAAGCCCCACTGGCAGATGGCCAGGGTGGCGCCGGCGTCCTTAACCTGCTTCACCATCTGCGTGAACTTCTCCTGCTCGTACTCGCGCAGAGCCCTGTAATCCTCCGCGGAAGTGACATCGAGCTTATGCTTGGTCTTGGGCTTCGGGGGCTCGAACGGGCAGGTGAGGATGGCCAGCTTGACGTTCTTTAGCTCCTTGGGCATCTGCGAGTGACTGAGAGTCTTGTCCACAATGACGCCCTTCACCAGCATCGAGTCCTCCATGCGACCACCGACCTTGGTCTCGATCTTGATGAGCTCGAAGTTCACGTCCTTCTTCTCGATGTCGGCCACATTCAGCACAGCATCCACAGCCATCTCGGCCATCTGACGGTGGCACTTGTTCACGATCTTGCTGCCCAGGGTGGTCATGGCGATCTGAACCAGGGGTTCCTTGTTATTGGGGTCCACGGGGAAGGGCTGGGCAATCGCATCCAACTGCTTAATGGCGCACTGGGCGGCCAACTCGAAGCCATCGGCGATACGAATGGGATGGATGCCCCTATCGATCAGACCCTCTGCCTGCTCCAGCAGAGCTCCGGCCAAAACCACAACGCCGGTGGTACCATCGCCGATCTCGTCGTCCTGCGACTGCGACAGCTGCACCATCAACTTGGCAATCTCGTGCTCCACCTCCATCAGCTTCATGATGGTGGCGCCATCGTTGGTAACGGTTACATCGCCATCGGAGCTGACCATTATCTTGTCCAGACCCTTCGGACCCAGCGAGGTCTTCAGGGTGGAGGCGATCTGGCGGGCGGCCATAATGTGCGTCTGAGAGGGAAAGAGGAAAGTAAATTATTAATCGGGAATCTAAGGGGCCATGACTAGCCATGTGAAGTTCTTTCTTTCTTTGGAGAATTTCAAGTCTGCAAGCGAGTTTCCTCCTCGTTTCCCCTTAAAATCAACAATTTTCAAAGGGCGCGTGACTCAGCCGGCAAGACACAGATAAACATCTGTGCGGCATTTTAACCTCAAAATCGCCAAGTGACGTCAGTTTTGTTTAATTGTATGCTTCCCAATGCACTTAGAGGATAAAAACACTTTTGAACAATCGGCTCACACTTCAGACAGGATATATCCGGTATATCCATAATAATTCTCTGCCGCCAGCCAATTCTAGGCCGGCTTCGGAGAACATCTGGAACATTCCATAGACGATGCGTCATTATTAGGGCTCACAACGGTAAATGACTTTGAGGAGAGCCCTCTGCAAGAATTTACAGCTCCTAATCTCCTCCAGGACACAAAATCCACTCGCCGGCAGACAAAAGATCCCTGTTTCATTTACCTTTATGGCATCTGTTCCTGTGATGCGCTTCTGGCGCTCCTGGTCGCGCAGGATGATGAAAGGCCGACCATATTCGTCGAAGGCGAACGTTCCGGGAAAGGCGCTCATGGTTTTCGAGTTGAAAGGATTAAGGATTCGCACGTTTTTCCAAGATTTGTTTTCCCGAATTCTTTCTAGCTTTCAAAACGAATTACGACAGAACCTAAAAAACGACAAGCGCGTAATGGAACTACAAAAAGGTGCCCGTACAATCTCCCAACGCCTTTCAACTTTCTAGTATTTTCATTTCTCGACTCCGTATCGCCCATTAAAACGGTGCCCGTTCTAAACTATATTCCCTTGCTGTTTTTCACGGCTTTGCAAGGGTGTTTTTCATTCACCGCATCGTAATTGATGATGAGAAATTGATAGCCAAAATACGCACTAAAAGAAACCGAATAAAAAAACTATACAATTAAAATACCAAAACCTACCAGCCCACCACTATAAAACGAAGGCGACGTTTGGCATTTTGCTCAGTTTTTCGTGACAGCAGCTTTGAGAATTTTCGCCAGTTTTCTCCAAACCCCCCAATTTAAGTTCAACTTGATTTTCAGTGCGTTAATTTGCAACCAATAAAAGTGAAAATGCCATCCAATATGAATAATAAACTGTAAGTAGTGGCTTCCCTACTGGTCGCCATACGCAAAGAGAAAAAGTGCAAGTCGATTTTGTAGTGCAAAAAGAGAGAAATGAAAAATCAAAAATAGTGTGGGGAGTCGCAGTGCACGACCCCTTTCCAATTGGTGGCTTGGTCTTGGTTGTAGTGGTTTGTAGTGTTAAATTTAAGTGTAATCTGCTAATCGGTGTTGGTTTATTTTTCACCTATATGCACACACACACGCGTTCGCGTGCAGCTGTGTGCGTTAATTTTTTTTTGGCAATCATCTGTGACGCACACAGAAGAAACAACGGAGAAAACAATGAAATCTCTGCCCTGTTAGTGTGATGGCACTTTTCGTAAGTAAAGTAAACAATTGATTTCAACCGACACAGTGAAATTTAATTTTTTACTTTATTTTTGCCTTATTTATTTGTTGTTTTTCTGCTCAGGCCAAGATGGCGCTCGGAGTGGTTGCCACCACGTCGGCAGATTCTCATTTCTTTGTTGACTGTAAACACAAATAAATAACAACACATATTGGAGTAGCATCTGCTCTGCATTTTATCTTTATTAATCCCTATGTTTGCAGGCATTGTATAATTAATTAATTAGCGCCAAAGACACACCACGCTGTGAAATCTGGCAACGCTGCGCTCTTTTATTTACAGTTTGACCCCCCATCCAAGTGGAGAACCCCAAACATGTGTGTGTGTGTGTATTTCTCTATTCTTTGTTTACCAGGTTTGCTTCTTATTGGAATTTGGCGTTTACCCAAGCGAGCCGTATGACTTATGCAATCAAATTGGATTAAGTGCGCTGCAGCAAACTGGTCTTTACCGTTATTTTACGGTTTTTCCTTCAGTTGGTCCAAGTTTGGAATTGTTTAGAAAATGCTTCCCTTTTCATTTCTGCATGCATCATTATGTCATAAACAACCACATTCATTAACACACACACACTCTCACACTGGGGATTGTAATTGTGGTAAACAAGGGAAAATTCCACTCGCCAATGCATTTTGCTTTGTTTTTGTATGTGGCAAGCGAGATAGGTGAGAGAGAGACATCTATAGACAGACAGATATTGGGTCATCGGCTCGCTTCTAGCAGCTTCTTTCGCCGCATCCGCTTTGCCCTCCTTTCGCGCTCTCATCTGCCTCACTCCCCCTCGTTTGCATTAATCTTATCAGAGATCGTATCTCTTATCGGAGGCTCTATTGTTCTAGCACGGCCATATAATTCCCCTGCCCGTGTTTGTTTTATGACATATTTTCCTGCCTTTACCTCAAATCTCGCTCGCATATGTACATTTATTTTACTGCTGTCCCCTGTCTAAAGATAGTGAGTGTCTTGATCCCCTAATATTTGTACGGTTAGTACGTTACTTTGTGATGTGGTTACACAAGCCGTCCATTTAAGTTAGCTTATCACCTGCCTTTTTATCTGGATACAATCTATATGGAGTACTATCTATTGCTTGACGTTCTTTATTTTCTCTTTATCTAATTTTGGTTGGAAGAGGAGCTTGCGGGGAACAATGAGAAGCTATAGCCAAGGTTTCCCCCCCAAAAGACCTGTTGTGTAAGAAGTTACAGATAGGTTTAGTCTTTCTTGCCGGCGACACGTGATCGGCGCTGAAAGATTATACCCTGTATTACTGTGATTGTGTGAAACAAACACTTTTAAAAGTCTCAAGAAAACGCAATGACACACACGTTTTTATTGCAACAGTTAAGGACACAAAAATAACACCTCTTGTCTCAGTTTGTTACTAGTTGCAGTGGCCATTTTTCATGGAAAACTAAACAAAAATATGTACGTAAATGTGAACGAAACACAAAGCTTACAAAAATATACAATAATTTCCTAGTCATGTAAAATGTATTCAAAGTATCAAGACCTTTATAGTCTCTCTATAAAAAATGATTTATTAGTCTTGCAAAGATAAGCTAATTTAATCATTTTTGGGTCAAAGTCTCGCTTCTTATCAGCCATAAAAAATCCTGCTATTAGTTGTATTTATTCCTTTATCGTTAATTTTACGAGCTATTTCTTCGACCTCCACTGTTTGAATACAGGTTTTCATACATATATTCATAATGCGCACAGACACTACGTCACGTTGCTGTTTTCGCCACCTTTTCGCCGCATACCCTTTCGGTATGTCTACCCCTCACGTTTTGGGACTTTATTGTTATAGCGACAGTTAGCATTAATATATTGATCAACTAATATTTTTGTTTGGCAAACGAACAAAAAACAGCAGACACGTGCCATAAAGTTGGACTCGGACTGAAAGCCCCCAGTTTTTTTTTATGCTTAGTAATTTATTTTTTGGTTATTTTTAGCCATTGTGCCTCGTGTTAGTCAGTCAGACTGCCGAACTTTGTTAATACAAATGTTGGGCTCGTCGCCGGCGCTTTTAATTTGAGTTATTTGCGCCTTATTTGTTTGCAATTTGCAAAATGCATACAATCGCCACCTGTGACGTGGAGGCAGAAGGGGCTCTATTTGACCTTGGAACAAGATTCACCCCCATTTCAAATTCAGATCCATATCTGACCGACCACCGACTGTACCCGCTTTGTGTATACGTATATCAAGCGACTAGTATGTATATCTCAGAGGGGCCTCCTAGTGGCTGTGAGTTAATCACATAAATGATGCCGCCACCGTTTGCATGTCGTCAGTCGCCAGACAAACGCCCAAAGCACAGCACCACCTCACAGATCAGCGAGAAAACCCAGGAGAGAGAGAGCGAGGCAGAGTGAAGCCGAACTAGGCCAAATACAGATCTTTTCAATGTGAATTCTAAGCGCCGTCGCAGGACCGATAGCAACGCAACTGTGATAGACAAGGCACACCATAAGACAAGCCCAGATAATTGTACCTTAGATAGTGGAACTGCAGCTGTGATAAATCCTCCAGCCAAACAAATATTTAACTTAGCTATGACGACATCGTGCGACATGGCGCTGCCAGAGAGCCAGCAGAACATCCAGGGGTACGTCTTATTCAAAGCCCTTATCCTAATTAATGGGAGCAACTTGAGCAGAAGCGCTTTCAATAACCATTGCACGTGCCATCGATCAGGTCGATGATGCCATCTCGTAGACATTGCATATTACTGCCCATCCATTACCATAAATTGCATCCATTAAGAGCGATTTGTGCAGCCTGTTCTCTGTTCCCATTCAGGCCTCTATTTCGCTCAATTCACAGGCCCCTGCCAAGTGCGCAGTTTGTTGATTTAATTGGCGTGGCAGGAGGGAAAACAACAAAATGCCTGGCATATTTCGAGCGAACTCTGCCGGCAAACAATAAATATACACACTCGAGAGTGTATATATGTAGTATATATAGCGTTGCGTATCCGTTTTTTGTGCCGTCCACACCACAATTGAATGTATGTTCGATTAACACCTAGAACGTATTCAGATTTAAATGCGAATAAGTGAATAAAGAGAGCTGTCCGTCGACAGTCCAGTTCCACAATAATACTGTCATGGAATTGCTCTCTTTGTATAATATTCGACGTTGCGCTATCACACTAATCTGCACTAACCAAAACCCCGTTCTCTTGTCTGACCTAATACGTCTGTTGTCCTGTCTGTTTCGGTGCTATCTCCACGAATAGTGAAATAAAGAGAGCTATCCGTCGACAGTCAAGTTAAAGCAGATTGTAATACTGTCATGGAATTGCTCTCTTTGTATAACATTCGAAAGGCGACGACAAAATCGGTGTGCTTAAGGCTAAGTTCCATGTAAGCGTCCTCTGGTGGATGGTGATTTATCTTCCTTCCTCCTTCCAGCTGCAATTTTGCCCAGTGATTCGAGGCTGCGTTTTCAAATTCAAGTTCATATTGTATTCACGGCACTTTCTCGCCTATTAAATACTTTACAAAAAATCTGGAGAAGTCTCAGCCCGCCCGCTAATAATATAATAGTGCCCGTAACTTAGAGATTAAAAATGCCTTGGCTAGCAGCTTGCGTTGGTTCCTATAGGCCGCCGCGTCCACGTCCGCCAGTTGGTCCTCCCTGCCAGGCTCCACGTCCACCGCCGCCGCCCGGAGCTCCCGGAGGTCCTCCAGATCCTCTTCCTCCGCCCGGTGGTCCGCCTCTTCCTCTGCCCCGAGCTGTAGAGTTTATATTCGATTAGTACATGCAGTTTGTCAAGGAAATGTACGCAGTGCAAGACTGTCGTAATTGAAAAATAATAAAGATTGCTTATAAATTTGTAAATTTACTTTGTTCTTTCTTTAGTATTTCATAATTTAACACTCTGAATAATAAGATAAATATGTACCATAAAAGTACTTCCTTTAATTTATCTTATTTAAAGATAAACTAGCGCAATATATGGCCAAAACTAATTCTTTATTTGCTTCAATTACGACAGCTCTTGCATGAAAATAAGTACAGCCAAAAGTGCCCGACTCACCCTGTGCGCGTAGTATGGCAGCCTTGCCTCTGCCCGCCGTCCCACCCAGTCCCTTGCCCGTCTGCTTCTTGAACATCGGGGCATTCTTCAGCATGTCCGGCAGGATGAGAAACCGAATCTTGGAGCCACGGATGTACACATTCTCCAGGTTGGCCGTGCGCCCATCCCGGTAGGTGACCGTGATCTGTGTCATCTGGCAGTTCATGTTGTCCTCCGCCTCGATTAGCTTGCCGCGGTACACCTCGCCGGTGATTGTCTCGCAAGTGATTATGTGGCCCTCGGCCTCGTGCAGCACTTTGATGGGCACTCCGATCGACATGTTTAACTGATTTAATTAAGTTTTTCTGAGCTTTGTATAGATTTTCTGGGTCTTTCTCCTCCACGCTCTTTCTTAATTTTTTTTTTTGCAAATGGCGTTTAGTAAATGACTGGCTCTGCTTTTCACGAGCGAAAATCCCAAAAGTTAATGTGACCAAATAGTGGCATCGCCATGTTGTGGTGAAATTGCCGCGTGAGCCTAGGGCTGCATTTGGATGTATGACTATCGTTGCGAACTATCGGGTATGCCGATGCCGATAAGGCGCGCGTATCTTATCGCTTCGAAAAATAAACACAATTAAATGAGCGTCATAAAAAGCGAAGTAATTTCATTGTCCCGCTGTCGCTGCTATGGCTGCTGATAAGATTTTTGCCTTGCCGTCGTGGCCATCAGTTAGCCAGTAGCTATTGCGACGTTCAGCAAACCATTCATTCGCTTCAACATGATGTGGTAAATAATAAGGGAAAAGCTTGTCGTACATGTCAAGGACTTTTGAAAGTTTCAAGATTTTAAGGGTTAAAAGGACGCTACAAAATCGTGCTAGCGCTTTCCACCGTCCACAGAATTTATTAATTAATTCCCTTCTCCACAGCGACCCAGTGTTTAGTAGTGGCTTCGTTAGAAGAGAGTTTAATGACAGCGGTATTGCCGATGGCAAGCTCCGCACCATCTCCACTTCTTCTTGCGCCACGACCATGTCAACTGAGTCCTACCGCATCTCTCTCGGCGTAGGGCCTCTGTGGTGGTCCTGATGTCCCTGTCCACCACAGAACAGATCACGATAGGGCATCGCTCTTAACGGGTAAGTATAGAATCTGATGTCTCCTTAATAGGGCATTTCTGGAGATTTAGTTTCTTCTTTTTGCAGGCTACAGCCGTAAGTCTTCGGTCGACTCGGCTGGTGGCAGCCTTTACGGGACCAGCTCCCGGGCGTCGTCGTTGTCGTCCTCCTCGTCGGATTGCTCCGACTCGGGGTCGCAGCCCGACATCCATTCGCTGTGCTCGGAAGATGACTGTCAGGAGGTGCTGCGCCAGATCTTGCAGCACGACCAGCCGGTGCAGATTTCCATCAAGCTGCATGTCACCGAGGACCAGTACACCAATTGGAATACGATTTTGAACCCAGTCAATAACTTGTTGTATGTCGCCTTGCCGAAGAACCTTCCGCCGGCCGGCTCCAAGCAGACTTTCATTTCGCTGCTGGAGTTCGCCGAGGATAAGCTGGAGGTGGACGGCATCGTGATTGCTATGGCTAAGGAGCAGCCGGACCGTGCTCGTCTGGTTGAGGCATTCCTCTTCATGGGCTTCGAGCCTCTATCCAGGAAGGCACCGCAGGCTCCGCCGGGCGCCAGCAACGACAACGAGAACAACTATTTCTTCTACAACATCGAGGAGTAGTTCGACGGCAAAAAGGGGACGATTTTCGCGACAGCAACAACATAAAGCCAGTAAATTTTAAAGCCGAGAAGTAACAAAAACATCACTTATCCAAATCTAAATAGTAGTTCCACTTCTGACATATTGAGTCCCCACAATGTGTTCAATGACAAGAAAAATCAATCTTTATCCACTCTCTTGGTGTTACGTAGTCGAAAATCGTTTAAAGTTGCCTTCGGAGGTAGTGTTTCAATTATGTATTTGGCCAGCCACGTTAAGAGCCTGATCGTAAATTATTATTATACACAACATCTATAATCAACCCTAAAATAACTATAGAAAATGTTAAAAAAAAATAAAAATAAGAGAAAATGTAAAAAAAATGTATTAATCCTAAGTTTAATCGTGAATCAATATTTTGTCTATGTTTTCGCTTTTTGTTATATTCACTTAATATTTCTTTATGTATTTTTCAATATTTTTTATTTCAACGTATATATATTTGTATTCGTATTTGTAATCCCATTTGTTTCTTACTAGAAAATATTTACTATATATTTTTATTCACTTTTTGTACATCTAAAGCGATAAGAAAGGGAAAAAAAGAGTGGACGATGGAAGAAGGGTAGAAAGGAAGGGAAATACATATTCGTATAAACTACTTTATATACGCCAGCAAATTCAGATACACTTACTTACGATATATCCAATATAAATAAACTTATTAACCAATAGATTCCACACCAAGCAAGCAAACGAGAGCAAATCTTTTATTTATTCCAATATTTTTTGTATGCATCTTTTATTTGATTCCAATAATAAAACATATGACTTAACAAAATGTACCAATTGTCGGTTTGATTAATTTTTAAATATATATGTCTATGACGCGCAGGGCAATGCGCATTATTATTATTGTTTGTTAGTATGATATCTCGAGTGGCTCGATCTGCTGATTAAGTTTCTGGCCAAGATTGTCTTTCTAGGTACGAGGAATTTCCAGTGCTCCATAAATTGACTCAACCCTATGGCTAATTGAGTGAAAAAATAAACAGATAATAGATAGAATAGCTAAAGCCAATTTATGTACATTTGGGTTTGTCTATGAGAGACTTTCTTTGTTACTCAATAGACCCTAGAAGGCAGAGCGTTATCAGAAAGGAAAGGGGCTATAAAATTTTTAAATTGTCACCATTAAAATTATTTATTTGATTACAATTAGTCATTGAATTGTGCGATGCAAAATTTTCAAGGTTGATCTCTTATTTCAGAAAATTTTAAAGAATTACATTTCGGTACCGATATTATTAGAATTTTAATTATGACAAACAAAGTTTGTTAGAAATGGGACAAGGATATTGTTTTTAAAAGAGAAGACTTTGCAAACTCAGTTAGATCTTTTTAGGGAAAAGCTGCAGGATGTTTTCTAGATTTAGCCAGTCAATGTATGAAGAATGATCCTTACTTGGCAATTGTCTGCTTTAAATTTTAGATTTTATAAATTTAAAAAGGTTAAGACCTGACTTTGTAATTAGTATTATTAAAAAGAAGTAACGGGCTGGGTTTCATTCTATTTTTTCTTCTGTTAGTACTTTCAATAAAAATAGTCATTGACTAAATATTTGCTGCTGACCCAAGTTTTTATCAGCTGATAGAAATTATCTTAGGTGAAATAGCTTCTATATATGTACGTATATATTTATTTATTTGTTTATATATAGTGCAATAACGAGAAATGTCAGATAATTTTTCAGCGAACTGTAAAGCGGGTCTTTCAGACAATCTTCTAATCTCGGCTTTGAATCCAGCCAACAGCTGTTCGTTCCCTGCTTCTCAGTGACTGCCGTCTGTTCGTCTATTCAGTTTATGGGCGATAAAACTCTGGCGCTATGAAAGAGACAACAAAATATATACCCATATACATATATGTATGGGGGCTTCAGCCAGATAACGATATAACCAGCAGCGGCAGAGGTACCGAAAAACAGTCGAGTTTTCGAGTTCGCCGAGTTTACACGAATCACAAAGGCTTTGTAAGCGCTCTGAAGTCACTATCCATCCCGGAGCTATCATGTTGAAGGTGGTGAGTCTAGTTCGACGGGGCGGAAACTTATCTTATCGTCGGAAGTGAGATAAGGCAGTGGTTCAATTTAATTTACTTTCAATCCGTTTCAATTATGTTTACCCAAAATGTATTCTGATGGTCATTCCAGATTATTGTTTTTGCCATACTTTTGGTGGCCGTGGCTTTGGCCATGCAGCCCCTGGATGAGGATAACAATCGGAATCATCATTTGAACCACAAACGCCAACTGTCCCAGCACCACCACAAGGACCATCTGGCGGAGAAGCATGATGACCTTAAGGAGCATCACAAGCAAGGAAAGAATTTACCCCACCTGGCAGCACATAAGATTCATGCAAAGTCGACCTCACAGAGGAAGGGCAGGCAGGCGCATTCCGAGCATGGTCACAGCAAGAGCCACCATCAGCATAAGCAGCAGCATCAGAAGAGCCACCACTCCACTAGTAGGAAGTCCAGATCCAATTCCAAGCACCACCACAAACGCCACGCAGGATTGCGTCGCCACTAGAGCAAAGCTATCCTATTTAAAGCCTAACTTATGTGTATGTAAGCTGTACCCATCCGTATGCCAAAAATAATAAAAGCGGAGCATTGAAAGTCAAGCTCACACGAATTTGCTATACAGTAAACTCTCATTAAATTACTTTAAATCCATGGATGTGAACATAAAATGTGGGAATCCTTCGTTTAAAAATTATATTTAAAATGTGATACATTTATAAGGCAGTATTAATTATTATTCAATATTCTAATGAAATAGATTTACATTTAGCTTTTCAAATTTTGTTGATCCCTTTCTTAGCTTGTGAACAGAACAGAAAGTTATTTTAAGAGTTAAATAGAATACAAACCATGTTACTTAAAACCATAATAGTTCCCAGTGCCGAAGCTTTCAGACAAACTTACGTTTCTTGCTAAAAATACTTATGAAACTATATGCTGAAAATGTTTTTGCCAAAATTTGACTGATCTCTTAACCGATATCCACTGTTATAGTCCAGCTCTCTTTCGTGACCCCGTTTATAGCCCAAAAATTGAGCATGTGTGTGGATCGTTAAAGATGGGACCAAGTCCAGGTTCGGCGCTAGGTTCAGATGTGTAATTACGCTTGGCCAACGACTCGGCTAGCTCTTCTCTTACGTTGGCAGCCGACAGGGCAGAGTAGGGCCATGGAAGCCGCCTTAATTTCTTTGGAAGCGCCGGGCCAAGTCCCCGTCGCAATCCGGTTTTAAATTTGAAAATAATAAACCGCGCACATGCGTACTTTGCACATAAAGTGTCTCTTTTTTTTGTTTTTATTGCGCTAAAGCCGGTGTTAATTGTGCCAGGGGTCAAAAACTTCAGTGACGTCATCTTCGGACAGTGAAAGGGTTAACTTGCTTTTGGGAGCTTGTGTAATTTCTTTGGTTACTTAAGGAATTTTGTGTTGAGTGTTTAGGAACAAAGTTTTGAAATATAATTGGTTTCGGAATATTTAACCCCAAACTGGGTAAATTCTGGGTCGGTAGTATGATCCGCCATAGCTCCGATATCCGCCATAGCCGCTATATCCGGAGTAACCGCCATATTTATAACCACCACCTCCATATCCTCCATATCCGCCGTAGTAGATGGGAAGTGGAGCCGCATAGTAGCCATACCCAATGCTGTCCGCAGTTGAAAGATCGTCATCTGCAGCAGCCTCCTTGTTCTAAAAAAAAATGCTTACTCAGAGGAATATAATGAAAAGAAAGTAGGGAACCTACCTCTATCGGTCCGGCGGATATGCAGCCAATTATAACCAGGGAAAAGAGTACGGAAAATAACTGAAAAACGTAACACAAAATATATTATCATGCTAAAATCCGACCTATTTTTTTTTGCCCTTACCTTTGCCATTATTGTTGATTTAATTTGCGAAAATTCACGGTAACTCGGGCAGTATTGCTCAAAATTAGCAACTTTTCCCGGTGCTCTGGTTAGAAGCGTTGTTGTTTGTAAACTGTGATCCCCATCGGTGGACCAACATTATTTATAGGGGGCAAAACATCCCGGAGATCGATTTCGCACATGATCATTGATTTGGCAAACATTCTGACAGTCTGGGGAAGTCGTTACCCCATGGGAAATGAGGTGTCTTGCATCAGGGTCAGATTACTGAAACGATTTGATCTATTCAGGCATGATAGTGGTTACAAAATATGTTTTTCGTGGGTTTTTTATATTCTGATCATGTATTTGTGAATTTAATTGGTAAATAGGTAAAATATGAAAGGTATTTTTTATCCAACATCTACTGTGGAAACAGAGAAATTCCCCCCAGTACCAGTCAGCACAAAACAATATTGACGCACTTGCTTATAAGTTCATAATAAAATCGGTTAACAAATTCATTGACAAGCTGAATCATTTGAATAAATTAGAATAATTAGGTTGCATTTAGGTTATTTTCAACCTTTTGTTTATGTTTTTATAAATTTAGGCATAGAATTAAAAAAAAATGATTTATTGATGATTACTTATATTTATTATTTTGTATTATTATTCGTGTAGCTTGCTGCTCTATTTTCAAAAGACTTTATGGGTAATTTTGTGGTAAAATCGATCTACCTAATTATAGTGCTTAATATGGGAACATTACATATTTATGTAATTTATTATTTATTTTATTTATTCGTTTTATTTTATACCTTGAGTAACGAATATTTCAAATCTCAATAAATTTCCGATAGCACGCTGATTTGCGATGCTATCGAGATTTTGCATGCGGCATTTTCATCGGTCTTGTGCCACCTCTAGAAATGGCTGCCGCATGAAAAAAACGCGAAACCGGAAAAATTTTGTGAATTGCGGCTGAAGAAACGTAGTAAAAGTGCATATAAGGTAAACAAAGCGCCAACTAACTGTTGGCGAACAAAGTGCGCCACTTATATCTTATGGGAATTACGATTATTGGCCCTTTTCGGCGGAGTGAAAAATATTGCGAAAGGCCGCGACAACCACGGCGGCGGCGGCATTCGTTTTCTCCCCTGGTGTATGTATGTGTGTGATTGTGTGTCATCCTAAAGCGTTTTGTTCTTTTTATTGATTAGGAAAATTACAGCGGAACGATGTCCATTCCGCCGTACATGATACCGCAGAACGCCTGGGCCGCCCAGCTGATGGCCCAGCAGGCGTACGCGGCGGCCCACGCTCAGCAGGCGCAGTTGCACGCGCAGCAGCAGATGGCCAACCAGATACAGCAGATTCCGCCGCCGGGAGCTCCTCTACCCCCGCCAGGAGGACATGCCAACGGCATTCCCACCCCGGCGGGACAGGGCCAGGGGCCCGGGCTGGGTCAGATTCCAACTCCGAAGCCCGACATCCTCACCGAGGAAAAGATGCAGGAGAAGGCCCTAAAGTGGCAGCATCTGCAGTCGAAGCGTTTCGCTGAAAAGCGCAAATTCGGCTTTGTGGACACACAGAAGGAGGATATGCCGCCGGAGCACATCAGGAAGATTATACGCGACCATGGAGACATGACCTCACGCAAATATCGACACGACAAGCGTGTGTATCTGGGCGCCTTGAAGTACATGCCGCATGCGGTTCTCAAGCTGTTGGAGAACATGCCCATGCCATGGGAGCAGATCCGGGATGTCCAGGTGCTGTATCATATCACGGGGGCCATCACGTTTGTGAACGAGATTCCCTGGGTTATTGAACCCGTCTACATAGCTCAGTGGGGGTAAGTTCTTGAATTATTTCTTTAAAAAGTAATTCTCTAGTAGGTACTTTCCTTTTCAGAACTATGTGGATCATGATGCGTCGTGAAAAGCGTGATCGACGGCACTTTAAGCGCATGCGTTTCCCGCCCTTCGACGATGAGGAGCCACCGCTAGATTACGCGGACAACGTGCTGGATGTGGAGCCCCTGGAGGCCATACAAATCGAGCTGGATAACGATGAAGATAATGCCGTGTACAAATGGTTTTATGATCATCGTCCACTGGTGGATACGCCGTAAGTTTCAGATGGAAAATATTTTTAAATTCATTAAATAATGGAACGTTTTTTTATAGCTTTGTGAACGGCTCTACCTACCGCAAGTGGAATCTTTCTCTGCCCCAGCTGGCTACGCTGTATCGGCTGGCCAATCAACTGCTCACGGACCTGGTGGACAATAACTTCTTTTATCTGTTTGACCCAAAGAGTTTCTTCACGGCCAAGGCCTTGAATATGGCCATACCAGGTGGTCCAAAGTTTGAGCCACTGATTAAAGACCACAATGTGGGGTGAGTTGGATATAAAAAGCTAGAAACCCGGTCAGTGTGTGATATATAAATTCTACTTTCTGCAGTGACGAGGACTGGAACGAGTTCAATGACATCAATAAGGTCATCATTCGGCAACCTATCCGCACGGAATATCGAATTGCCTTCCCCTACCTGTACAACAACATGCCGCACTTTGTGCATCTGAGCTGGTAAGACCCTAGAGGTTTCCCCTTAAATATTATATCTAAAGTATCATTTACGTGGTAGTAACGTTTCCATGTGAAAAGCATCGCTGGAAGGGCTTCATGCCACGTTAGATAAAAGACGTGCCTCCCAGCTTACTACCAATTTTGCGATAAAAGGGAGCTGCAATGATAATGTTCGTGGCGATTGAAGAGATTAGATCGTGACTGCTGATAGTTGCATACATTAAAACATACCTTAAGGCATTCAATTATTAAAACACTTGTCCCAATTACAGGTATCACACTCCCAACGTGGTCTACATCAAGACCGAAGACCCCGATCTGCCCGCCTTCTACTTTGACCCGCTCATTAATCCCATATCGCATCGGAATGCCAACCCCAAAGTGCAAGAGCCCCTGCCGGATGATGACGAGGAATTCACGCTGCCGGACGATGTTCAACCCTTCCTGCAGGACACACCTCTGTACACGGACAACACCGCTAACGGCATTTCTTTGCTGTGGGCTCCTCGTCCCTTTAACATGCGCTCGGGTCGCTCTCGCCGAGCCATTGATGTGCCCTTGGTAAAGTGCTGGTACAAGGAGCATTGTCCGCCTGGGCATCCGGTCAAGGTGCGTGTGAGCTATCAGAAGCTGCTTAAGTACTATGTCCTCAACGCCCTGAAGCATCGCAAACCAAAGCCCCAAAAGAAACGGTGAGACTATAACCTTATTGCCTACTTTATTAAATTTTCTGATGATTTGTTTTCTTTTCTTAGCTACCTCTTCCGATCGTTCAAGGCCACCAAGTTCTTCCAGACCACCACCCTGGATTGGGTGGAGGCTGGATTGCAGGTTTGCCGTCAGGGATACAACATGCTCAACCTTTTGATTCACCGAAAGAATCTAAACTATTTGCATTTGGATTACAACTTCAATTTGAAGCCCGTAAAGACCTTGACCACCAAAGAGCGTAAAAAGTCACGCTTCGGAAATGGTAAGTTGCAGCTTTTATATCTGCAATATATGATTATATATAATCGTTTTTTTTTTACCTTTTAGCGTTCCATTTGTGCCGTGAGATCCTGCGTTTGACCAAGCTTATTATTGACTCGCATGTTCAATATCGGCTGAACAATGTGGACGCGTTCCAGTTGGCAGATGGACTGCAATACATTTTCGCCCATGTGGGCCAGCTGACGGGCATGTATCGCTACAAGTACAAGTTGATGAGGCAGATCCGGATGTGTAAGGATTTGAAGCATCTGATCTATTACCGCTTCAACACCGGACCCGTTGGCAAGGGTCCCGGCTGTGGTTTCTGGGCGCCCGGTTGGCGAGTGTGGCTTTTCTTTATGCGCGGAATAACTCCACTGCTGGAACGCTGGCTGGGTAATCTGCTCTCTCGCCAGTTCGAGGGACGACACTCCAAGGGCGTAGCAAAGACGGTGACCAAGCAGCGCGTCGAGTCCCACTTTGATCTGGAGTTGCGTGCCTCAGTTATGCACGATATCGTGGACATGATGCCGGAGGGCATCAAACAGAACAAGGCGCGTACCATTCTGCAGCATCTGTCGGAGGCCTGGCGCTGCTGGAAGGCGAACATTCCATGGAAGGTGCCGGGCTTACCAATACCCATTGAGAATATGATCCTGCGTTACGTCAAGATGAAAGCTGATTGGTGGACAAACACGGCTCACTATAACCGGGAGCGTATTCGACGTGGAGCAACCGTGGACAAGACAGTGTGCAAGAAGAATCTGGGGCGATTGACGCGCCTGTACCTTAAGGCGGAGCAGGAGAGGCAGCATAATTACCTGAAGGATGGCCCGTACATTTCTCCGGAAGAAGCTGTGGCCATTTATACCACCACAGTCCATTGGCTGGAGTCGCGTCGCTTTGCGCCTATTCCCTTCCCGCCGCTCTCGTACAAGCACGACACCAAGCTGCTTATTCTGGCCCTGGAGCGCTTGAAGGAGGCATACAGTGTCAAGTCCCGATTGAATCAAAGTCAGCGCGAGGAGCTGGGTCTCATCGAGCAGGCCTACGACAATCCGCACGAGGCCTTGTCCCGCATCAAGCGTCACCTGCTCACGCAGCGGGCCTTCAAAGAGGTTTGTATCCCTCGAATTCGATTTTGATTTAAATTTACAGAAGTTAACTTTGATTTCCAGGTTGGCATCGAGTTTATGGACTTGTACAGTCATCTGATCCCCGTCTATGAGGTGGAGCCGCTGGAGAAGATCACGGACGCCTATCTGGATCAGTATCTGTGGTACGAGGCGGACAAGCGACGCCTGTTCCCGCCATGGATCAAGCCCAGCGATACAGAGCCACCACCATTGCTGGCCTACAAGTGGTGTCAAGGTAAAGATGATGAGACCCGATCTGATCTCTTGGCATATTTGACAATAATGAAGGCAGGGCATTTTGGGTGTGTGATTTGTGGCAAAGTGATATGTATTTGATCATCCCCTTGTTGCAAACCTCACGCCAAAGATGGAACCCGCTGTGCATCAACGAAGTGAAGTGGAAAAAGAAAACTTTTGATCCTCAATCTAATCCGGTTTTCTCCTTTTAACAGGCATTAACAACCTGCAGGAGGTGTGGGATGTGGGTGAGGGCGAGTGCAATGTGCTGCTTGAATCGCGATTTGAAAAGCTCTACGAAAAGATTGATTTGACGCTGCTCAATCGTCTTTTGCGTCTAATTGTCGATCACAATATCGCCGATTATATGACGGCCAAAAACAACGTGGTGATCAACTACAAGGACATGAACCATACCAACAGCTATGGCATCATTCGCGGCCTACAGTTCTCCTCGTTTATTACGCAATACTACGGCCTGGTGTTGGATCTGCTCGTTTTGGGCCTGCACCGATCCAGCGAAATGGCGGGGCCGCCACAAATGCCCAACGATTTCCTCACTTTCCAGGATGCGGTCACCGAAACGGCGCATCCAATTCGGCTGTATTGTCGCTATGTCGACCGCATTCACTTGTTCTTCAGATTTTCGGCGGAGGAGGCGCGCGATCTCATTCAGCGCTACCTTACCGAACATCCGGATCCGAACAACGAGAACATTGTGGGCTACAACAATAAGAAATGCTGGCCCCGAGATGCTCGCATGCGTTTGATGAAGCACGATGTCAATCTGTAGGTGATTTCCTTATAAAAAACTTACAGTCCCTCAAAAATTTCTTGTTTTTGCAGAGGTCGCGCTGTCTTCTGGGACATCAAGAACCGCCTGCCGCGCTCTGTCACCACCATTGGTTGGGAGAGCACCTTTGTGTCTGTATATTCCAAGGATAATCCCAATCTGCTCTTCAACATGAGCGGCTTCGAGTGTCGCATTTTGCCAAAGGTTCCTTAAACCCACCGTCCATTTAAAGATCAGTTTATAATTGAATTTGTTTTCGCCCACAGTGTCGCACCCAAAACGAGGAGTTTACGCATCGCGACGGCGTGTGGAACTTGCAGAATGAGATAACCAAGGAGCGGACGGCTCAGTGCTTCCTGCGTGTGGATGACGAGTCCCTGGGACGCTTCCATAATCGAGTGCGACAGATACTGATGGCCTCCGGTTCCACAACCTTTACAAAGGTGAATTTCATTACAAATGCAGTTTGAGAAGGTAAAGTATTTATTTGATTATTTCCCCCTTTCAGATTGTCAACAAATGGAATACGGCACTTATTGGTCTGATGACCTATTTCCGTGAGGCTGTGGTCAATACCCAAGAGCTGCTCGATTTGCTAGTCAAGTGCGAGAATAAGATTCAGACGCGTATCAAGATTGGCCTGAATTCGAAGATGCCCTCGCGTTTCCCGCCCGTTGTGTTTTACACACCTAAAGAGTTGGGCGGTCTCGGCATGTTGAGCATGGGCCACGTCCTGATTCCGCAATCGGATTTGCGTTGGTCCAAACAGACCGATGTGGGCATCACCCATTTCCGATCAGGTTGGTTTAGATCGCATCAACGTTCTAAGCCGAGTTTCTTATGAATATACTCTATTTTACAGGCATGTCCCACGATGAGGATCAGCTTATACCCAATTTGTATCGCTATATTCAGCCGTGGGAGAGCGAGTTCATCGACTCGCAGCGTGTGTGGGCCGAGTATGCGTTGAAGCGTCAGGAGGCGAATGCTCAAAATCGACGGCTGACACTGGAGGATCTGGAAGACAGCTGGGATCGTGGTATTCCCCGGATCAATACACTCTTCCAAAAAGACCGGCACACCCTGGCCTACGACAAGGGCTGGCGCATTCGGACCGAGTTCAAGCAGTACCAGGTCCTGAAGCAGAATCCCTTCTGGTGGACGCATCAGCGGCACGATGGCAAGCTGTGGAACCTGAACAACTACCGTACGGACATGATTCAGGCCTTGGGCGGAGTAGAGGGTATTTTGGAGCACACACTCTTCAAGGGCACCTACTTCCCCACCTGGGAGGGTCTGTTCTGGGAGAAGGCCTCCGGATTTGAGGAGTCGATGAAGTACAAGAAGCTGACCAATGCCCAGCGATCCGGTCTCAACCAGATTCCGAACCGTCGCTTCACCCTGTGGTGGTCGCCGACCATCAATCGTGCCAATGTCTACGTCGGTTTCCAGGTGCAACTGGATTTGACTGGCATTTTCATGCACGGCAAGATTCCCACGCTCAAGATCTCGCTGATCCAGATCTTCCGTGCCCATTTGTGGCAGAAGATCCACGAGTCGATTGTGATGGATCTGTGCCAGGTGTTCGATCAGGAGCTGGACGCTTTGGAGATTGAGACGGTGCAGAAGGAGACGATTCATCCGCGAAAGTCCTACAAGATGAACTCGTCGTGCGCGGACATCCTGCTATTCCCCGCCTACAAATGGAACGTGTCGCGGCCCTCGCTGCTGGCCGATACCAAGGATACCATGGACAACACCACCACCCAGAAGTACTGGCTGGACATCCAACTGCGTTGGGGTGACTACGATTCACACGATGTGGAGCGCTATGCGAGAGCCAAGTTCCTCGATTACACCACGGATAACATGTCCATCTATCCCTCTCCCACGGGCGTGCTGATAGCCATTGATCTGGCGTACAATCTGCATTCAGCGTACGGCAATTGGTTCCCCGGCTGCAAGACGCTCATCCAGCAGGCCATGGCCAAGATCATGAAGGCGAATCCCGCACTCTATGTGCTTCGTGAGCGCATCCGCAAGGCGCTGCAGCTGTACTCTTCGGAGCCTACGGAGCCCTACCTGAGTTCCCAAAACTACGGCGAGTTGTTCTCCAACCAGATCATCTGGTTTGTGGACGATACCAATGTGTATCGCGTCACCATTCACAAAACATTCGAAGGAAATCTGACAACAAAGCCCATCAATGGAGCCATCTTTATCTTCAATCCGCGAACGGGTCAGCTCTTCCTCAAGATCATTCACACATCGGTGTGGGCTGGCCAGAAGCGTTTGGGCCAGTTGGCCAAGTGGAAGACAGCCGAGGAGGTGGCAGCTCTGATTCGGTCGTTGCCCGTGGAGGAGCAGCCCAAGCAGATTATTGTCACGCGCAAGGGCATGTTGGATCCGCTGGAGGTGCACTTGCTCGACTTCCCCAACATTGTTATCAAGGGCTCGGAGCTGCAGCTGCCTTTCCAGGCCTGTCTCAAGGTGGAGAAGTTTGGCGATCTGATCCTCAAGGCCACCGAGCCACAGATGGTGCTGTTCAATCTGTACGACGACTGGCTTAAGACGATCTCCTCGTACACGGCATTCAGTCGTCTCATCCTAATCCTGCGCGCCCTGCACGTCAACACGGAGCGGACAAAGATCATCCTGAAGCCAGATAAGACTACCATCACGGAAGCGCACCATATTTGGCCCACGCTGACGGACGAGGAATGGATCAAGGTGGAGGTGCAACTGAAGGACCTCATTCTGGCCGACTACGGCAAGAAGAACAACGTGAATGTGGCCTCGCTGACGCAGTCGGAGATTCGTGATATCATTCTGGGTATGGAGATCAGCGCTCCGTCGGCGCAACGCCAACAGATCGCCGAGATTGAGAAGCAGACCAAGGAGCAGAATCAACTCACCGCCACCACGACTCGGACAACGAACAAGCACGGAGACGAGATTATCACCTCCACGACGTCTAACTACGAGACACAGACCTTCAGTTCGAAGACGGAGTGGCGAGTGAGAGCGATCTCTGCCACCAATCTGCATCTGCGAACGAACCACATCTATGTGAGCTCCGATGACATCAAGGAGACTGGCTACACCTACATCCTGCCCAAGAACATACTCAAGAAGTTCGTAACGATTTCCGATCTGAGAGCGCAGATCGCGGGATATCTATACGGCGTTAGTCCGCCGGACAACCCTCAGGTGAAGGAGATTCGCTGCATCGTGATGCCACCGCAATGGGGCACCCACCAGACGATCAATCTGCCCAATGCCCTGCCAACGCATCAGTATCTCAAGGACATGGAGCCCCTGGGCTGGATCCACACGCAGCCCAACGAGCTGCCGCAATTGTCGCCGCAGGACATTACGACGCACGCCAAGATCATGCAGGAGAACTCGAATTGGGATGGCGAGAAGACGATCGTGATCACGTGCTCCTTCACGCCCGGATCCTGCTCGCTGACTGCCTACAAGCTGACGCCATCGGGCTTCGAGTGGGGCTCCAAGAACACGGACAAGGGCAACAATCCCAAGGGCTACCTGCCATCCCACTACGAACGCGTCCAGATGCTGCTCTCGAACAAATTCCTCGGCTTCTTCATGGTGCCGGCGCAGAGCAGTTGGAATTACAACTTTATGGGCGTGCGCCACGACCCGAACATGAAGTACGAGCTGCAGCTGGCCAATCCCAAGGAGTTCTACCACGAACTCCATCGCACCTCGCATTTCCTGCTCTTCTCGAACCTCGAAGATGGCGGCGACGGCGCCGGTGCGGATCGGGAGGATGTGTACGCGTAGAGTGTTAGGTTCTTCTTCTACTTCCTCGTTTTCTCTTTTAGTGTATACAAACAATTTTATAAGCGTGTTTTTTCGAAACGCATGAGCCTAGGTACGTTTTGTAATAAAACCCATTCTTTTTTCACACACATTAAGCCACAATCGTTGCCATGAGAATTCATTTCTCATCCCCCAGTGCGGGACTTACTATTCATAATATTAACGGTAAGTATGCATGCTTGTATGTATGTACGACTAAAATTAATGCTAAATAATTCTGTTTGGTTCGGTTTGGGGGTTTTGTTCCGGTTTCTAGGTACGTTCGATTGATTGCTGCTTTGACCCGCTTTCTAGGAGCACTTCCACAGCACAATGGCCAGGTTGCCGGCGAAGAACAAGTAGAGAATGTTCTCCGTCTCGTATGAGACCTCGAAACCGAATCCCTCGCCCACAACTACATGCCAATAGATGCCGAACTTTTTGTCCATGGTTTCCTTGATGATTTTGGCAGCGTGCTGTAAAGAATTTAAAAAGTTCCGAGATTAGTAAAGGGTTTATAATTAATTAATAACAAAAAATCATCGTAAGGAAATGTATATATGAATTCCTACTAAAATTTTAATAATTAATAAACCCCTATATATTAATACTAATCAGACGCAAGTAAATCTTTGCAATTGCAGACTCTTCCTAAGATTAATAGTAAATTCTACCTCATAGTTCGATGAGTATTTCTCACAGGCAGTTATAGACAGTTCAATGGCCTCTATTCGCATCTCCTCGTTCATGTCCGAGTGCTAAAAGAGTGAAAGCCAAGGATTAAATAGCCAGGATTAATAGTTGTAGGAGTTGCTCAACCAACCTTCACCAGTGGATAAACGTGTACGATTTTCTTCTCGCCCTCCTTGCCTCCTTCCGCCTCATCTGCCATGTCTGCGATTCACCGACACAACTAAACGGAATAGCTAGCACGGAGCCGTAGCTAATGTAATAAAAATTGAGTTAAATTCCTATTTACATGTGACACACAAGTCAAGGCAAAAGTGTAGGCTATATGGAATGCCTACCGCTGGCAGGTGAATGTTTATGAATTCTCGTTCTTGTTTTTGCGCTATTGTCACGACAGGATTGGCTGCTATGGCAATTTATTTCGATTTCCACTCGCCTGCCAGGCTGTCGTCCGGAGCGAGGTTGACTTGCGACTGACTGACGATGATACTCAGTTCCGGCTCCGTTCTGACGCCAGCTCCATTAACTAGCAACCACAGGCGGAGTTTGAGCCGGAGGGGTATTAATAGCTACCATTTGGTGCGCGCTGCGATTGCGCCAAGTGTCTGCATGCGAAAGGTCCTCCCTTCTGCCGTTTGCCTCCTGCTTCCTGCATCCCCGGATTGTTGCAAACAAAAGCAATTTCCGTGAGGGTGCCACGGCGAGACAGACGACGCGGCGTCACCGTCATCATCTTGGCGGCAACCCCAATTTCTGCAACGATTTTTGCAATGAAAGTGGTCAGTTGGGGGAGGAATGGAATAGCCAGCCAGCGGATAATGCCTGGAAAAACCCTCCCATTGAAATGTCAACAGATTGTCAGTAAACTAAGCATAAGCAGTGGTTGGTTTATTTAAATAGTCTCTGTGCGCATAATTACCCGATTTAAAGGAAGTTAAATCGTAAATTTTAATGAATCTAATCAATATAGGAAATTAGGAAATGCTTCAGATAATTCAAAACCATCGAGATCAAAGTATTAATAACAAAAGAAGTACGGCAAACACTTAACAATCTATGAACTAAGCTCAGAACACTTTGTTGACATAAACAATAAATCTTTACTTTATTTATTTGTTAGCCAGGTCCCAGCACTCCTCTTTTTCATCTCGGTCAGATAATACAGCCTCCTGGGAGAGGCGATCGGACAAGTCGTAGGGCTCCGACACGCTTGACTCCTCTGACTCCTCAACTATAACACAATCCTCCTCTATTTTCAATGATTTCTCCTTGAGTACTTCCCTAAGTATTTCTTCAGTTGCTCCTATATGGTTTAATCGTTCCAATAGGTCTGCGATTGGCATTTTTATTACATCTGTATAGGGATCTTCCTCATTTTCAGCATATTGTGTAATCCTCTTAAAACGCTGTAGTTCGAACTGAACTTCATCCCAGATCTTCTCTTTTTCGGTCCTAGGATCCACATAAAAAGGATAATCGACGGCATGGATTAGCTTATAAGGAGCTGAGTCCTCTGTATCAGGTTTCGATACAACAACCAATGGATTCAGCAACGGCATTTCCAGAATATCTTTACGCACAAATATCGCTATCTGCGATACATGACCCACGGACTCCATATCCTTGGGCGGATTGCCCACTCCCAGCAGAGAAAACACATAGTTTGGGTATTGCTCTACGATTCCCATGCACCAAGTCTTAAACTCCTCCCGCGTCCACTCGAACTTGTGATCCTCGTGACGAAATCCATTCGGTAGAAGAGATTTAAAACGGGTAAAGACCACGTTAAATTCTGAGTTGGGGGTGCTGAAAACGACCACTTTTGGCTGCATAAAACCAAAAACATTTGGTGGAATCTTGGACAACACATCGTCGTAAACGTGTTCAATGCTGTAAGTGAAAATAAATATATATCAGATGAATTTAATAAATAAAATCATGCAACTCACAGTTCCAGGGCAATGACTGCGTCGGTGTCTCGCAATTTCTCCGAAAAATCTGCAACGCTTCCCTGCAGGATCTCAGCGCGCAAAGGACCTGCACGTTGCCTTATATAGTCAGCGACCAACGGATTGATTACAGTGCAGCTTTTTTTTAGCATTGGCTCGTCTATATCCACCTGCAAAGTCAGATAATTTGAATTTAACCGCCAGCTCGAATAAGACAACGGAACAAAATGGAAATGGAACAGTGGAAATTTTAATTTTGTTTTTATTTTAAGTACTTTATAAATTTATTATGTTTATATATTAATATATATTTAATTATTAAAAATACATCTATTACAAAAATATTAAACAATTAAAATCCACCAAAAACGATCAGCCTACAAAGATATCGATAGCAACTATTGCATCGACCAAACTATCGCATGTCCGGCAGATACAACCCTGCTGCTTGGCTTGCAGGAAGAATGTGTAATTATTACGAAAAGAAGAGTCAAATGGAAGCGGAAATATAGTTGAAAACGATTTGTGAAAGTGCAGCTGTGCACCGTTGCACCAAGTAAAAAGTGTAAGCATTGCCCCTTGAGCCAGGGAAATAGACGAACCAGTGAAAATCTCTACTGCACTTGGGACGGGGAAAGAAAACGACGAAAACAAGAAGAAGAGACGAGTAATACGTGAGAAAAATACACATACTGAAAAATCAATTTGACTTTGTGCCTTAGCACAGAAGTGGCACGTGAAATGTGTTATCTGGGGAAGCCCCCGCAGCAACTATATATACGTGGGAGCATTTTGCTCCTTTGTGTCCCAATGCCGGCCAGCAAAATCGATTTTTTTTCGGGAGTCTGTATGTATGTCCGTCTGTTTGCTCCAGACATGGTGGTGCGTCCGCGTTTGTTTGTGTTTGTATTTGTGTTTGTGGCTCGGGCGCGCTAAGAACTTTCTCGTTTCGCCAATAAAATGCATCTGTTGCAATGCGAACCCCAACTAAGTGACTCAAGCATGGGGGATTTTCCCAAAATTGTCAAATTAAATTATTTGTTTTGTTGTGTGTACAAAATTGTTGTACACCAATACAAGTGAGCAAGCGCTGCTGTCGGTGTGTTCCATCTCATTTCGTTTATTCAAGATATCGATAAGTGGTCCTTTTGGAACATGCATTCTTTTCAAATTTATAACGTAAATAACTGTTTGATTAAAAAAAAAAGTGTTGAGTAAATGCAAATTAAAATAAAATTTAAGATGGTTTTAACCAAAAAAACAAAACTTTAGTCTGTTTATAAACTACGGAATACAAAATTTCTACAATTGGCCTTAATTAATATAAATTGAAGCTTATCGATATATCGAGTTCCATTCCTAATATCGCGTTCCATGCCACTTAGTCCCCGTTTTTAAAACAAAACAAAAAACTGACAAATTGTGAAGCAAAAAAACGTCGAATAATCTTTTCGCACAATAAGACTGACGGATCTCCATAAAAACAATACCTGATGGCCTCACTCAGTTTTTAAAAATAGTCACTTACTAATTTCGGTTTCAACCTCTCTCAAAATAAATTACTGACATCAGGTGAAAGAGAATCGGCGATCAAAGCGGAATCGGACAAAAACAAACCACAGTTGGCCGAACATTGGCAATTAACGTAGACAAGTTCCTGCCTACGCGCTTCGAAATCTTAGGAGACTGAGTGACAGAGAGTCTAAGGAGGAGTTTCCTGCTCCCCGTAAGGCTTTCCCAGATCAACATCCTCGCAAGGCGCCGAGATGGGCAAGCGCCTTCAATTGGAACGCCCGCCCACGGACCGCAGTGCTCGCAAGCGCAAGCGGTCGGCTATCAAGGCCGCCGAGAAGTGCCAGCGCCTAAGCGGCGGCTCGAACAGCGCCAATGGCTTCGATTTTCACGAGAACGATGACGAGGAGTCCTCATCCTCGTCGGGCTCGGCGGGTTGCGGTAACGGTGCCACCAACATGGAGGTGGTCGTCACCCCTACTTTGATGCACACACCACAGGCACGCAGTCTGCTTCTTACCGGCGCCAGTTTTGCCAGCGACCAGAACAATTCGAGCACGACCGAGTCGCCTCGTCCAGTTTACACGCTCCGGCCTTCAGTGGTCAATGGCACAATCCTGCGGGATGTGCTCTCAAAGGCCTGGCGCTTGGGAAGACCCATTGGTAATTATCTGCCAGTAGGCTCTTTAAATCATTTGTAATCCCCGTCTTTCCCCAGGCAAAGGCAACTTTGGTGAAATTTTTTTGGCCTCGGACGACACAGTCTGTCCGGCTAGCTCGGATACAGCTAAATATGTAGTCAAGATTGAGCCGCACTCCAACGGACCCCTTTTTGTAGAGATCCACTGTCTGATCAACACCTCCCGAACTAAGGGTAAGTTCTGTGTTTTCTCCATTGCATTGTATTCTTGCTAACCATGATCTTATTTAGAAATATCCAATGGCGCGGAGGAAGCTGTCGTCAACCTGCCGACCCAACAGACCCACGGCCTTAGCCAGGGTCCGCCTTCTGGGATACCTAGCTATATTGCCTCGGGTACACACTTCTTCGGAGATGCCCGCTATCGCTTCCTGGTTCTGCCTCGCTTCGATCGCGACTTGCACTCGCTGATCAAGAACTCACGGGTGCAGCAAAAGTCCCTGTTAGTGCTCGCCATTCACATTCTCAATGTGTTGGAGAATCTGCACGACAAGGGCTACTGCCACAACGACATCAAGGCCCAGAATCTGATGGTTTCCAAGTGCAAGTACCTTAAGAGGCAGATGATTCCCCTGGGTGCCCGCAAGGGCAAAGGTAATGGCTACGATGAGCACTACGAGGAGAAGCAGCAGACCACGGACAGTGGAAACAGCTCGGAGCAGGAGACCAACGACGACGAGTACTTCCTAAAGAGCGAGAAGTTTGCCCTAAAGCGGATAGCGGATATTGATCGGGACGACGACGAGGACGAGGACTTTGATGATGGGGCCACATCGAACAGCAACAACAGCAACAGCCTGGATATCTACCACACGCCGGTTAACAAGAAGCGACGCGGACGCAATCCGGTCGAGTTTAGTGGCTCGAATCCAGTGCGATCGTGTCGTCGCGACAAGCGCAACTCCATGTACGAAGAGATGGTCAAGTCGCACTACCTGCGCCCCACCAAGCGCATCAGCTACCGCGAGGAGTTCAACGAGGAGGGCTATCCCATTAAGGCAAGCGAGCAAAACAGTGATAATGAATCGCCCGAGTCGTCTGACAACGATTCGGAGGAGTTCATCCCGCCCTCATCGGTACAACCTCGCCGTTCAACCATCAAGAGAGCCAGAGGCGCTCAAGCTTCGAGTGCCAAGAAATGTTCGGTGTCAACGCGGTCCACCCGGCATCAGGAGAAGCAAAAGAAGGAGTCCGGCGGCGACCACAAAACACGCGGCGGTCGGGCAAGCAAGCACTTAGACACCAACCCCACAGAGTACCAGTTCTTGCCCGTCGAGGAGGAACATGTATTCCTTATCGACTTTGGGCTGGCGTCCAAGTACCAGGACCGCGGTGTCCATCGCCCCTTTATCATGGACCAACGACGGGCGCACGACGGCACGTTGGAGTTCACGTCGCGCGACGCTCACCTGGGCGCTCACTCGCGACGCAGCGACTTGGAGTGCCTGGGCTACAACCTGGTGTATTGGTCAGAAGGCTATCTGCCCTGGAAGGACGTGGCCCAGCAGCAGCAGCAGGAAAAGGTACACCGGGCCAAGGAGCTGTTCATGACCGACGTGCCGGAGATGCTGAGCCAGTTCTACGGCAAGCAAGTTCCTAAGTATCTGGGCGAGTTCCTTCAGCAGATCGGTCAGCTCGCCTATCAGGAGCGACCCAACTATGAGCGATACCGCAAGATATTCATGCGCGAGTACCAACGCCTCGGATTTGATCCCAGCCAGATGCGTCTGAGCAGCGAGGAGATCCAGCGCACCTGTGTCTCGATCAAGGACGAGGTGGACGGCAACAAGTGCGACATCTTCGAACTGAACAACAAGATACCCTTGAATGTGATGCGCAACTCAGCACTGAGCACTCCGTTTCAGGAGCACTCACTTACAAATCGTGTTTCGCCGAAGAACCTGCGCTCCAAGTCCAACAAAAAGACGGCGAAAAAGAAGTTCTCCTGGGCGGAGGTGCTATCCCAGGATCCAGATCAAATCGCACGCGAACGAGCCGTCAAAGAGTTCGAGCGGGAGGAGTCCATCTGTCCCCTGCAATCGCGTCTTCCAAGACGTTATGAGGGCAAGCCCACCTACGCAATACTGGCCGTAGAGCAGAGTCGTCGCGACAAAGGTTTGGTCGTTCAGGATCATCATCAAAATGGAGACGAGGATGGAGACGAGGACGATGAAGATGAGGAGGAAGAAGAGAATCAGGAGGCACATGGCGATGAACCAGAGGACGAAGAGGAGGAGGAGGATGAGGAGGAGGACGAGGAAGAGGATGAGGATGACGAAGAGGAAGAATGCGAGGAGGCTACAGGTAGCATAAATGGAGAGGTAAGTTGCACGTGACAAAAACTTCTCCCAATCTTTATAACCAATACTTTATTTTCCTTGCGAGCAGGATGAAACGGATGGTGCGGGAGTATCAGAGAGTGACTGCTCTGACCATTCTGAGCAAGCCAAGCGTGGCCGACCCAAGGGCAAGGCCCGCAAGCAAAGCCAAACGCAATATCAGCCGGCTGCAAGGAGCAATCGCCTTGGGCGGCCACCCAAGAATGCGGGTGCCGTGAGATTAGCCACTACAGGGGCTGCTGTGAGCAAGAACCGCTCAACGCCGCTGTCAGCCGTGGCCAGTAACAAACGTGGCTGCGCCACACGCAAAGAGAACGGCACCGTTCGTGCCTCCGCCACCGGCGAGGGAGAGCGCAAACTGAAATCGGGCCGGTCGGCGGAGAATCTAGAGCAACAACAACAACGCAAGAAGCGGCAGACGACGCGTCGCTGTCTATATAAGACTGAATCGCATATCGGCGGCGGGCACGATGTGGAGAACAATGCGAGCCTGCTGGAAGTGCAGAACCTGTACGGCGAATATGACGATGAAAACAACTACGGCAAGGGGCGCAATGTCCACTCGTCCAGGCATTGTCGCAAGTGATGGCCAGAAGAAGATGACAGTTAGGAATAGGAACTAGTGACGAACGGAGTAGAAGAAGAGACGGACGAAGGACAACGGAACAGAACAGAACAGAACAGAAAAGCTGAACAGAAGCAACATTAATTCGTTTTCAAGTATTTTTAGTGATAATTAAGTTACAAGAACGGAACCTACTTATATGCATGTATACTTCCGGACCTGTAGGGCAGGAGATCCGTAGACACGAGCCACAGGAGTGAGAACTACGTCATGATTGGTAGTTTTCGGGTTTTTAAAGATAAGAAGTTAGGATTTCGTAAGCATTTTGATTTTGAACTCTCGCTCAGCACCCTAGGGATGAAGATGAAGATAATTGTTGAAATATATATATCCAATATAGCCTGTAGTCCCCTGCCTCCCTGTTTGTGTGTGTTTTGAAGGGTGTGCCGGCGGAGAAGGGCTCACCTAATAGGTTACAATTGGCCTTGATATAGCTAATCCTTGAGTTTTAATTTTGATTTTAACTTTTTTGCTAATTGTATGTTAGTTTCGTTAGGTTATCACTTCCCCTCATATGTAAGACCATTTCAGCCAACATTTCATGTGAAGAGATAAAGGTACATACTCTCCTCAACAAGTATTTAATATAACTAGATAATGGTTATTTCATAAACATTGATACAAGTCTAAGATAGGATATGAGTGTGTATAAAAACAAGTGGAAATCAATAAATTAGAAATGTATTTCCTTTAAAATTACTCCCAAGGCTGTTTTACTTTTGTTAACAACTGAGATCTAAGCTCACCAGCATAATGGTTTCAATCGTCTCGATGCGGCGCATTAACTGGAAAAAGCGCATCTCGGCACAGCCGAACTCCACCACTTTTTTGATGTGCTGCGTCCAGCGTGGGTCTTCCAAAATTTGGATGGCAGCGCAGTAACGCTGCTCATACACCGGCGGATCGAAAATAATGTTGTCTTCAGTCATGGTTGTCAAGGTTTGGAAATCCCCGCAAGGGAACTTGTACGAAAACATTTTGAGCAAAATTTGTAGCAGCTAGAAGGACCACTTCCGGTAAGCTTAAAAATCCCACGGAACAGCTGAGCGAAAAATATTTATTGTTTTGAAGTGTGACCGCTCTTTCTAAATGTTGCTGTCATACTTTGTTGACAACCGGTAATATTTGAAACACAAGGTAAGTTCATGTTTTGATGTCCCTAAGATATTGTCATGCGTTCTTGGAGCTGCGCCTGCCTTTGACAACTCCCAGTACACTGAACTCCCAAGGAGCTCTGGATGATCCCAGTTCCATGACGAGATCTGCTTACTTTTCCCACGAAAATAACCCAACAGCAAACTGAAACAAAAGCCTCTTCTTCCAAAATGTAGTCCATAAGTAAAAAAAAAACATACATTTTAATTCAGAAAGCTTTTCTATGTTAGGTTTTATAAGCTTAATAAATCTTTATACTGAATTTACAATTTAAAAACATTAAAATTTTTCTCGAATATTGTCAATTTTAATGATGTAATAAAAAGCACTGCCCGGGGCTTCTTAGCCTTCATAATATATTTGAATTTATTTATTTCAGTTGATGTATTGTTAAAATTCACCTCTACAACATTTCTCTTAGTTGAAAACCTAAAAACATCGTTGTTTGCTTTTGTAATTGCTGTATTGTACGTTTTCTTAGCTATTTGCAAATGATTTGCGTCACTTTAAGCGCTAATTGGCTAATCCGCTTGGTGTTTTCTTCAGGGTTTTTTTTGTCTTACGCTTAACAAGCAGCAACAATCATTTAATTGACTTTCGAAATTGCACAAAAAGTGGTTTTAAACATAATAAATAGAAGCAGGAAAGAGCAAGTGTACTAGATACTAATTAGCTTAAACTGGAATGACATAGCTGAGGATTAACAATTTCTAAATATAGGGAGATATAGGATATAGTAAAGCACAAAGTCGTCATTTTGTTAACCAAGACGTAACACAAATATATATAATACTTTTTTGAGTGTGGAGTGTGGAGCCCCTGGATATGCGATACGTAGTAACAATAATAGATTTAACTTGAGAATATCATTAAATTTATATATATATATATACTTGGAGGCAGCGGCAACTGCAGTATATTTGATTATAGCTATGCGCGTGATCTGTGCAACTGGATCGGGGCCTAAACTACTACTATGTATGTATGTATGTGTATGCCTTGTATATAATATATTCTGATAAATTATTGTACTCTCTTGCTATCATGTAATTGTCCAATTGCCTGCCCTTCTCCATCACCCATCCTCTTCCTTAACGTATGAGTATTTCCGTGACATTTCTTTTGGAGCATTTCTCTTGATCATAGGGTTTTTGGTTGAGATTACTGATTGATTGCTTGATGATTATTGCCCCTACTTAGAGGGTCACATCGTGCTCCTCGTCTAGCATTTCGACAAAGGCCCGCGGCACCAGGCCCTTCATCAGGCCCTGTTTTCCGTACATATAATCCTCGTTAACCGGCGAGCATTCGGCCACAAAGATAACCTGGACGATATGGGAAGAATTACATATATGTTCTTATTAAAAGTGTTCCAAACTGGGTGTCTGCTCACCTCATTAGCATTCAAATTAAGCTCGGTGTGATCCTTGGCATCGTATGAGCAGAGGACGCGAGCCCGCTGCATCTGGTCCGTGCTCACGTGCAAGGGCTGGCTGGGCTTGTGGCCCGATGGGGCCGCATTGGCAGAGCTGTTGTGGCCGGGACCACGCCCGGTGGAGCCGCCCGAAGTGCTGGACCTGCTGGCGTCGTTCAGATCGAGCGGAATGTACGGTGTGGGGCCTCCCAAGCTGATGGAAGATGATGGCAGAGTTTAATGAGTTTTTGATATCGGCTCTAAGGCGGCAATTGTGTGACTGTGGAGGGATGAACCCGACGGAAACCTGACTTGGCAAACAACCTATCTATTATGTATGAACTTAACGTTAAATGGCGCGAGCGATACGTATACGGATTATCGCCTAAACTGTGGAGACGGCACTCGTGTCGAATTCTATGTGAAAGTCTTCCAACAGGTTCTCTAAGGACAGATCGGGATCTGCTTCGCTATCTAGGGCTGGGCCCACTACGGAATCGGAATCACAGGAGTGCAGCGACACAGAGCTGGGAGGCCCACAATCAACGTCTTCGCTATTGATGCGCAGGCGTGGCTTCGGATGCTGCATCCTGTAAGACCACAAACACATAGATAACACATAACCGACAGCCGGGACGGGGTGCATGTGCATGTGCGGGGAGGGGGTCTTTCGGTGCCTACTCGAGGGTCAAGAGTCGAAACATTAACTATTCACACTCACTTGGCCAGCTCGCGCTGCAGCTGCTCCATGACGTCGCCGCACTGTTTGTAGTACCGCACCTGCGTCTGGATAAAGGCATGCAGGTGGCGCAGATGCGACGCCTGCGACGTGCTAATCCCGTCCAGCAGCAGCTTGGTGATCTCCGACTGCCGGTCGAACTCGGCCTGGGCCACCCGCAAATCTCGCTCCGCCTGGCAGAAAATAAAATGGGAAATTAGAAATCGATGGAACCAATGGGTGGGCCATAAATCTCAAGCTAGGTCAAGGCGTCGCCCGATACCTGTTCCAAGACGGCCTCTGGCGAGATGCCATCTTTCTGCACGGTCCCAAGCAGCAGAGGGGAAAGAAATGCACAGTAAGAGTAAGAAATCAATTACGAACAATTACCTAATCCTACCCACAATTACCGCGCCACAAACACCTCACACTCACCGACTGCTGGCCGAGCATGCTGCGCGCCTTTTTCACACGGTTCTTGCAGGCATCGAGGTCCAGGCGCTTGGACTCGAGAATGCCGCGCTCCTTGCCAATCGTCTTCATCTCGCCATCCAGGAACTTGCGCAAAGGCTGGGTGAAACAGATGCCCGACGTGGCAATGAAGTCGTGCTCGCACTGGCCCAGCTTCTGCTCCGCCTGGCCGGCCTTGATCAACGCCTGGCCGTAAGGCAAGTCCTGTCCAAAGTCACCGCCCGCCTCTATCATATCTAGAGCTAAATGCTCTAGGTTGCTCAGGCGCTTGGGCTTCGACTTTTCGATCTTCTCAAAGATGAAGTCCTCGACGCGATTCTGTGGATTGGGTATCAGCACCGATTCGGTGTCACGCACCAGCTTCTCTGTCCAGGTCTTGGTCACATCCGCCCGCTCGGCGAGATTCTGGAAGTGCAAGTCGTACTCTGTGCGCTCCGTGGTGCCCAGCTTCTCCTCCGTAAGCTGCATACGTGCAAGAACGAGAAAAGGGCAAAAAGTTCTTTAATTCTTGAGTGCTCTTGGTGCGGGCATGGGTATGAGTTACGAGTAATCCCCCATTCCATACACATACCCATTTGCCATCCCAGATCCCCACCCAAAATCATTGATTTGTCCGCCGCTCACCTGCACCACTCTCGATATCGTGCTGCCCGCCTCCTTCACCAGGTTCTTTACGTTGAAATTTGGCAGATTTATGTTCATTTTCAGTGCTTTTCAGTGTTTTGTCGCCAATCTCAAATGCAATTCTTCCTAACTTAAAGTTTAGCAGTTTTAATTCCACAGTGCCAAAATTGTTTGCCAGTTAAATATATCAAAATATCAATTTATCGATATTTTTTCTAAAGATGATACATTTATATCACGATTTTTTGTTTGCCCAAATATCGAAAGTCCGATATTTTTATTTGATGTTTTTCAATATTTTTTGTCAAGACAAAGAACAAACTCTAAATGTAGTGCCCAATACCAATATACGAAAGGATATGTATGCAAAAGCCCGCAAAAAAAAAGAATGCAAATTTTTAATAGTTTCAAACATTTTGAAAAAAAACTGGGTCCATTTTTTTGTGACCGCGCTAGTGTTGTAAGTTCGACCGAAAACATCGATGTCGATGGTCGTCGATGTTTTCAAATTATACGATTCTTAGTCTAAGGTATGGCAATCTGTCAAAAACTACCGCTCTGACAAGCTGTCTGATTTCTTTGTAAAATAAATCGTTTGTTATAACCAACAGGGTCCTGCGCGTGCAGCCAACGGCTTGGGCTATGTCTCGGCTAGCTCTTCGAGATATTTATATATTTATATTTATATTTATAATTAACAATAATTTCTACCATCTTTATAACTTTTCCTTTTCTTTATCAATATAACTATGTAGGTACCCATTTTTTTTATATATCAACGTAAACAAAAAGTATATATGTCAAATAACTCAACTTTTGAATTTCCCTCCAAAACATTTGACCTGTCTTCCTACCCGTATGAGCGCTCAGAAGGGGGGTTGTCGTTGGGGATTTCAAAAATAATTAAAATAAAAAAATTAGGGCTCTAAATAATACTCGTAGCATAAATAATTATATAAATATGGAGAATAAATAAAGGAATATGCCAAAATATATAAATAAATAAAAGTTAAATTAAAATAAACAACAACAATAAACAATTCTGGATGTGGAACCCGTCGAAGCAACAGAGGTGGGCCGTAAGTGCGTACTGTGGGCACACGCTCCTTCATAGCGACAGGTAGGTCACGGAAGGTAGCTTGTCGCATTGTGGCTATTGCCGCATGCAATGATCTTTTTGGAACGAATTTTTCCCAAACGGATAAGATCTAGTCCAACAAATAAATAACAAATCGAATTTCGTCTCTATTTTTACTGTTAGTTATGAAATACACTTAAGTCCTAGGGGATACTGCTCGATGGTTAGCTTAGCTTAGTGAATCTGCTTCCAGAAGCCGCCGCAGTGGCAGTGCTGCCACTTGCTGAACCACGCCTTCAGCGCCGAAGTTTTAGCTACCTTGCTGGCATTGTTGACGAACACAAAACCGCAGCGGGCGCACCTTCGGATGGTGCTGGGTCGGGCGCCCAGCTGAAGATTACTAACGCCGTCCTTCACCGATCTAGCGAACACTACGTCCTCCATCTCCATGTCCTGCAGGCAGGATGGCTCCACCAGCGAGGTGAACTGCAGCTGCCCCGATTTTACAGCCGCAAATCCCTGAGCACTAAGCAGGGTAGTGGGATTGAACCTGGTGGGCTGTGGGATCAGCAGCTGTTTGGATAACAGGCTGCACTCGTCCAGCAGAACTTCGTCCGGCTCGGCGGGGTTCTGGGCCAAGCGGGTGAGCAGGCGAAACAGGATGACCAGCACATCGATGTTGTCCATCGTCTTAGTGTACACGGGCAGGCACTGGGTGTTCAGCAGGCCCCAGATGCGGATCATGACCAGCAGCTCGCGCATACTGCTAATGGCCACGATGTCCCGGCTGATGTCGTAGCTGGCTCGCTTTCCCGATAGCTTGCTCTTCATCACCTCCTCGGGTAGGCTATGTAGCATGTTAAGAGCCAGGTCGGTCACCCATTGGATCAGTTGTTGCAGGCTCTGCAGCATTACCGGTTCCACGGTGAAGTCCTTGGCGTCCAGATTAAGCATCACGGTGTCAACATCGGGTATGGATTCTGCCAGCTTCATTGCCAGATTGTCGGCGGGCCCCTTATCCTGGCACCCGAGATCGGAGGGGCGCAGAAGGCTCTTGAACGTGGTGGATATAGCGTGCAGGATGATCAGGTTGTCGAACTCCTGCTGCTGAACGCGGCAAAGGTTGGACTTTAGGGCCAGGAAGTTGGCGTAGTAGTAGTGTCGAACATACGAAGGCTGGCGCGTAAAGTTGTCCGTCAGCTTCTCCACCAGCGCCTCTAGACTGCCCAAGTTCAGGAGCAGTACGTCGCTTGCATCACAGCCGGTGACGATGCAGTACTCCAGAAGCAGCATCAGCAGCCCCGATCCGGATCCTGAGGCCTGCTTCAGCAGCGGCGCCTGCATGGCGTGCAGCTGGGCATAGCTGTCGAAGATCAGCAGCATCTGGCCGGTGGGTGTCAGGTCGCCGCTGACGAACCGCACGCCGCCGCTGGCGTCTGAAACCTTCTCGAACTGCGTGTGTGTGAGCTGCTTCAGCGTGTTGGGTTCCAGCACCTGGACACTGTTGTCCTGCAGGATTGCGTACACCTGGCAGCAGTCTGCGGAGGTAACGTTCAGTCGCGTCACACAGATATCTGCCAGGGCAGCGTTCAAATGCACCTTGCCCACCTGCTCCCAGCTCTCCGATTGCACGAACTCGTTGGGCTTGGTGTTGGATCCTCCACCGCCGCCTCCGCCCTGCAACAACGCGTGGACGGTCTGGTGGCGACGCGTCAGTGTCCATTGCTCCAGTTGACTGCCGGCGCCATCAGGACACCCGTAGGCTATGAAGATCACATCCTCGTTGGCCACCCGCGTCCACTTCAGATGGCTGATCCTCCGCCCGTCCAGCGGACCCAGAAAGATGCTAGTCTGCGACTCGGACTTGATGGCCAGGTGCTGTTCCAGGCCCAGTTCTCCCTCCAGGGACAGCGAGACCTTGAAGCACTGCACCAGCTGCTGCTGCCAGCCGCAGCTGAAGGCCACGCTGACCGCGCCCTTGGGGCTTGGCGTCAGGCTGCAGTGCTCGATAAAGCTGCGCGAGACGCCGATGCTGTGTAGTGTGGGTGTCAGCTCGACGACTTCGTGGGCGGGGCCCTCGGCGCCGCTGCCTGCGGATGCCCTCTGTAGCATAGGCAGACAGAAGGCGGCAAGCAGGCCGGAGGAAGTCAGCAGAATGCAGCCCTCGCTGGCCACTCCGCCGAATCCGCAGAGTGTCGGGCGTTCGTCCAGGCGTTCGAACTTCTCCGCATAGTAGGTGTGTTCCTTCTTCTGCGGATTGAAGGAGACGCCCTTGCCGTTGTGGAAGAACTGCGCCAAAACAATGTCCTCGCTTGGCACGCTGGCGTGGTACTGGAGCAACCAATGGTTGATAGATTGGTTGCGCGGCTGCCAAATCTCCACGCGCCCACCGAAGTAGCCGAGGAGCAGCTGCTCGCCGTTGGGGCTCCACTGGAGCACACTGATTAGGGACTTGGAGGAGCACACCTTGTAGTACTCCCACGGCGTCACGATGTCGCACACGTAAACATGACTGTTGCTGGCGCCCACGTCCAGACTGGAACCTGGCACAGATGCGTCGCCGGAATCTCCACCGCCGTGCGACGAGGGAACAATGGCGCTCTGAATGGCGCTGAACGCCACTATGTTACGGGCGGACACGGAGCAGAGGACCACTTTCTGCGGGAAGACACTGTCCTTGCTAAAATCCTTTCCCTCGACTTTGTATAAAATCGTCATTTTCGCAGCGTAAACAATACAAAGCCGAAGCCGCTTGTTATGGTTTTCTCCAGTGTTGCCAGATGTGGCTAAAATCCATATTTCTTATCGATAGTTTGGCCCAATAATTACATGAAAATTATTGAATGCGGATTAGTAAATATATCAAAAGTATTAATAAGAAATTTATTTATAATAAAAATATATAAGTCTCCAAATTGTCGAGAGTGGGCGTTAAAACAGTAAGGGGTTTTAGATTAAATTGAGTTTCATGTCACGAACTAAGTAGTTGGTGTGACCAGCCGTAGATAACTGTACAATCCCATGGAAAGTAATCTCCCGAACGGGTCACTCTGAACTCTCCGCGTTGTTTACATCGGAAATACTTAAAATTAATTAATAACCTGCGAATGTGTGGCGTAATTTCAAGGCAGGTGATTTGATCTGCCGCCGCCCCGGCACCATGTGAGTAACACCTATCTCGCTTCCAAGTACGATCGATTAAGCTCGACGAGCACCCAAACAAAGTGTAAAAGGCAAACCGGCTTCTGGCGCTCACAGTTTATTGAACTCTGCCGGCGGCGTACATTAACTTAGGGCAATAAATACACACTTCTTACAAACTAAACTAATCGGGGGAAGCAACGCGTGCCCGCGATTCCTACACCAGGTTGGCGTAGCGCAGACCCTTGACGAGACTCCCGCTGAAGCTGTCGCCGTCGGTGAAGCGGATTCCGTCCGCCTTGCACGATTGTAGGCTGCACGGATACTCCGCGCCGTAGGCGTTGCTGTCCCAGTGGATCTGCAACTCGTAGGAGAGCTCCGGATTGAGAACGCAGGCCTCCTCCCGCCGCCAGGCAAGATGCAGATCGCAATTGTACTTGGTTATCTGGTTTTGGACAACATGGCTCCACACGAGCTCAGTGGGCGGCGGATTGTCCTCACCTTCGGCGGGCAGCTCGCAGAGATGCAGGCGCAGGCATTCCCGGTACTCCGGCTGCGACACGTGACCCAATCGATTGGGCGTCAGCCGGCTGTTGAGGACCAGGCCCATCAGCGAGATGAAACGAGCGCAGTTTAGCCGCAGACGGAACACCGAGGTCTCTGCATCTACCGTAAAGGGACGGCAGGCTTTGTAGTAGCAGCGTTCCACGGATAACACGGGCCCTGGGGCGGGAGAGGGCTCTGCCAGAGTTGATGTCACGGACGACCAATGGCCGGTGGACTCACCGCCCAGGCCGTGAACCACCAAGTCAGCATCGCTGGGTCCGAGACCCAGCTGCTCGCACTCCTGCCGCGTCCACTCGTAAACGTACCAGATGAGCAGCTTGTGCGGCTCCTTGCAAGCGGCAATTATGGCCTTCACGCACTCCTTGGACACGTGGACATAGTGCTCCTTGAGATGGCTCATGTACTGGCCATTGTTGGCACAGCAGCGCATGAAAAAGGTCATGCAGACGTCGAGGAGGGCGTCGAGGCCCATGCAGACGCTCAGCTCCAAGGCGGGCAGGATGTTGGCGAAGCGTAGCTTCCGCGTGACGGCCACCAAGGAGTCGGCGATCAGCTCTTCCAGCAGATACTTTTCCGCAGCATAGTACAGTTCGATGCAGGCCACCAGCTCCAGTCCATTGTAGTCCACGGCGCCCGTGTAGATGTACTCCACCATTACCTTGAAGATGGCCGCACTGATGTCATGGATCTCAATTTCCGGCTCCGGCTCGTTGTCCTGCAGCGGCCCAAAGAACATGGCCTCGAACACAGGACTGGCGGCGGCCAGGATCAGCTTGTGGCCCTTCACCTGCTCCTCGCACACGTGGAACACGCAGTCCGTGTGCTTGCCACCACGTAGCAGCTGTCCATAGCGTCTGCCCAGAAAACTGCTGCCCACGCCAGCCTGCTGCTCCTTTCGTTCCAACGCCGAGATGCTCATATCTGAGGGCCACAGAGAAAGGTGGTAGATATATATTAAAGAGCTGAGAATTCAGAAACCAGTTTCCAGTTTCGCCGCGTCACTTAGGTGACCCTCATCAATCATTGGCGCAAGATAATGACGACTATTTTTTGGAAACTAGAAAGCGAGAAGTGCCCCCCGAAGTCGAGTCTTAATATTTGGTAAAAGAATGAAAGAAAGAAAACGAAACGAGTTTTTGCACACTTTTTGTTTGATCGCAAACGCGAGATTCACCCGAGAGTCTTGTGAAAAGGTTCTTCAACTTTTGTAACAGCAGAAATAGACTTAAAATTCAATGAAAATAGGTGACTTTTTAAACACTCGGAAGACAATTTTTGAGGGGAAAGCAGAGGCAGATGCACTACACGAATAACACCGAAAAAAGGCGACAGACTTTAGGCACATGAGAGAAACAAAAGTCCAACTGGGCATACTTCACCTTAAAACCCCCACGAACAAACCGATTTTCCGAACACTAAACCAAATCTAATCAAGTCATCACACATTCTGTTATATTTGACATTTTATGGTGTTTATAATTAGCAGAAGGGCGTGTGCCATAATCTGCATGAGCGATAAGAAACCAAATCACGGTGTTTCAAGTGAAGGACGTTCGCGAAAGTAACTTGAATTGGAGATTATCAATTACCTCAGAGCTTTAGATTTTCTTAGTCATGGCCAAGAACGCGCTCTCTGTCACATGCGAATGTACATATCTGGGTATATATACACTCAAACACACGCGAGCCCAGCAGTGTTTTGTTTACCAATAAGCCGAAATAATATTGCGACGCGCATGTTTGCCCAGTCTATTGCCGGCCCGGGGGTAAATATGGTTATATGTGTATGTAGTATATAACCTGTTTTTACAGATTTTACTCTAGCCAGGCAGGCGACTTATAAGGGGTCTTATCAAGTGTGCAGTTGCCCCTGCAATGACTTCCATTGAACATTTATTGCTAGGGGTGGCTAGGCAATAACATCCAAGCAAAATGGATACAGGGTGGGCGAACCCAAACATCAGAGAAGTGTGCAAACTTCGGGGCTCGGCACAAAGAGGTGCTAGCCTCCGAATAAATCCCGGACTAAGCACATATTCAATCAATTATATCTGACAATCTCTGCTGCGCAAATTGTTTATTCAAATTTCTGAAAGGCGGTTACATAAAGCCTTCCAAAGTACCTGATCAAGGTACGCGACCGACCTTACTTGGCACCTAATTTATGAGATTTTAGAACATTGGAAATTCAGAATAACAAAAAAAAAAACCAAGTGGACACTTCCAAGCGAATACAACACACACCTTTTGGCACCGTGACAAATTCCAATTTCGAATAGGAACACACGAAAGAATCGTTTTAAATGGGTTTCTCGGGGAAAAAGTGAATTTCACGCGGCGCTCCTTGGCGCGGCTAATTGAGTGATGGCCTCGTCGCCGGCTGAACTTGACCGATATCACGACACCCAGCTGTTGTAACGAAGCGAAGTCTGGGAATGGCGGTGATCGAGGGACCTCGTGCGGGAACCAGATTTACGACGACCGTCGAGTGCAACGCGCCACCTTAAACTGATCTTACTTTTGGGGGAACAACGTTCTCTAACCAACCGGTCGTCGGTCGTCCGATCTGTTCGGGTCTCTCGCTGATTCTCTTTGCGCTCTCAGCACTCTTTGGTAGCAGAAATGATGACCACAGCGCTTGTCTTAAAAAGAATTTCAGTGCTGTAGGAGCTGGATTCAGCTCATTATCTTTATCAAAGACCCAAGGGCTTATGCGCTGCTCTATTAGGAAGTTCAACAAGGGATTGAACGGAGTCCAGCTGCATAGTTCCTCGTCAAGAAAATACTTCAGTGGTAAAGGTGCCAAGCCCTTCACCTAAAGATCCTTCTGTTCCTTTCCTAAAGTCTTTGTTCAGATCTCCCCATCAGCCACAATTAATTCCAAAGCAAAAATCATCGCAAAAAAAGTGTGGTGCCCGAAGGATGCCACGACTGGTATCTCCATCATAATGGCTGCTCTCCCACCTCGCCAAAGATTACAAATTAAACGTCTGCCTGGCCAACCTTGAACCCTTCGACGAGTTGCCTCTTCTTCAGTTCAGCTTGGGAAGCCAAGCAACGCGCCAAAGCACCAAAGTTATTTCTGTCGCCTTCCATACTCTGCAACTCGGGGTATGTCTATATTGCGATAAGAATTGGGTGAAATCTAATCATATCTGAACGTAGACATAGAATTAAAATGCCAAGTGTAGGGGAACCCTTTCTACCAAAGCTTATATCTATATCTCTAGCAAAGCATTAATTTCTGAAAAGTTTGACAAGAAATTGTCCGTTTATAGCAAGAGAGCGACGAATTATTAAAGAATTAATCTCCATTAAACATTTAAATAATGTAATTTTAAACTTCCGAGAGACAAGCCCTTTAATTTAATTATAGAAAAAGAGCATTACGACTTTGACTTGAGGAAATACTGCCATGCAGCTGCTGCTGCTGCTTTGGCTCGAAGTTATGCTTCTTGGGCTTTGGCGTGTGTGGCTGGCAAACAGGTAATGGTGGTCAAGCGGCCACTGGTCTGGAGGCTGGGCCCTCACGCACTTTGCACATATATTTATATACAGACATATACATCCACCAATACTCCCATATCGGAGCACACACGTGTGGGCAAGCCCCTTCTTTTTCGTGTCTTCAACTCATCCATGCCTACATTTCCTCCTTTCCCTTTGCAGCCCCCTGTGATGCACCTGTCGCCGGGACACTTAAGAGTCGTTCTCATTCTGGCCCTGCTGCAGGAGCTACAGGTGAAGCCCCAAAGGGATATACTCAAAGATCAGTTCGAGAAGGATCTGCTGCTGTGTCCTGCCTGCTTTGCAGGCCAGCGTACGCAGTGCGAGGCAATCTTCGAAGCCACTGTAGAGCCGTCGGCCTGGAGTAGACTGCTGAAAGCGATATCCCTGCTCTTCGATCAAAGGCAAATATATTGGTTGGAGCTGAAGGAGGAGGATCGGAGAACGCCACTGGTGGCCAAAAGGAAAGCTATCAATCCGATTAACTTTCAAAGAAATAACTTGGAAGAGGAGTTTCTGCAGCAGGGGGAGCGTCCAGGTGGCTTCCACCTCTGCCGTACGAGCACCGAAACTCCCCGATTTGTTACTTATCTGGAGGAGCGTGGGCACAGCTCCCCCAGCATCTGGTTCTACTTAACGCACGATGTCAGTCCGCTGTTGCTGCGGGAACTGCACTCGCTGGACTTCCCAGTGCCTCGCCCTTATGGCTCCTGCGGTCTCACTCACTTCCAGGCCCATGCAGGACGCACTCTGACGCATTATGCGGAAGAGAAAGAATCCATCCGCCTGGACATGGCCCGCCAGGTTCTCGAATTGTCGCTAAAGCTTACCTTTGGCTTTGCGGACTTTCGCCTCTACCTCACCGACTTGACAGCCGATAACTTGGCCTACGACGAGGCCAGCGGTAAGGTTACCCTCATTGATGTGGACTCCCTGGTGCTGGTGGATGCTACATGCACTGAAGGACATGCCCAGAAGTATGAACCCTTGCCCGGCGAGGGCTTCACCTTTGACGTCTCCCTGTTCTGCACGGGCCAGCAGCTGGATGCGAATGTGTACCAGGCGTGTGTGCTCCTTAGGGATTTTCTCCGTCCCAACAACAACAGACTGCAACTGCTCCTGGAGCAGTGTGTTAAATGCCAAGACAACCAATGTGATATGCGCTTCCAAGTCGCTTACGACTTGATCAAGCTTCTGGAGAAGAGTCAGCGGGGATTGGAGATCGAATAGAATCGTTTATAATCATACAACACACATCCAGGACACTCAATTTACTCTCTAAATGAACGGCGGCCGCACTTCTCTGAAGAATTTGCGGAGGATGGAGGGGGAATAACTTAGATAATATCACGTGGCACACTCAGAAAGTGTATGGAATTGGACACATGGTGTGTGATGTCCGTCAGCGTCTCCTTGTGCACACCCCCGAACAGGATGAGCTCCCCGTTGCCGGCAATCAGGCTCGAGAGGATTAGGCGATCCGGTGCCCCTTTGAGCACTCCAAAGTTCTTGTACTCCACCCACTCGAGGGCGGGTTCGCTGCTCCCCAGGATGCCGGAGATGTCGCAGACGAAGAGGGACTGTACATTGCAGCGCAGCCGCTTGGGCGAGGGGGCACGCAGAGGCTGTTGTTGCGGTGGCTCCGCTTGGGCAGCAGCGGCGGCGGCGGCGGGTGCACTCCGTCGCGAATTCCGTATGGCGTTCATCTTCTCCTCCATGCGACGAATGCGCTCGTTGTGATCCCGCGAAGCGCTCCTCGAACGCGTGGGCACATTGAATGCGGCCATGCGAAAGGGATCCTGTAAGAATAAATAAAAGATAAAGCTGGTTTTTAAGGAGTACTTTCCGTGGACACCTCACCTCGTACAGCTCATCGAAGCGCTTGGGAAGCCGGGGCTCGTTGTCCCTACATCGAAGGGCCAGATTTCGTTGCAGGCGCTGGGCAGCGTCCACATCACCGTCCGCTGGCGAGGGGGGACCATTCGGACGCACTGGGGGCGAGGGCACAGAGGGTGCTGGAGCAGGGGCAGGAGCTGGAGCTGGCGGGGCGTGCAGATCGCTGAGTCTGCCCGAGCGGGGCTGGTAGTTGTTGTTATTGTTGTTGACATTGCTGTTATGGAGGAACTGCTGGGCCTGCTGCATGTGCTGGTTGAGAATGGCGCGCCTGTTGGCCAAATACTGCTCCTGCGGACCTAAGGCAGGCGCTCCGCCTGCAGCTCCGGGGCGTATGTTGCCGCCACGATTCAGCCCTCCAACTATGCCACCGCCCAAGCGGCGTTCCGGCATCGGTATTCGGTGTCCGCGTTGCGGCAGATTCTGCAGGGGATTCGGAGGCGGCGGTCCACGGCCACCTACTACCGGCACCCGGCTCTGCTTCATCAACTGGAAGTCCTGCGGCATGTTGGGCGAGGGCCCGACAACCACCAAATAGTTGTTGACCTTGCAGCCGGGATTGCACCACATGTGGACGGCGCCGAAGCGCTTGTTGCGCACATTTAGCGCCTTCCAGCACCACACATCTCGGGTCATGTCCAGCAGCCAGGCGTCAGTGTAAACACGATTGGCTCCGCCACATCCGCCGACGACCAGTAGGTGATTCTGATCCAGCTCCACCTGGATCTGGCCGTAGCGCGGACTGGGTCGTGTGTTGCCCATGAACAGCGGCTGCCACCAGCGCTGCTCTGGCAGATCCAGCACCCAGGTGTCATTTGAGTTGACGTTGACGTCGTCCTTGATCTGGTAGCCGCCGAAGATGACCATTCGATCGCCGTGGACGGTGGCCGAGTGCCCGGCCATGGGCGGCGGGCAGGATAGGGTGTTGCGCAGCAGCCAGCGATTCTTGCCGAGATCGTAGTAGTGCAGCTCGTCGAACAGGCACCACGGCTGATACGGCGGATGAAGCGAGGGATAGCGCCAGCCCCCGAAGAGTACCAGCTGGTCTCGCCACGCGACCATCGATGCGCTGCCCTTGGGCGATGGATAGGTGCCCGTGGCCACGGGCCGCGCCCAGCGCATGTGCGTTAAATCGAAGCGCCAGAGATCGTTGAAAGTGGTGTCCGAGGAGGAGCCACCGCCGAACACGTACATGGAGTTGTCCTGACGCACGGCCGAGTGCGCAAAGCGACCGGCAATGAAGGAGAGCGGTGGTGTCCCCACCAGACCATTGGACGTTTGCTGCGAGAACACCTCCCAGCGCAGCCGGAAGTCGGTGAGTCCCTTCTCCAGGTTCAGCTTCGAGCGGCGAACGAGATCTGTGGGTAGCAAAGGAGCCTTAATTAGAAGGATCCGGCGCTGCACAAGCCCACACTTACTCTTGACGATGCCCTGCCAGCGCTTGCAAACCAGGCTGCAGTGCTCCAAGTCCCCGTAGGGCGGCAGGAAGGTGAAGATGAACTCTAGGATCTCATCGGGCAGCGTGTTTAGATGCACTGTGTGTTTCAAGGTCGCAGTGTTGTAGTTCTCGTTGTCGACCTTGTGGCTGCTGCTGCTGTTGCACGCGTCCATGGTCGGGTCCTTGATGCTCCTCCTTGCTTTCGGAGGTGTCCTTCACCTTCAGATGCTGCACAGAGCTGAGAGCAGCCTATGGGGCAGCGGTGAGTCCTGTCCCGATTTGGAGGTAGCCCTGCACTGGAACAGAGTCTGGGCAGCGAGCTCCCAACGACTTATGGCGAATTTTCGAGGAAACCAAAATAAATTAAAAACATTAACCCTACGTTTTAGAGCTGCGCGTTTGTCGATTACGGCGTATCGATAGTCAAATCGATTTTTACCGCCGATGAAACAGAAATGCCAAAAAATTAAAGATAACTTTAAAAAATTTAACAATAATGTTTTTAAATTTTTTTTTGTTTGCATTGTGTGTTTATTATTAAATTTTTGTAATTTCCACACCGACTCAGTAAGGCAATAGGTAACCGATGTTTCGGCAAACATCGATGCAGAGCTTTACATCGATATCAACAAAAACCTCGGAAAACATCGATACATCGATGTTTTTAGCATCACTAATCCCAGTTTAATCGTGCAAGTAAAAACATTAAAAATGAGTGATAAGAAGGTTGTAATAAACAAGCGCCTTAAGGGCCTACCCCGCGAGGCCCTGGAAAAGCTGAGCCAAACGGAGCTTATCGACAAGATTGTTCAGCTGGAGGCCTACAACTTTCAGCTGCGAAACCTGTTGCAGAAGAAGCTAACAGATCAGGACAAAAACGATGAGGAGTATGCGGTGTTATTTGGAAATGACTCGGAAAGGGTCTCCACGGAGGGAAAGGCGGCCGGCAAGCTGCAGAAACAACGCAAGTTTGATTGGAGCAGGTAAGTGGGACAGACAGGCAGCTCGCAGGGCAGAACTTGCAAAGAAATCTGTATTTTTCAGTGCCCATCGTCGTCATGTTCTGCTCAAGATCACCTATTTTGGCTGGGACTATCAGGGATTTGCGTGCCAGGAGGACTCCAATGATACTATAGGTGGGTTCTTGGTTACCCTTAGTTCAAAAGTGGCTTATCTTTCCCCTTTATTACCACAGAATCCCACTTGTTTCGAGCTCTCACACGTACATGTCTCATAAAATCAAGAAGCACGGCCAACTACCACCGCTGCGGACGCACCGACAAGGAGGTAAGTGCCTTCTGCCAGGTCATCTCCATTGACCTCAGAAGCAAGCACTCACCGGAAACCCAACTCGAACCCGCAGCCCTCGCATCCGAAATAGACTATTGTGGACTTCTAAATCGCGTGCTGCCCAAGAACATCCAGTGTGTGGCTTGGATGCCACTGCGTAGTCCGGTTTACAGCGCTCGCTTTGACTGCGTTTCGCGCTGCTATCGTTACTACTTTCCAAGAGGAGACCTGGACCTGGAAGCTATGCAGACTGCCTGCAATCTCCTGGTGCGCCATGCGGATTTTAGGAATTTCTGCAAGATGGATGTTCACAACGGGGTCACGAACTACATGCGTAATCTGCAATCGGCGAGGGTGGGAGCTACTGCCTCCGAGGAGCATCTGTCCAATACGGGCTATGACATGTACTACCTGGAGATCCAAGCCAATGCCTTCCTCTGGCATCAGATACGGTGCATCATGGCTGTCCTGCTGCTAGTTGGCCAGGGAAAGGAGAAGCCCAGCGTAATCAGTGAACTGCTAGATGTGGCAAAAAATCCCTGCAAGCCCCAATATACGCCCGCCATTGGGTTACCTCTGAATCTCTTCCGTTGCGATTTTCGACCTACAACAACAAGGAGGGCGAACCATCAGGCAGTTGGTGACGAAGCAGAGGCAGAAGACGAAGCCATGGATACATCAGTCACCGAGAATGAAGGCCCCAGCGAGTCAAGCGATCTCACCGACTGGATTTACAGCGAAGAAAATCTGCAGAAGCTCATTGAGAACACGCAGTGCGAGTGGACACAGTTCAGTGTGAAAAGCACCATGATACGGAATGTCCTCCAGCAGCTTGAGAATCTCCTGGAAGAAAACTTCAAGACGACAGAAAAGGTTCAGGAACAAGTAATACTCCTACAGGATTCAGTGAAGCCGCGTCAATATCAGCCTCTGCTTGAACGCAAACGTTGCGGTAAGATCTCAAAAGATTTATTTAGGAAGATTATCCTTGTTTTCAATATATTCCTCTCTACAGAGAGCTTGGAGAATCGCATAGAGCACTTTGTCAAGAAGCAACGACTGATTGTCAAGGAAGACGAACAGGAAACGGCGTAAGAATCGGTAAGCAGGTTTTTCTATAAAATTAAATGGTTTTTTTGTTTCGGTTAATACTCTGCATACCGAGTTAATTTTTTTGTATTTTTAATTGAAATATTCTTGATTTTTGTACTTTTGCTCTTGTCAACGGTTTTAATGTAATTGTATACTTTTAGGCTGAACGTTATATAGTTGCATTTAATTTGGCCAAGTTCAAGCAACCGCTATCTAGTATTTTTTTAGTATTTTTGTTTATCTGGTACACGAAACACCCGGTGTGGTTGATATTCGAAATTTCCATTTTAAAATTTGATTTTTCATTTCATTGTAAAAAACCAGGCGATCAGAAATGGCACCAGAAATGGCTGGAGTGTCCGTTTAACGATTTTTTGAAGTAATCCATAATAGATTTAGATTTAGTAATTAACCAGCAAAATAAATAAAAATAAAATAAAACCAATCCTAGGGAAGGAAATACCCAACGATCAGCCAGTGAGCTGTCCTAATTAATCAAAGTTTCAAATGTTTTAATCAAGGTTAATATATATATTTTTAATATAGAACTTGTACAACTTGTTTCGCAGCTTAGCCTGGTCTCTACATTGGGGTAAATAATTTAAAATTGTAACTTCATACAATCGCTTACGTGACTATTTGGGGTTCTAGATTTATTTCTATATATAGTTAATTTTCAGGGGACTTTGTACGATTATAACTAAACAAGAGACTTCTCCTAGGGAAAGCCAAATAATAAACGTTTCAGGTGTGTCCATATTCAGGTGCTTATCAATGGGTTCCGAGTTGGATACGTTAGTTATGTGCCCATCGATTTGGCTTTTTGCAATCTAAAAAACAAAATTCGGCATTAAATTAGATAAAAAAGAATCTGAGCTATTTTTCAACTTACTTTCTTCTCAAAATCTTGAGCACAATGGTGCCTTCTCGCACGTTCTTAAATAGTCCTATGGTTTCGGCATGGCTCATGCCCTGAACCGAGTTGCCATTGATCTCCACGATCTCGTCGCCTGTTTGGGGTATTAATTATAATATTTAATACAGGCTTAGAGTAGGGACTTTTCCCTTCTTTATGCATCCCCTAGCTCAGAGCTTAGCTTACCCGCTTGCAGAGTGCCATCGTCAGCCGCCTGTCCCGTGGGAAACACGGTCTTGACAAAGATGCCCATGTTACCCTTGGGCGAATCCCGTCCACCCACAATGCTAAAGCCCAGGGACTTCAGACCAGGTCCCTTAAAGAAGGTGATGGTCTTGGGCGTGCAGCGGCCACTGCCTGTAATAAATAATATTAATTAGTACTTCAGGAAATCAAGAGTTGGCCTAAGTTAGGGAAATAGTTAAATCAATTGACTAAAAACTGATATAAATAGGAATTAATTATCTCTGCGGTTATCTTTGGGGTTATTCGATTCTCACCCTCGCTCATAGAGGCGCGTATGACCTCCGCCATTTCATCGTCGCGTATGGTTAGCTTCGCTACCGGCAACGAAGGACGATGATGCATGAGTGCAGCGGCTGGTGGCGCCAGCGAAGAAGCGCCCGCTGATGTGGATGCTGATGCTGATGCTGGTGAGGATGAGGAGGCATTAACATAGGGATTAGGCGAGAACAATGAGACGCTCTTTGGCGAGTGCTTGATGTAGAGTGATGTGTGTTGTGGTGTCGCTGGCTGCTGCTGCTGCTGCGGCGGCTGGCTGTTAGTGAGATCAGTTGTGTTGGCGGCGACGGTAACTGGAGAGGATGGGGTGTTAGGAGCAGCCTCGCCCGCGGTTAGACTGTTAGGCGGCGCCTGCATGAACAGGCTGAGCCGCGACGAGCTCAGACGCGAGTGGGCAAACCGGAGCGAGCGATAGTGCGAGTTCGTCAGGTTAATTGAGTTCCTGGCGTAGTGGGTGCGCTGGCCAAACTGCTGGGCATTGGGGGATCCGGCGAGAGCGGCGCCCTCGGAGCAGCGCTTGCGGGCCAGCAGCTGCCACTTCTCGTCGTCCGCCAGCGAGGAGGCCACGCACACGCTCGCCGCCCGATTGGTATAGACCGGCGTATAGGAGTCGTTGTTAGGGGGGTCACTGTCGTTATCCAAAAACCTTTGGTGTTGCTGGTGGTTAGGGGAGGAGGAGCAGCTGCTGCTGCTGCTGCTGCTGCCGCCGCCAAAGAGCGGGGTCGGTGTTAGAGCCAAGCTGCTGCGCTGACCTGAGGAGCTGCGTGCCCGCCGGCGCAGGAGCTCGTGCTCGGGAGCACTCACGTCCAGCGAGTGGCGGGGCGTGGAGCTGCGGCGATGCTGCATCAGCGGCATGGGCGTGGGAAGGGTGCTGACACTGGCCATGGACCGGGCATCGCACTGATCCTCGCCCTGCTCCTGCTCCTGCTCCGCCTGGCTGCGCATCTGGAGACTCTGCATGCTGGTCAGACTGTCGGTGCTTTGGGTGCGCTGCACATAGCTCAGCCTGTGGCGCTGTCCGCTCATCCCGTCGATCCGGATTTTGGTGTAGAAGTCTGTGACCGTGGTCACCTCGTCGTGGGCGATCACCAGGTCGATGCAGTTGTCCACGAAGCTGCTGAGCAGGCGCTGGACCTCGGCAAAGGACTGGATGCCGCGCAGGTGCTTGCCATTCACGTTGACGATCTCATCGCCCAGACGCAGGCGACCGTCCCTGAAAGGAAAAAAAGGATAAATCAAGACGAATTTCATCATTACTCAAAGGTAAACTCACTTTTGCGCCATGCCATACGGCTCCAGCTCCACGATGAGATACCGGAACTGCTGCTCATTGCTGTTGGTCATCACCGTCTTGGGCGAAAGAACGATCCCGATGTAGTCCTCCTGGCACTTGCGCTCCAACTTTAGTTGCCTGAACCGGCGCCGGATCGTCTCCGTCTCGTAGTCGTAGTTGTAGCCACCCAGGGAGACGGGGGCACTGCAGATGCTGCTGTTCCTGGCCGAAGAGGCTGGTCCTAGTCCCAGGCCCAGGCCCATGCCCATGCCCACGCCCTCGGAGGAGCTGAGGGAGATCAGCGAGTTGCGCTTGAGTGTGCCCGAGGCAATAGATTCGGTATCTCCGCCGGAGATGCTCAGATTATTGCCCATCCGGGCTCCTCCCGTAGCGCCGCCGTCGCTGTCGTAGCCGGACTCGTTCGAACTCAGACAACTACTTAATCTTTGGTAAAGTGGTTCCCAGTCCTTGGAGGTGATGCTGTCGTTGCGCGAGACATTGCTTAGCATCGCCTGCTCGGGAGAGCGGCGTTGGGGTAGCGGCGACGCGGCCTGCATCTGCTCCTGTTGCTGCTGGAGAAGATCCCGCTGATGCTGCTGCTGCTGCTGCTGCTGCTCCCTCTGCTGCTTCAGGTGGCCCTGTCCCTGGCCATGATTCTCCTCGGGCAGCACGGACAGCCGCGAGCGAAGGAAGGCATAGGGAAAGGCCCCACGGCGCGAGGGATCATGCTGGGCCCCAGAGGCCCCTGCAGATGCTCCTCCTCCTCCTCCTCCACCTCCTCCACCTCCTCCTCCGCTGGGTGGGGATCCCAGACTCGTGGTGGCAGCACTGCCACTGCTCGTGCTGGCCGTCAGGCAACTGCTCACCTTGGCAATGTCATCGCAGCTACTGGACTTGAGGCTGGCGATCCTCGGCAGACGCTGCTCCCGCTGCTCGCGCTGGAGATTCAGGCCCTCGGTGGGATCATCGCACTTGACGTAGGAGCAGCTGGACAGCTGGCTGGTGGAGCTGCTCCTGTACAGCGTGGTGGCAGCCGGCGCAGCCTGCTGTGCCGCCTCCGAGGCCTTGAGCAGGTTGTGGGAGCGATGGTTCAGCATGCCGGTGGATCCGATCCGATGGAAGAAGTTCTTCAGCGCCTTTTGTGGGCGAGCGGCCGCCTGGAACTGATGCGTGGGCGTCGACTGGGCACTCTGACTCTGGCTCTGGCTCTGGCTGTGTCCCACATCCTGGACCGACTGCTGCTGGCCCTGCTGGTGACGCTGCTTGATGGTCTCAATGGGGCCCGACTTGCACTTCTTGAGCGTGTTGCTCTGATGATGGCCGCCGCCAGTGGGTGAGGGCGAGGCCGAGGACTTGGCCGTGGACCCGCTGGACGCACTCTTGTGGTGCGTTGGCGAGTGAAAGAGACTCCTCAGGTCCGAGTGCGACTTGTGGGCGGCGGCGGGCGAGTCGCTGCGCTTCAGCAGATCCAGTTTGCGACTCATGCGCTTGCCCCAGGTGAAAACTGGCGGGAGAGGAGCAGAAAGAGGGGTTTGCAATCAGAAAGCGATTTCTAACTTAATTATAACACTTCAATAAATCCCAACGCCTCGCCGCAGAGGCGCAGTGACAGCTGAGAAATGTCCAGGCCTCCGCCATGGGACTTGATCTTGGACATGGCCAATGACTAGTCAGCTCTGTAGCCTCACAGCTCTGCAGCTCTGCAGCTCCCCATCTCCCCAGCTGCATTGTGGTCAGCCGCCCAGTGCCACGTGCTTGTGACAGGGCATCCAATTTCAAGGCATTTGTGGTCGCGGTTTTCCCTTGATAAAAAGTCACAAAAAGAGAGGGTCGCCGCGGAAAGATCTTTGGACCCTAAACTGACATTGAAGCCTTCTGACAAGTGAGGTTCATAGAAAGTGGGAGTTGGGTTCTCTAGGTTTTTGAAGTCAAAGAAGTAATTTTTGCTTTATTAATATAATATTTCCCATATCCATTATTTATCCCATCTTTAACACCTTTTATTTATTAATAAAGAATTAAATTTAACTTCCTGCAACGCCCAAAGTGTCATTTAATTTAATTCCCCATCGGAAAATCACTAAATTTAAGTAAACCCATTGATTCCTGGCAGCATTAGCAGCCCATCTGCCCGGCCATCGGATGATGGTGATTCTGCACAGTTATTGAGCAATAAACACACCTCAATTACTAATAGAGCATAACCAATCATTAAATGGACGACTCGTATTGCCCATCACCCGACGGATATCTAATAACGTCGTAAAATAGCTTAACGATCCCCAAGCTCGGGCACTTGGTTGGAGGGAGAGCAAATGCATGTGTGCAATGGAGCTCTGAGAACGATCCTCGTTGGATCTGGTTAATAAACAAATTTATGCGCTTGTTCCATATTTATCGCCGGGGCCAGGCGCAGGAGGAGGTGGCGCATGGCCAGCAGATGAGGTGGCTTCGTAACAATTAGCATAAAACATGAACAGAGTCTCTAAAGACTCTGATGATCAAGAAGGAGTTGGGTTAGGCATTACCTTAGCTTTGCCAATAAAATTTCCAAAACTATTCTTAATGGAAAAGGGGGGGAGGAGCAGAGCCTAAACCGTGACCAGTGATGCGAGGCAGTGACTCAAGTGACTGACAAACTTAACCCACTTTTTAAGGTCTTGTATTAAATAGGTATTTTTTTATATGCAAAAAATAATTATAATTTAATTATTTAGTTAAACAAACTCCATTTCCCCGACTCTTTCGTTCACTAATAACCGCTGCTTTCTGCTACCATCTGGTGATCTTCGCTGGCCATCTCTGGCCTCTCTTTCTCCTTGGCTTCCTTGGCCTGACTCGTGCCAAAGTTGTTTAATAGCCGCAGCCGAGCCTGGGGCCTTGGTCCGCTCAAATTGCCCTGGCCATGAGGCCATGTGTGGGCGCTGCTCCCGCTACGGAGCTTGGCGGCCGGATTCAGAGCCAATGCAGGTTGACAGGCGCTCCACAACGGCACAGAAAGAACTCCACCCAAGGCCTGACCGAGTTCGCCTTTGATTAAAGTTTTCACCAATGCAATCACAGTGGGAGAAGGAGGAGGAGCAGGAGCAGCAGCTGGAGGAGGAGCTGCAGCAGAGTGTTAAACAATAATAGGAAACGGCGCGCGGGCATCAATTATATGACAACCTCAGCCACACTCCACCAAGAGGGAGAGAGCGGGACAGTGGGGACTTCCCCCTGCAGTCCCATCTCCATCTGCAGTCACCGCCGGCCACATGCCACAAATTCTACACCCACTTAACTTTCAAGACGGTGTCAAATGCCCGCCAGCCCAAGACGGGCCCGTTCCCCTGTGGCCTCCACTGCCTCCTCCGCTTTCCCTCTGCCTTCAGAGTCTCGGAGAGATGGCTTTGTTGCCATTTTGCCGGCTGACATGCAAGCGATGTTGAAGCAAAACCATTTGAGTCGCCTGGCCTGGCATCTGAATCTTAGAACTGAGCATTTCAAGTGCTGCAGAGGAGGCCCGGGCCATTGAAAGAGGAGGGGAAGCAGGGGGAGAGATGCAGAGTCAGGGGTTTCTAGAGTTGCCAGGGCAAATAATCCTAAATAGATGGGAAATCTCTGCCAGTTCTTGGGAATACTTTATATGTTTTTATATAATTTTTAACTACGAAAATATTTTAGAGAGAATTTATGTCTATTATTTAAAAGAACTTACACTTTTCTTATTAAAACGTTGTATATTTTGGTAATATTATAAATATCTTGGTTCATGGAGTATTTAAAACCAATTTAAATAATTTAAAATTGTAAAAAATGGTGGACAAAATATTTAATATTTACTTAAAGCTTTTACAGAAAAGGTAATTTGTTTTCAAAATGATTTCAGCTTTTAAAATTACTTTTATTATTAAAGAAACTATTATTTACCTGATGTATGGTATAAAAACAAGTACTTAAAATATTTCAAAGAGCTTTAATTGCATAAATAAAGTTGTAAAGGTCGACTAGAGTTCAGTTTCTCTTATTATATGAGCTATAAATATTTCTCTCCTACTTCTCCTGTTGTTAGCATTCTCTAAAACCCACAAAATATCCACAAACCCGAATTAAAAACAACTTAAAAACCTTATTTATTTTATAATAATGCAGAATAGTTATCGAACAAAATCCAAACCGACTTCAATAAGAATCCACCTCTGAACCAACGATTATTTCACTTTACATCAAATTGATATGCATCAGAAACGCCCAAAAATACAACCCAGAAACTATACAAAAACAGCCCCGAAAAGAAGTTCAATAACCAAAGGCCATGGGAAAGGCAAATACTCAAGTATACTTTTATGTAAATGTGCATGCAAAAGTCGGCGATTTTGTGCCACTTTCAGATCAAACGGAATCAGCATCAAGATCGGAATCGTAATCGAAATCAGTTTGTGGAAGTCGCCAGTGCACATGGCATGCCATATAATATCTCACGTACCAATGCTCGAATTGCTTGCCAAGAATTTGGCCAACTTGCGGGCTCTCAGCTCCCAGCTCCCAGCCCCAGCCCCAGTTCCAGCTCCCAGCTCCAATGAGAGATCGATAATCGCCTTGGCAGCGGGAGAATCAAGTCAAGAGGAACGTGTAATAAGCGATAATCCACAATAAATGCGCATGCGTGCAGCGCCAGTAAAAATATTGAGAAATGGAGGAGTTTCTGGAGTGGGAGGAGGTGCCGAAGACTGTCTTCTGTGGCGAAAGACGATCTTCAAACATTAACTGGTTCGAAAATGATGGCCTTTTGCGAGATGAGAGAGTGCGGCGCAAAATGCATATTGATTTCTCATCATGGCGTTAATATAGATGTCTTATGATATCTTTAGGTTTAAATCTCGGGATCTGTATAGTCTGGAGATCTGAAATTTGGTATTTGGGATCTTGAGATATTTATTTTAACAATGCTTCTTTAAAATTTGTAAGTTTCTTTAAAATTTGTTACAAACTTTATAAGGAAACTCAATAATATGATAGAAAATTTGTATCTAAGAAAAAAGCATTAGCTTGAAGAACTTCTAATCATATATCCACCAAAAAACTATATTAAATAAAAGTATTTTAGTTTCAAATAATGTCAAAAGTTCTCATTAAATAGGCAACCCTTCATAAATTAAATATAATTTGTTTATAACCAAGTACTGGGTATAATGATAGCCATAGCACGCGACTACTTGTTATCTGTCAAAGTGACGAAAGCCTTAACAGATATAAATATTTATTTAGACATGCCACATGGCTTTATAGGTTTTTATAAGCCCGAGAATTGACCTTGGGGCAAAACCTTAATTAAAGCCAATTAAGTTGCGGCATTAGAGGCGGCAAAAGCTCAACGAACCCAGAATATGTGACTTTGGCATGCAATGTGGATGGCGATGGCGATGGCGATGGCTTTGGAAGATGAATGAAAGCAGCTGCAGATTCCGTCTGCGATTCCCGTGCCACCTGATAAAACCGGCCGCCATATCTATCTGTGCACCGACTTTTGCAGCTGTTTTGTCGGCCAGAATCTTGGCTTAGCTTGGCTCTAAGTCAGAGCCATCATCAAACGCTTTGCGGTTTCGGCGGCAGATGGGGGAAAAAGGCATTATTTGAATTGCCATTTGGCCAGAACTCGGCTTCATAATGACTCTTGCTCTGCGGTTGGAAAATCGGAAAATTTAGAGAGCGAACAAAAAAGTGAAAATAGGTAAAAGTTTGATTTTCTACCATTCTATTTATTTTTTCCCATATTTAATGGATATTTAAGGCCTGATTGCAGCCACTTCCTGCTTACCTAACTAGCTGCTCTTATGTAGGCTCATTTTTTGTTTTACAACTCCTCTTTATGATGATTGACTCGGAGTATAAACTTCAATCACATATCACATAACAAATGGCAAAAGAAATAAAATAAAATCAAATACCCATTGAAACTAAACTGAACCCAACGAGAGTAAAGTGAACTGATTTGAACTGCTCTGAATGGCAGCATATAATGCCCGGCTTTGTCACACTTCGTCGGCTGCTTATGTAGGCAGCTAAATACACTGTTAGAAATGTATGTTGAATTTTTTTTAAGAAATTTAGATTTACTTGAAATGTTTTATAAGCTTTTTTACTAACGGAAAGCCTTTGATTTTTTTTTAATTCCATACCAAACGACTAAGGAAAAGGTGAGATATTTTGTGAGGTTGTTTTGGATGTTAATAGAGATTTAAAAGAGGGAAATTGAAATCCAATTGGATTTAGTAATCTTATATTAGAGAGAAATCTTTACATATCTCATTAAATGTATTCTTAATAAAATATATAATCATTTTTCTATATAAATTCTGAGAAACCTAGGTTAAAGTCTCTTAATTTCAGTATTTAAATTATTTTAAACGATTTTTCTCTTGTGGTAACTTTAAGTCGTTTGGGAACTTTTCTTATTTGCCAAATTTTTTATCATTCTATTTCACAAAATTTTTAAATACTTTCCTAATTAATCTCTATTACTCTCTTTCCCGCAGTGCACAACATAACCTTTTTTGGGGGGTGGGTCGCTGCAGTGACTCCTCCTCGAATGCATGGAACCACAGGCTGCTCCACTCGTGCCCGAGGGCTGAAAACAATACAAATTCCAGTTGCAGACAGCGGATTCGGATCGCATTACAGCCACATTACAGTCTCGCTGCTGTGTTGTCGTCGTCGTCATCGTCATCGGCGTTCATTGATGCGAAATCGGGTCAATACGGTATTTCGTACGGCAAAACATGCATCGAACGGGATGATGACAATTGGCAACCGATTCGAATTCCCCGCGGAAGCGAATGGGAGTGGTGGCGCTCCGCTCCGCCTATGTTTAGCTTCCGAAAATTAATTGTTTCAATTAAAAAGCGCTTTAAATCTGAGTTTGTAAAACCTATCGCTCTGCCTAATTTATGGACACCTTTGTTGTGCCAAAAATAAAATCTAAATGAAAATGAAATCGGGTGGAAAAACAAGCAAGCACTCGAGGCGCCGCCCGCCCGCCACTTGATGGTAAAATCAATTTCCCGGCATTTGCTCGGATTTTGTTTCTATTTTTGGGACCATGGAGGGATGCTCTTGGTACTCACCGTTTCTCGTGGTGCTGGCCAAGGAGGTGGAGCTGCTGCTGCTGTTGGTGGTGGTGCTGCTGTTGCTGACGTCATTACTGGGATTTATGTTGCTGCTGCGACTCAGTTCGTTGGGTGGCAGGGAATTGGACTTGTGCTCATCGTCCAGGACCACAACGGGCACCGCAGTCACCAGCTTGTAGTCGGGTAGGTGGCCTTAAAATAAATTATAGATAATATTTATTTATAATATTTTCTGCTGAATCATTTATATTTGTATAAAATAAAAAATTTGTATTTATAGTAAAATCAATTGAGCAATACTTTCAATCGCTTCCTGTTCCGCGTGAGTCACCACCAAGAGGGGTAAATATCAAATCAGGAAATGAAAGAACAGTCATTGACTTTCTGAATTTTAAAAGAGATTATCAGGAAGAGGGAGCTGCCATTTATTTTCATAGCGATAAGGCGCTTTCCCACCTATCAAGCTTACCAGAAATGAGCTGCAGCTCAGTTTAATAACAATTTTCCATCGCAATGGTCGCTCAACTCCTAGTAATAATTTTACTAATTTTAACTTGTCCCCCGAGGCCACTTCAGGCGGTTATTAACGACAGTATTAATGCGACACTAATTGATTCGATGGTGACACATCTAAGTGGAAATGCTGTAAATTTGGATGCTTGGACCACGCAGATGAGTCTGGTGCTGGAGAAGGCGCAGCTGGAGCGGCTGGCCTGGAATGTACCCTGGCGGAAAATCCTGCAGGAGGAGAGAGTCTCCCTAGTGGAGCTACAAAACCAACTGAAACCCACAAATTACCTAAAATTGAGGCTGTGGCTGAGCTTCTACTTTCACCTTCGCCGTTCAGGTTCTCTGGCATTAAATAAGATTTTGCTGGCTAACTTTGCCCTGGAATTGAGAGATCTACGACGTTATCAACCTCAAAACTGGAGCTATCATCTGCAACACGTGTTGCAGAGTCTACCGCGATCCCTAAGGATTCTAACCCAGAGTCTGTGGTTGTGTCTGCAGCACAAAAGGGAAATGTTCTACGTTTCTTCGGGCTACCATCTGGAGCTAGGGGCCAACGACAAGTGCAGCATGTGGCGGGTTCAGGAGGAAGACCACGATCACTTGCTGCTACTCGTTAATAGTTGTAACCAAGAGAGATATTTCTACATTAACATGCTGGAGAACTACCAAGGATCCTACCAGTTGCTGCGACCCACAAACTACATGAATAACACCTTTTGTGTTGTAAAAGGTTTGGCTTATTTTAGGGAAAGCTCTCAAGTCTCCGAATGGGATTTGGGTTGCCGGTGGCAGCTTAACGATTGCAGCTATTTGCCCCATCGGTTATCAGGTGATAAGGAAAAGGGAAAACTTGACTAAGATAAGGTTAAAAATTTTGTAATTTAAACTAGTAATTAAAGGTCTGCATTATTTTAAATTTCATTAATAAGTTATCCTTACCATTTGGCGTCAAGGATCGACTGCTGGGATTGGAGGCCTGCGGATTCGATCCCTTCTCGTACAGGCAGCTGCTGGAGGCGGCGTGCAGCCGCTGGGCCACATACTGCTGATACTGGGCAGCATGTTGACCCCCCAGCTTGGTGGGCACCGGCACATAGATTGTGGGATGCTGTTGCTGTTGCTGATGCTGATGCTGATGCTGTCTGTGCAGAGTGGTGGCCTCTTGGAGCGACATCACCGATATGGCCGATGGCGTCTGACGGCCACTTAGCAGACAAGTGGGCGTGGCCGTGCGTAACGGCTGCTGTTGCTGCTGCTGCTGCTGCTGCTGCTGCTGATGATGTCCGACTGAAGTTGTGGCCGTGGCCGTTGCCGTGACTGTGGCTGCAGTGGCTCCCGAGCCGGCTCCATTGCTGGCCAGCGTGGTGCAGCTGAGTATCATGACGGGCGAGTGGTGGCGGTCGTGGAGATCAGGCAGCGAGGAGGAGATGCTGGCGCTGCTGACAATGCTCTTGTTCAGTCGCTGGCCGCATGTTGCCGGCGTGCGAGACTTGTTGCTATTGGTGGGGTTATCGGGATAAAGCTGCTGCTGGGGCAAATGCTGCTCCAGCTGCTGCTGCTGCTGCTGCTGGTGTTGCTGAGCGGCCAAGGTGCTGTAGGTGTCCGTGGTTTTTCGCGTTTTGAAGAGACGCATGCTACGTGGCTCTGGCTGCAAAAGGTAAACACAAATTTGTGGGTTAATTTTAAGCGGAAAAAGCACCAAATAATAATGTTAGCCTAGTCTAATTTTCAAACTCTCTGTTTGCCTTTGCTTTTTTCGTCCAACGGAGCGTATAATTAACGCGCCAATTGCAGCAACAAAAATTTGTTTAGTGTTTTGCCAAACCAAAAAACTAAAGCCAACTATTGATTTCCTACTTTCTGGGGGATTGCAGCTACCACCACACCCGATAATTCCCAGTTGAGTTCCCAGCTTTATTTGCCTATGAGCTATGGCTATATTTATAGAGCAGTGTCTGGCCTATAAATAACACTCTTGCTGCTTATCAGCGCCGGAGCACTTCCCCGTAGACATTATCTATGGCAATATAGCATGTATGGTTCAATAAACGCATCCAAAGGTGATTATCGCACATAATCGGTAGAAAAACAGCCGAAAACATGCTGTGCACATATTTGCTCAGGCATTATTTGCCTCTCTGGGCGGTGTCACAATGTTTGTTATATAGAAAAACACTCGTGTCGAAATCAAGGAAAGGCAAAGAGCCGGCCACGAAGGTCAGCCAACAGCTGCTGCTGCTCGAGTGGGTGGCTTGGGCGGGCATTGAACCGTGGCTGTAAGTGAACGAGCTAGGCAGTGAGCGGAGATGGAGATGGCTAATTTAGCCAACTGCCTTTTACTTTTCAAGTTGCCCAATGGCCTGGCCGTGTAGTCAAAGCTAATTTGATGTTTTACGAGCCTGCTAACCAGGTAACCAGCTAACCGGAGAGTCGCCGGAGCGGAGTGGCAGTCAGTTGGCCACAGCTGCAATCGCCACAAACATCAAAAGTGGCCCTCGGTGGCGGCTAATTGATGTGACATTTGCGTGTGCATCACAGGGAAATCTAGAGAGAGAGAACCTAGTCAATGCGCTGTAATTAATTTTAAATTCATTTACAGATTTTAATGGGATTTTATTAAAAAGCTGACATGCCAGTCGATATTTGTTTCTACTTAATTTATTTTAAAAACGTTAATTTTATCAGGCAACTGCTATGAAATGGGGATGACCGTTCAAATCATACTTTTCTATCTTCCTTATAATCTATATTATTCATTGTATTTATACATTTATTTAATGAGACCAACAAGTAAAGCAAAATATAAATTAAAATATTTCAAAAGTACATCTAATATTTCATTTTATTTCTACTCCAAGACACAGTGGGAATTAAAACCTCTTAAATCATCCTTTTCTCCGCTCAAACTTTAATGTTTTAACCATCAACCTTAAGTGCTTGATAGCTAAATAACAAATTTATTTGAGTTAGCTAACTATTTGGCAATTTGTTTAACATAAAATAAATTCTGAGCTTGACTAATTTAAGTGGAAATGATTTGTTTGCTTTTTTTTGATGGCCCAATAAAAAGTGAATGTTTAGGCCTCTATAAAAGCGAAGAGTTAAGACTTTAAACCAAACTAAGACTAATTTATAAGCTTCAAATTTAAGTAAACAATTTTAGGATTTAAAATAAAGCTTATTTCAGGCAATAAATACATTTCAAGTCACGGGTTTTCTTTTTATCTGGCGCTTCATGGTTTTCTTCCTTGTTTTAAATGGGTTTTTTTTTACTTTATCCCCTTTGTTTATATCCTACTACTGTAAGTTAAGTAGCTAGTAATAATTTTGCTAATACTTTGCTTGATTTTTATAGATGCTTTTAGCCTGTGCAGCTTAAACCTAAACAATATGTTGTCGTAATATGCATTTAATTGGCCGGCGAGAGAGGTCATTGCCATAAATTTCCCGGGTTCCTTGTCTAATTAATAGTACAAAATTTTAATGGTCAGGAGATGGCATCGCTGACCAGTTGGGGTTCCCAGAGAGATCGCAAGAGAGATCAAGAGAGAAAGATCCAAGAGAGATCCGGGCAAATGGCCGCCTTGTTTATGGGGCGAAACCAGTTTCAAGGACGCGCCGCTGGCGCAATTCCAAGAACCTCACTCTTGGCTCATTACCACATGACGAGGCGGAGGAGATGCTTCTCCAGCTCAAGCTGGAGCCGGAGATGAGGAGTGGGCAGCCTTAAACGTGACTCTCTGACGATTGCTAAACTATTTTTTAAACTGCCTTTCAGTCGGACAAGGACAAGGCTTAGCTAAGATGGCATCCTGCTTTATGCCCTCTCTATACTTAATTTTATTTTAATTTGCCCCTCCATCTCCTCTCTTTCTCTCTCTCTTCGTGGATTTTTTTTTATTTTTTCTTAATAAGTAATAACAACATTTTCGCCTCGATCTGCAGGAGAAGCCGGCTGCCTCGGCAATCGCCGTCGCATAGTTGTAAAATTCCTGTAAACAAGCCGGGGCTGCCACAGCTGTGGCATGCAGCATGCGGCATGTGGCAACTGCAACTGCCAGCACAAGCACACACACAGGGAGAAGAACACACTGGCCAACACACACACACTGATTCAGATGATCTCCCGCCAACAATTGCGGCAATGGATTGGTCCAAGGGTTGGCACAAGAGTTGGTCAAGGAAGAAATGGATTTAAAAATAATATTAAATCTAATTTGAGTTAAATTTACATAATAAAATTGTTTAGAATTCCACACAATTGGGAGTTTAATAAAATAAGTCTTTAGAGATCATATTTTTATTTATAAAGGGTTACTTTTAAAGCCAAAAATAGGAAACGTTTTTCAACTCAGCTCCTAGCTAAGTAAGTTTCAAAGACTCTTATATTCATTTTTTAAAAAATCCACAAAAATATGATTAACAATATATATATTACAAAATATTATAAAAGTATTTTTATTGTTTATTTAAAGGTTTCAAATACCTTTAAAATTGTCTCAAACTTTTAAAGCCACCCTCTTCCACTTTTCTTGGCTATATCATGGGGCAAGGCAGGCGCAAGAGTTGTTACCTTTTGTTGGCACAAAGCTTTTTGAGTTATTTTTTCTGTGCATGCCTTACATACAGGGGCCGGCATGGCGTATATATATATATATATACATTTTCGATATGGCCTATCTACCCTGCGCCTACATATGTGTGTGTCTACTACTGGCAAGTCCGCATTCTTTTAAAGGTTGCCAACTTGGCCGGGGCCGATGCCGTCGCTGACGCCGAAGCCGAGGCCCAAAAAAGAAACAGAAATGGAGCCGCCGACACAAGAGTCCGAGTTTTTCGGCCCAAGACCAGTTCGAACCTCGAGAGAACGAAACATAAACCGAAAACCAAAACCAAAACTGAAAATAAAAAAAGAAAAACATTTGCCCAGCGGCAGCGGCAGCAGCTTTGGCGCATGCGTTCAGTTTTCATTTTCGTTTTCAAAATGTTCTTGGTAGCAGCCATAAAAAAAAAGGTAAACAGAAATTCCAAATCGAAAATGCACTTAAGGAAAATTAGTATCTAAGCTTTATGAATTTCAAAAGGAATTTGAAATGATTGGTTTTAAAATATGTAATTTAGTTCTAGGACTTTTGACTGCTCTGAGAAGCTTTTATTAAATTTTGTGTCATGGTTTTGCTGCCTTGTAGAAGCAATAACTAAGTTTTGGAATAACTTTTTAGATATATAAATAAAAATCTAAGTATTTTAGAGTCCTAACATCAAAAGAATCCAAGTTCTAGGGTAATATCTCTTAGGTTTAAAGTTTAAACAAAAATATAACATTTTTCTGTTACTATTCTACTTTGTTGATTGCAATTACTAGCCGCTATTCAACATCTTAATTAACATACATCTACAACATGTAACAAGCTCTTAGTTTCCCCAAGTGTTTTTTTCAACATTTTTCTCTGCATTTATTGGGCCTCTTAATTGCCAAGCAGCGAAATCAAAATCAAAATCAAAGCCATATTGCAACTAGAAGTAAGCCAGTTGCTGTCGTTTCTCTGACTCCGACTGAAAAGCGGCTGACCTTCAGCCGGCACCTGTTTGCCCAGTGTGCAGGAGAGGATTATCAGAAGTCGCTGTTCCAGCTAATTAGGCATATCAATATGATTATCCTGCTGCGGCAGCAAGTGTGGCTCTGGCCTGTGAGTCACCAGCGGTGGTGGACTTGCTGCTGCGTCAGTTGGAATGTTGCCGCATCGCATGGCTATAAATAGTTAACCTAATCAAAATGCAGGCGTGTAAGCAAACCATTTGCATAGTTGTTGGGGCTGCTCTCTGTTGTCGTTGCCAGGCTGCATGTTGCATGCTGCATGCTGCCTCTGCTGCTGCTGCTGCTGCTGGCAATTAACTTTGGCATGCGCGCAGACATTGGTCTAAATGTCAAGGTAAATTATGATGCATTCAGCTATTACGTCTAATAGTCCGAAATTCATGCACGTGTGCAGGTAACTATTTTTAGTGCTTCTCCAATGACAGATCACTAAGGGGGAGAGAAAACCTGCTACTGCTGCTGCTGCTCCTCCTCCTCCTCCTCCTCCTCCTCCTCCTCCCCTCTCTTATTTGATGCATCTACCTGGCTGCGCCCTTTTCTACGCTAATTAAGCTGCGACTCGGACTCGGACTCGCACCCAGTCTTTGGCCAAGGCCCCGGCGATTGCCATCTCTCAGCCAAAGATGAAAATGACGATGGGCTGGCAACTGCAGGAAGGGGGAGGTTTGCCCCACGGCGGCTGGAACATTTAATCATCACATTGCTGCAAAAATCGTATCATTAGCGTTTTTACGATTACGCGCTTTATCAAAATAGTTGCAACGCGGCAGCAGCCCAGCAGCAGTTGCTGCACACGCAGCATTAAGCAATAGTTGCACAGGCAGCTGCTGGGTGTTCGAACTGTGGGTTTAACAATAGGGAAAATCTTAGAGAAATTTAAGAAAAATAAAGCTAGATAGGTTTTTCTAGAATTTTTAAAGTATTGGTGGTTAAAAGGATTTTCCAAAGTCTTAAGAAAATTGTAGCGCTAAAAAGGAATGCAGCCTTAGATCAGCCTTATCCTGCAATGATTATTTAATTAGCGTTTTTCTACACAATATTTAATGCTTAAAATTTATATTTAAACTGTAAAATATATATGATAATAAGTTTTAATAAACTTAAAGCTCCATTTACACACTGGTCCTCGAAGTAAAACAAAAAGAACCAATGAAAAACAGGCCTTTACATAAGATATCCCTCTTAATTTTTAAATATATTCTGAGCACAAAAAATCAAGGGTTTTAGGGGTTTCATGGTTAACAAAATTGATATCAAAATTAAATTCTAAGTAAAAATATAACTTCATATATTTCTGGCTAATTTCCCCCATTTTCCACCACTGTGCCTTTGATGATTAAATATTTTGTGTCTCTTCTGCAGAAAATTGCTGGCACACACACACAGGCCCCTCCTCCTAGGTATACAATATTGCGCTTACATAAAACGAAAAGTGAAGTGAAGAAGATTGAAAAGGCGGAAAAAAGAAAATTCTAATCAATGCTATCAGGAACATGGCTGCGGCCTCGGATGATGCTGCTGCTGCTGCTGTTGACTGTCAGCAACTTTGTTGTCTCGGATGCTGCTGCAGCACGTACCTGTAATTTTTTTAATTGCAGGCAACAATTTTGCAATTGGTAGCAAGACACAAAACAGTAACAGGCACAGCCGGTTTGCTGTTATAATTTTTTTTTGAGACGACACCCCCAACTTAAAGTTTAAGAAGCCAAAAATAAAGGCAGATACAAAATCGATTATGGCCAGTTGGCAACTGTTGTTGATGGTAAGCCTATACTTTCACTGCTGCTGTGGCGCCAGCAACATGTGTTGCCGCTGACAAGCACTGACAGGATGCAACAGGACACCAGCCATAGCCACATGTGATGCAATAAAGAGGCAGAAAAAAGCAAGAGAACAGAGAACACAGCCCAGCCAGGCCAATGTGATGCTTCACTTAATCAGGTGTTGCGTCTGATCCGGCACGACAATTACACACGAGTCGGCTGCCAATGTCGCTGATGTTGTTTGCTTGTAGCAATTATGCCTTGAACTTGTTCTGACTGCACCGCAGCAGCAGCAGCAGCAGCAACAGCAACAGCAACAGCGCAGCAGTAACATGGGCCGCATCAGCGACAGCGTTTGCTCTGAAATGACAATTTCATTTGGAGAACCCGCAGAACCCACTGGCTCGGAGGTTGTTCAACCCAATTGGCCACAGTTTCATGGCTTGTCATTAGCTAATGTATGACGGCAGTACCAACAAAATGCACAGCAAGAAAAGGAGTAAATTTTATGAATTTAAAATATTGTATAAACATGACAATTGTAATAAATTAAAAGTAAAAACACTTGAGTCATCATCTTATATCGTTCAATTCGGGGAACTTGGAGAAATAAGAATTTTTAAGAATTAGAGTTTAGGGTTTTAAATTACTAAGATGCTAAACGGCTTAAAGCAAGAATAGTTTTTCGGGGAGGATATCGATATTATACATTATTATAAAATCAACGAGTAGTTGGAAAACCAGTCCAGTACTTTTATTTTATGCATTTATGCTGGTGGAAACCTTTCTATGGCAGCACTAAAACATTGCCCATCTAGAACCCATGAAATACTAAAAAATCCAATTGGCCCAACAAAAAGTGAAAGGTAAAAACAATCCCAGCCATTATCATCTCAGGAGATTAGCAGAGATCCCAAAGTTTACACCGTAGCTCTGTCAACATGTTTATGCCGCTGCTGAGTGCTTTAGCTCCAGGTTGCAGGTTTATGGCATCAATACTCGGGGTCGTAATACCCGTCGTCGCGTCGCTCTTTTTTGACACCTCGATGATTTTGTGTGTCAGGCAAACATAAAGTCTGAGGAAACCAACCGGCGACAAATTCCACGACAACAGCCGAGACACTAAAACAATAAATAGCGACTGTAACGAGGGGCAGACTTTGTCACTTTTCACTTTTGTTTGATCGCTGGCAATAATATAAATGAAATATTATGTTACAGGGAAAATATACTTATTTGTAGGTTTTAAGTTATTAATTATAAAAGATAAGGAAAGTATTTAATTTAAAAATCAGCTCCTTATTTTCATTTTGTTAAAGATAAGGAACTACTCCCTGCAGGATTCTAAATGTATCTTCTCTCCGCTCCAGTTTTGGTACTTTTTCAACCTAATTAACAACCAAGAACTTGTCTTTGCTCCTCTTTTTTGATAATTTCCTTGATGGCTGCTCATTAGCTAAGAACACAAATCACTCGGTCCCCTGGCTAACAAGCAAAAATCAGTCTCCAAAGAGACTGCAGCAGACCGTGTGTGTGTGTGCCACTCGAGGCGAAAGCAATTTCCTTGGAAAATTGCTCTGCCTGCCCCAACGCTGGGGCAATCTCTCAGGAGCCAGAAGAAGACTCGGAGCGCTTCATCAATTTTTATACTTTTTATATGTATATATATATATCGATGAAGACCCATTTGGTTGATAACTCCATTTGTGGCAAATGTTGCGCACGCGCGTTTTAGTTGCTGCCGTTGCTCCTGCTCCTGCTCCTGCTCCTGCTCCTGCTCCTGCTCCTACTCCTACTCCTGTTGCTGCTGCTGATGCTGTTGCTGTTGTTAATGTTGCTTCAGTTGCCGTTGCCGTTAGTAAATTTCGCGCGAAAAACTTCAAAGTTGTGTGGCTTGCAAAAGGCAAACGCACGTGTTGCTATGCTCGCTATGAGGATGTGGCCTGCCGTAACAGTTGCAATTGTTGCTGTTGTTGGCCGGCCAGCCGGCTGGCTGGCTAGCCGTTTAGGCCAAACTTGGTAAATTGTTTTGTTGGCCTTTCTTTTTGCAGAGTGGCTGACGAACAGCGGCTCACATATATGGCCAGCCTTTGTGCCGAGTGAGAGTTGCATACTAATGTCAACGAGAGGAGTGTTTTTTTCTTTTTTGTTTTTTTAGCGATTTTAATTATCAGTCAAAAAAGTAGGAGGGGGGTGCGAGGCAGCAGGCTCTAAAGCTCCTCGATTTGGCACAATTTACATATCAAAGCGAGCGAAGCAAACTTCCTGTTCCACACCCAAGGCAGCAGCAGCGCAGCAGCAGACACAGCAGATGTTAGCCATGGGTCAAGACCAACTTGTTGGCCATTTACAGCAGCCACTTGATGATCACCATGATCATGATGATCATGTTGATGTTGATGCCACTGGGAGTCCATTGGCCCTCATGCTGTTCACTTGCACCACTTTTTTGTTACGTGCTTGCCCCGAGTGTGAGTGTGCGAGTGCTCAGTGCACCTCTCATTGGTGCAACTTGTGCTTTCTGTGAGTATTAAAATTACCCGGCTTGTAATTAGCTTGGCTCTGCTTTTTTGTGTCCTCCTTGTCGATGGACGTTGAACGTTGAATGTTGAACGTTGAACGCTGCGTGTGGTACCTCGAAAAGATCTCGAAGCTGAGCAGCTCACCAGCTCAGCAGCTGACCAATGATGGATGCCCACAGAAGAAGGTGTTATTTTTATGGCTTTATAATGTGAGTCCAGTCTCCGTTACGTGGCAATGTCAATCACCTGGACATTGGACGTTGTACGCTGGACATGGCTTTATAATTTGCACAATGGTACAAAATAACATGAACTGCTTGGTCGAGGAATGTGGAGAATGGAGTAGGAAGGCTACTAGGACAGGCTCAAAAGGGGTTTAATTTAGTTTTTAGAGCACAGAAAAGCTGGCAAGAGACTTTAGGGTAATATAAAAAAGTTTAGTACAATATAAAGCCCCCATAGACTTAATTAAAACCAAATGCAGATCAGCCTATACTTTGATTTTATGATGATCTCTTTCCAATCTCTAGAATAGAACATTCTCTATAGAAAGTAAGCTAGAGAAAATAAACAAATAAAAGCCATCATTAGAGGCAGCAAAATTGAATTGAATTTGCCCGAAGAATTGCTGGCTCTTCCTTGACTTCGACTTCGACTTCAATCAACGCTACTATATAGTATGTATATCCCCAATGTGTTTATGGCACATTCTCGGGTTTTTGTTGTTTCCGTTTGTGCCACTTGTGTCCAGTTGAGTTGAAAATTATTGTGATTATGGTAAACTTGTTGCTGTGGCTGCTGCTGCTGTTGCTGATCTCCAGCTGTGCACCTGTTGTTACCTGTTACCTGTTGCCTTTGTGGTTCAGATTATTTGCTGTTTTGCAGCTTAGCTAAGCTTTTGCATTTTTTACAGCTTTGCATTTTACCTATACACACATGACTGCCATTGTTAGACTCGTTTTTCCTCGCTTAATTACCAGATACCGATCGGGATTAGAATTTATATGCTTATATATATATATAGTGTTTGCTTTAACACTTGTCTGCTAAATGCTTGGTCTTTTTGGATGATCTCCAGCTAAGAGGCGTGACTAATCAATCAATTGCACTTCCCTTTGGCGTTGAGAAATCATAAAAAACATAAAATCATGGCTTGTTCTCTGTTGATTTTTCTCTGATTTCCCTGATTGGCATTCCAATGTCGAATTTCATCTCAGGCCCTCAATCTTTAGTCATAATATCTGTATTTTTTTTATACTTTTTTTGGGTTTATGGTTCACAGGCGCGCCCTGGCCGTAAGGCAGAGGCGTTGCTTTGGGCCAAAAGATACAAATATTTGTTTGCTATTGCACTTGAGAGGGCGGGGGAATTGTCAGAGGCGTTGTAGTGGGGTATATAAATGTATAAAGGTTAGCTTAATAGATATTGAGTGTTTTTTAAGGCTTACATTTAAGGAAAAATAAGCTGTAAAACCTTAAGTTAAAGATAAATAATAAATGCTACTTTTTTGGGGTTTTAAACTTGTAGATAAATAATAATGTAAACTTATAAAGGTCTTTCATATTTTGTACACAAATAATCACATATAAATACTACATATTTTCTTAGATATTAATTCCCTTTAATAATTCTCTTTCCTTAAATAATACTTCAGTTTTGACTTTAATTCCTTTACAATTTTTCTTGATAAAAATATTTAACAAATTTTATAAAGCTTTAATCACTGATTTTCATCGTTTTAAATAAGAAAACTCAAGCAGAAAGCATTCCCCTCAAGACCCTTTAAAAACCCTTTTAAGATCCCTTGAAAACCCCTTTAAAGCCCCCTTTAAAACCCCCTTCCCTGCCTCCTGCAGCTGCTAGATAAATCTCTTACATAAAGTGCGCTCAGACACTCGAAAATATCTCCTTTTGTCTTCTTTGTCTTCCCCAACATCCCACATCTCCACGGCGGCCAAAATTTGATGCTAATAAAACAAGGTTTTCGGCTGAGTCGAGACTTTCCCAAAAAAAAAGCACAGCCAAGCCAACTCAGATTTGACCTTCAAATTGTGCGGCTCACGCCCAAAAAACAAAGAAAAAATACAGGAAAAAAGTGGCTGCCATTTCACTCAAGTCCAAGTCGAAGTCTCTAAGTCGAAGCTGAAGTTGAAGTTGAGTTCTTCACGACAGACGTGCAATCCATCAACAACAACATGGGGGCAAAAAAGCATAATACATAATAATATTTGTGCAAAGTGTTAAGGCAACAAAACAGCAGACAGTAGCAGACAAAGTCAGACAGCGAGGAGGAGCAGCGAACAGTAGAACATGTGCACAGAGGGAAAAGAGGGGTATTAAATGAGAATTTTGAATATATATTTTGAATTTTAAAAAGTGAAATTGATAGTACAATAAGTTAATAAGCTTAAAGTATATGAGAACATTTCTTTTTCAAAAATTAAATGATAATCTTTCATACAACATACCTACAATTTAAAATAATATTTGTTTTCTTTTATTGAAATACTATATACTATATATATTAATATATATACTTTTAAAATATATATCTCTTATCATAGTTTTTAAATTTCATTAAAAATATTCTCCTCTTAATTTCTCCCTCTGCCAAACGGCCAACAGGCAATAAAGGAACTCCAGGAGGCAGGAGGAGCACCAGGCATAGGAGGCGCTGTAGGAACAGGAGAAGCCCAGAGCCAGAGCAGCATTACGATCCAGATGAGAGGGGCAGGATCAGTGGCAAAGCCCGAGGAGCACAATTTAGGAGGTGGAGACGACGACAACGTTTTGTTTTAATTTACTCGACGCCGCCAACGACATTGTTGTTGTTGCTGGTCGTCGTACTCCTCCTGCTTCTGATGTTGCTGTTGGGTTTCCTGTTTAGATAGCTTCTTTTTTTTTTCTTTTTTGTTTGTGATTTTATGCGATACACCTTCTGCCATGTACAACTGTTATAGAGTCAGAGGGGAGGCTAGTCCACTTTGATGTACGTACACTTTGAAATGTTGTTGATGAGTACGCGAGATTTTTAAGAGATTGCAAGCAACTCGTGCAGCGTGCACCGTGCAACTTGCAACGTGCAACGTGCCACTTGCATTTCACAGCAGCCACTCTCCGCTGTTTGGCTTATATAATAAATTTTAATGCACGCCCGCCCTGGACAGATTCCGGGACAGATGTGGATGGATGTGATCTTGGGGATCTGGAATCCGGATAGAGCTGCCAGAGAGCTCTGTGACTGAGTCTCAAGCTCTTACAGTAGCCAGGAGTTAATAGAAAATAGGAATGAGAACAAGTGTGTTGTTTTAAAGATTAAAAATATATATTTATTAAATGTATATTCAAGGTGATAAATAATTTAAAAAATATATAAAGAAAGATGTGTATTTATTTCCCTAAATATTGTGGGAGATACTTATAAGAAGGGAGAAAATTTAAAACTAAAATTAAAATAATATTTTTATATTTATTAATTAATTATTATTATTTTAATATTAATAGGCAAGGCTTTTTTTTATTATTTTATTAAAATTATGGCTCGACTGTGCAGCTGAGACTGTATTAAAAACAAAAGTTTATCTGCTGTCAGAGATTCTCTGCTTTCCTTATTTTTTATATATATTTTATACACACTTATATATATAATTTATATATATGTAAGCATTGTCTTGTGTGTTAGCCTGACACTTGGCTAACCAACTGAGAGATAACCATTAAGTTGGGACATAATTTATGTAGAACCAGCGGCGGCCGACAGCCAAAACGAAAGACTTAGGACACAAACTTGACGGGCAGGCTACAAAGTAACCGAGAGAGCTTAGACATCCCATCCCAGCGTCCAGTCAAGTTTAAACAGGGGGAATTATATCAATTAGGCAGAGGTAAAGGCAGGGAAGATCCCCCTTTGGTTCAGGGGAGAACCAGACCCCTCAGCCAGCCAGCACTTTTGGGGGCTGGACCCGGGAGACGCCCAAAAAAAAGCGAGTCACTCCAGCCAGCGGCAATTATAGAGCATAAAACATCGATAATCATAATAATTAAGGATGACGGGGCAGAAAGAGGAGCAAAGACGGCAGCAGCAGCAGCAGCAGCCGCCGCAGGAGCTGCCTGTGACAACGCACAGTAGCCAGCAGATTACAGACTCCGAAGGAGATAAAGCCCCGCCATGATGGTGCATCACCGCTGCTGCCTGTGGCTGCCCTGCTGCTGCACATAAATTGTTAATTAAAGCCTATTTAGGCGGTAGTCCCCGAAATGTTTATTCAATGGCCATTGAGTTGAATTCTTTGTGAGATACGACTTGCCATGATTTGTGCATTTAGAAAGTATGTGTTATGCCCGGCCTTCACCTTTCTCCGCTGCGGCCATTGTAAAGAACCAACTAAAGAAGGCTTTGTCTGGGCAGCATTTCTTTTGGCTTTCAAAAAGAACTCGCCAAGAATCGCCGTTGAAAATTGAAAGAAATCTATAAATTTTCAAAGCTCTCAAAAGGTTTGTTTATCCCATGCTTCGAGAACACCAAAAATAAATCGCAGAAACTGTAACAAATTTATTTATGAACATGGTCTTTGTTGGCTTACAAATTCTATATTTTTTTTTTGGTTTGGGAATTAGCAAAACAGACAAAGAAAATAGCGACAACAATTGGCAATTTGCTGTGAATCACACAATAAAGGAAACGGCTATTGAAAGAACCCTATAGATTTATGCTACAGAAAAACGATGGATGTGCCAAGATAAATATCTAATTAAACATTGTTAATGGGGCCCAGAAAGCGAGCCCAAAAAATTATACCAAATGATTCATGGCTTTAACCAAACAAGAAACCAAAAAACACAAGACAATAAACTTGACCCACAAAAAGCCCGTGAATCAGTTTTCTTTGGGCCTTAAAAAAAAAAATATATATAAATATAAACAGCTCAAGAAAAAAGTGACCAAGTGAAAAGGTGGGAGACAAAAAAGCAGTCAACAAAATAAATGCCAAAAAAAAATTGCAGATGATTTATGCCTCTGAAAAATCCTTGGCTCATAGCCATTAAGGTAAAACCTTTGCTCAGGTGTAACCGCAGACAACAACCCAGTTTCGGTTTCACTTTAGCAACCCATTTTCATGCCTGAATTGCTGTGGAAAATTATAATTTTCTTTTTGCGTTTTGATTTTCTCAGCTTTTCACTTTTTCCCCCGTAACTAAAATGTTTGACATTTCTTCGTTCGTGTTTTGTCATTTTGTGAAGGTTTCTTTGAGGGTTTTTCTTTCTATTTTCCAACTTTTTTTTTGTTGTTGATTGACAAAACCTTAAACTTGTTGTGCAGTTAAGCAAAACCATAAAACTCCCAGAGAATAGTGGTGAATAAAAACGCTCATAACTGGAGCGGAGCTTATCTAAGCCCGGCTTTTTGTTGTGATTTTTTTGTTCCCCTCATTTACTTATAGACGAGCCGGGCTAATGGTAATCGCCACTAAACAGAAATATTTATTTGACACCTTAATTGTTTGCTGTTAAATGGTTTTATGTCCCAAACACTTACCACTTAATGGGTTTTCCAGCGCTTCAACGGGCGGGGGGCAGAGAGGGAGCAGAATCTGCAAGAAGAGCAAAAGAAACTCCAATTAGATTTCCAAATCGATTTGACCAAAAGGCAGGACCAAACCCACTTCCTGTGGCGACACATAAATCAGAGGGAAAACTTCATTAACACGACTGCCAAAATCTACGAGTATAAATCTAAGCAGCAAGTGCAACCCGACTACGTGCTACGTGCAACCTGTTGGGGAATAAATAACTCAATTTGGGATCGGCGCAAAGTGTTAACTTGAAATCTGCCAATAAATCAATGGCGTTGAAGGCAGCTTGTGATTAGCACTGGCCATACCATGGCTTATCTTCTCGTTGTAATCCGGAAGAGGCCATGGTTCGGTTCGGTTCGGTTCTCTTTTCAATAATCAGCGGGATCTGAGAGGCCCCGAAAAAAGAAAAAGAAAAAATTCGACAAAAAACGAGAAACCTGAGAGATTGGCCAGCCGTCACTTGGCCTGACAGGCAATAACTTTGGCAATCTTTTTCGGCCAAAAAAGTCTTCTCTTTTATGTTTTGCTGTTTCTGGCCAAAAGCGTTGAGTTGTTTATTATAAATATTACAGAGAGCTCCTCGGTGTGCGAGCCAATTTTGCATGCTTCACGCTTGTCAGAAAGCGCCGAGCTGTGATCCCAAATCTTTCGGCCAGATCTCAATCGAGTTTCAATCAAGTTCAAAATTAATTTGTGCTAGGTTTTGACATTGCTTTAATTAATTAAATTATTAAATAAATATATAAAAGGTTAAGGTGTATATTTATAAATTAATAAGTAAAGAGAGTTCTAAAAGAAATCTCAAAGTAATTATATTCAAAGCTTAAATTACCTAGAACTTAATTTTATAATAAGTCTTAATATTTTTTTTTTATAATACAAAACTGTTCAATTATTTAAATCTTTTTAAAAATACAGCAAAATGTGTATACCAAAGGTAACTCCTTAGGTTAAACTTAATTTGCTTTCAAAATAAATTCTCCAAAAAATTAAAAACTCCCTTTTAAATTCCCTTGTAATTACTTCTGTCACTTTTTTAATTTAAATCATTTCTCGCTTGAATTTGCTGTAAAAATTAATTGGTTAAATATTACAGAAAAAACCCCGAAAAGCCCAAAAGCCCCTAGCGAAGCATTTAATTCGCTTTATTTGATTTTTTGGGGTCTCGCAGACTACGGTTTTTCATTTATTTTTTGTTTTGAACTGTTCTTAAATCCAAATCCGGTTCTGATATGTGATTATTATGCTTCAACTTTAACCGGTTTGCAGAGGCAAACATTTTATAATTTTATTCGGTTTTATTTTGGCATTTTTTCTTGCCGCATTTTCGTTTGGGTTGGATTTTTACATATTAAACGTATTTGACACACATGTCTTGCATTTTTGCTGGGCTCATTTTTAAGCCTTTATTCGAAGCATCTCTTTTACAGTTAGTAAAACTCTGCTTCCGATTTATTTCTTGGCCTTTTTTTTGGCTCGTTTACATAATGTTGGCATGAAATTAACAACGATATGGTCTGGGGTTCATAATAGGCTTTTGTTTAGTCTTTCGGGGGATTTATTAAGATTGTTTTCGAGCCACAATCAGTGGCTTTGCTGAATTTGCTGAATTACCATTACAAAAAATATTTCTATAGCTTTTGTTGCCTTCTTTGTTATTACCTTTTATCGATATTAATATTATGAATATGTGGCTTTATTAGCACAAATTTTATCCATATTTATCTAAAGCTTACTTCCTTTATTAACCATCTAACTGCGGTTGATTTTTTTCCTCCATCTTCCGCATATGAATAAAAAGAAATTACATGTGTTAACCGCAATCCTCCGGGAGCTAAAACTGTTGAATTTATTACCCCGGAAAACTCAAGGTTAACACTGCAACTTGACGTCTTTTCCTCAATGACTTCCCCAGTTTTTAGGCTTCCATCAGCGTTTCCCATGCGAAAACATTGCGAAAAACAAAGGAAAATCATTAAAAACCCATCCATATATGCAACTGGAGAAAGATATATACATAACCATATATAACCGAGAGAAAGAAGAAAAAGAAGCAGCATCGGCGACCGCGACTGCGACTGCGTTAATTATGTGCATTTAATGCTTTAATTAATGTTTTCTATCGGCAGATGAGACGACCGCCTCGCTGCAGTGAAAGTTATAAACACTTAATGGCAAATGGAAAAGAGTGAAATATATATCTGTAGATATTTTTTGCTCGTAAATTAATAATTCCAAATGTTAATTGATCAACTCGCTAACTTGTTGTGCGTTTTTATTATTTCTTTATTTGAGTTTCGAGTGCCCAAAAAGATATATATTTATTTGGTTACGGCCTGAAATTGAAATCGAGGCGTGAAAGTGTATCTTGAGGATGTCGTGGGATGCTCGGCGGCCTCTTGTATATATCGCTAAATGGTCTGCAAAGAAAGTAAACTTGGCGCTCTGAATATCTACCCATTTACGGTAGGAAGATGATGATCTTTAGAGTTTCAATTGTTAATTGTTTGCCAAAAACTGTAAAAGGAGAGCTCAAGAGGTGGTAGAATATTTCAAGGGGAGATTTCTAACACTTCACTTTGCTGTAGGTAAAACCTAGAAAAATAATAAAAGATCTTTAAGAAGAATATATGTAAACCAGAGTTAGGTATTTAGAGAAATATTTTTTTCTACCGAATTCCGAGGGCAAGTTGAGTTTTTAATTACAGAATAAATTTAAAAAAAAGAACTAAAAACGAGAATCATCTAACTAGAAGCTACTTTGTATACTTTATTTTTTCTAAATAAAAGCTTAACAAGAAAGGATCATAACTTCAATCGATCATAACTTAGTCAAAAACGCACTAATTTCAACTCGGAAAGCTTTTCTGAGCTAGTTTTTGTTAGTTTAACAAATCTGCTTATTAAATAAAACATTTTGAAAAATTATTTTTTTTTTTAATTTTTGACAATTTTTATAAAATTTTGAAAAAAATTTAAACATTTTTTTTTGTTTCGGACACATTTAGATCGATTCTACGTTTAATGCTGATTATAAATATATACGGTTTATAGGTTCGGAAATGACAACTTCTCATTAAAATAATAAAATTATACCCCACAAAGGGGGTACAGAAACATGAATATATAAAGTTTACGAAAAAATATAATTAGAAATATAATTAAACCAAAAAAACAAACTTTAAAGTGCCTTTAACCTATAATCAAATCGAAAAGCCCATAATTAATCGCCAAATTAATTTGGGATGCTTATCAAAAAGATATAAAAGACACAGATAAAAATAGCTCGAATCGGCAATGAAACGGTAGTTGGCCGTATTTACTACTCAAAAACCTAGGAAATAAATACCTATATCTGTATGCGATTATAAATCAAACCAATTTATGGTTGTTATCTCTATTCAAAATATAACAGTCATGGCCAAAGTCACTAATTTAAACTGATGTTTTATTTATGAACTTGGACAGCGATTCTTGAAAGCGTTGACATGCAGAGTATCGAAGCTGTTGGGATATATTTCCATATACCTTTATATACCTCCCTCCCTCCCTTTTGGCTGTAACAATGGCTGGAGATATTTCTGGATCCATTCCGAGCACCTGCTTATTAGTTTCTGGCTCGCAGAGAGGAAAGAAATTTGCAATTTTAATGACGTTCGGTGGGGTTTCGCCACAACCTTATATAACCCCGACGAGTGCGAAAAGAAACCCCTTCGGATCGGCGATCTCCTCCGGTGTTAGCTCATAATGGCAGTGCGCACAGTTTATGGCCCAAACTAAACGTGCACTTGGCTCCGAAGTCGCAAGCCGCAACTTTGGCTTTTGCTTTTCCGCTTGGCCATAAAAAAAGGCGACCGAGAGGGACCGAGAGGGTGAGGAAAACCAGAAATTTCAATTTCAAATTTAAGGCCTCTAACTTTCGCTTTCCTTTTCGCGAGCAACAGAATTCCTTGCCACATTTTCCTACCTTTCCTACCTGGCCAATTCCAATTAGCCGGCTAGACCAGCCTTAGCCGCTATCCACACAAATAATAAATCAAAATCTAATAAAAAAATACTTGTAGTACGAAAATTTGTTGCATGTGCTAATGTTGCAAATGCAACCGGTTGTAGCCCAAAAAAAAAAAATAACAGAAAAAATACATGAAAAACGAAAATATAAAAAATAGAAAAAAGAAACCCCCGAAAAAAACAAAACTACCAACGACAAACCAGACATCGACTTTCCATTTTCAAATGTGTGTTTGCTGTGTCCACCAGATATATATATGTATATATATTTTTTTTTTTGCTGGGTCTGCAGCCTTGCAACTGACCACTGCATCAGCCAACCGCCAACAGCAGCAGCCAACATCGACATCGCAACAACTTTTCATTTCGTTTTTCACGCGGCGCATGCCAAAAAAAAAAATAGATATAAAAAAGAAGCCACCAAATGGCCAAAGATTTTTAATAGGGCATCAAATGGAGGAAGTTAGGTACCAGAACTAAGGCAATGGGTTGGGTTTCGGGATAGATTTTGAGATTTTAAGGGGGAGATAAGGATAAAGATTTAAAGAGTTTATAGTATAGCTTTATTAGAAACAAAAAGTTTATATAGATTTAAACAGTAACTTATATTTTTTTCCCAATTTTACTTAATAAGAATATAGATTTTATGCCATATTTATCTTCAAAGGCATCTCTTTTATTTTTTATCTATTAATTTATTACATTTTCATAGCTTATCTTTGGAAAATTAATATTTTTTGAGTTCTTACTCTTTTACTTTTTAATCATATTTTGTTTGGGAATTTAATATAATCTGTATATATATTATATCCCCAAAAAGTGTATCTCCCCTTCGACTTAAATTTCTTTTCTATTGATGATGTTTTTTATTTGGAAAAGTGGCAAAGACTGTGGTAATGTCTGAGCTCTGTCTACGCAGCTGGATGTCCCGGCACCCCGCGCACTTCTATCGCTTAACCCTCCTCCTCCTCCTCCTACTTCTCCTTAACCCCCTGTTGGCCTGAGTCTATAAAAAAAGAAAGAAATACAGGGGAGTTGTAGCCAAAGTTGTGTGGCAAGTGGCTGTGTTGACAATATCCAAGCTCTGTTGTGGCTGTTGCCTCAGTTGACCGGTCTTTGCCTTTCGTGTTGGCAAATAAAAACGAAGAACTTGTCGCAATGGAAGAAGCTACCAATATTGGTGGTAGTTTTGGTAATGTTTATATATATATTTTTTATAGATAAATAAACAATTTTGGGTAATTACTAAGAGAAATAGTTGCACAAGCTATAATCAAAAAGCTTTAATGCAAATTCTACTCTTAGTTAGCTTTTAACTTTCTGAATTTCTAATTGTAAAAAATACTGTATATATTTAGCATCCAAATAAAATAATTCCCTTTTCTGAACCGCAAAGTTTTGTCTTTTCTCTGTGTGCATTATTAGTGGGCGCAATGTAACTCAATTGCACACTTGTTGCTCTGGCTTTTCCTTTCCACTCGCAGTCCAATAATAATAATAATTGTTTAATGCCTTTTTTGGCCAAAAGCAGCGGAAATGTGGCCCGTTGCCGTTGCCTGCACTGCAATTGCTGCTTCTGATTGTCCATAGTTTGAGTATTTGAAATGGAGAAACGACAACGACTACGACGACAGGTTGCAAGCCGCGGATTTGTTAATAGTTTTGAGCACACTTTGCTCAGCGGCAAGCTGCCTCAAAACGGAAGCAAAGCCCAAACAAACGAAAAGATAAATAAAAAATATTACTACAAAAAAAATATATATGAAAAACAAACCGAAAGCCGCCAAAGTTGCCCGTTGTCGATGGATGATGACTCAAGCATAAAATTCTAAAGGGACTTTGGCAGGCGGAAAAACGAAGAGGAAAAAAGACCACGACTCTTCGTGGTGTCTTCAGAGGTCTTTGATTATGCGAGCCAACGTGAGTCGTGAATGTACTTCCGTTGAAGCGGACTTTGTCGGATCTTTTCTGTAAATGTACTTAGTATATATATCTTTACAGATCTCAAGAGGGCGACAGAGGAAGTCCAAGTGCAGCGGAAGCTGCTTAGGTGTTTAGTATTTAACAAGTATTATACCTTCAAGCAGCGTGAAAAGTCCCATTAAAATATATAGTCAACACCAAGTGTTCATGGGATCTTTTTGAAAACCATAAATCTCAGACACATTAATTACAATTTTTATATAGAACTTTAAAGCCTTTCAGGGCAACAGTAATGTTTAAAAAATAAGAAACCAATAGAGGTTAGATATTTCCTAAAGCTCGACAACATATAATACATTTTAAATGTTTTAAAAATATTTTCTAATATAATTTTATATATTTTCTCTTTGGAATAAATTCAAAACTAATTTTAACACTTTTTAAAAACCTCTAGAGATCTCCAAAAACCTATTATCTTTGATTCTCCTTCCTTGAAAGCATCTTCACATAAAAATATCAATTAAAACCAAGACAGCAGAGAGACAGCCAGGCTTTAATGATGATTCTACCTGCATAATGCCTCTGGCAGTCGTCGTGTTTGTTCAATCATTTATCATTTTTGTTCAGGAGAGTTAAGACGCGTGGGCAAACACAGTCTCTAGAAGAACAAAAACAAAAACAAAAAACAAACAATGAAAGATAGTTCCTAAAACCCTTCCCTGCAGGTTAAATGCAGTTTTTTGACCCGCTGCAAGCGGTGTGTTAACTAATTAACCGTTAACAGCACTTGCTGTCGCCTCGGAAATTGTCAACGTCATCTAAGCCAAGTTAATGTTAATGCTTCGCTGTGAGCATGTTTGTTTATTTTTTACCGTTTGTAAACTGTCATATTTCTTGCGGCCAAAAGCAGTTAATTTGTTATTATTTTTGACATTAATTTGTTGTTGATTTTGCTGTAAATTTATTCAGATATTCAAATAAGCAAACTGGAAATTCTATTTTCCGGGGCCATAAGGGAGTTGGAAATGAAGAAACGATGAGGAAACCATTTGAGGAGAAAAATGTATGACTAATGGTAATAAAAAACTTATAGGGTTTTGTATTTGTGTAAAATTAAGTTAGAAATAAGTATGTTATATAAAAGAAAAAATTCGAGATAAGTTAAAGAATTATTCGGATTATATAAACATATAAATACTTGTATAATTTGTTTACCTTTTTCAGCTACTGAAGTTCTTTAAGTAGTCCTTCATTTTATTTTTTTTTTATTTATCCTCTCTCTTTCTCAGTTAAATTTTCATTCAGTAAATGCCTTAAATTGTTACCATTTATACTCCGCTTTTATCAATAATTACTTTTCTGCCTTCACCTGCAGCTGCCTGAAGGTTAACTTCAAATTAAACTCAAATTATGCAAAATGTTTAAACGCATTAAGTAAGGCCAACTATTTGCGGAATTCACGCAATTTCCTGTTGTCCAGCAGCTGCGGCCAAACATTTCGGAACGTTTATGTTTTACCAGCCAGAAAAAAAGGTTTTTCTGGCTAATTACGCCACTCGCTATCATTAACACATTTCTTAGTCATCATATTCTTTCGGCCCAGTCTTTTCCCCCGTCTCTCTCTGTCTCTCAGAGCTCTGACCCAATTTTCTCTGACAAATAAAATAACAGTAGCCGTCCAGCTTTGGAATTGAGGCGAAATTAACATTTCTTGCTGCATTTTTTCAGGCCGCTGACAGCCGCAAGTTGCAATTGCAATTGCCCCGCAATTAAATGTGAGATTAATTTGCGGATCAGGAAAATGCAAGTGCTGGCGAGGAAAATTGGGCTGCAAAAATGGGTTAAGAAATGAAAATGCCGTTAAGGTTGGCTGATTTTATGGTGAAGAAAATCAAATAAGCGAAAGTTGTGGGGTTTTAGGGGGAACAAGTGCGTAAAGGGAAACATATTTCGATTTATTTATTAATTTATTTAGAAAAACAAAAAAAAGTATTTTTAAAATATAATTTGTTTTGAAATCTTTAATAAAACATAATTATTTTAAACTTTAATGCATAGTAAGCTTTAAAGAAAAAATTTTGTTAGGAAACTTAAACAAAAGTTGTAATAAAAAGGAGCTTAACATCAGTTTATAGTGCCAAACCCCTTTTTCGTCTAAGCCTGAACCGAAAAGCTTATGAAAACTCAATTAAAATGCCAGAGATAAATATTTCAGTGAACCTTAAAATGTATTTTAATTAAAGATTTAATTTGGTAAATCTAATACTGGTTTTAAATAATTAAAGCAAAGCTAAGAACCTTTAAGGTGTGTTTAATTCAAATAATTACTTCTAGTTACCCAATTTATGCATTTTAGCTACTATTTCTACGAATTTCCGTATTACTTCATTTAAGTTCTCTTTTAAAACAGAGAAAGGTGTCTTGCCAATTGGTAAAATTCAAATATAACGACAAGTGCGGCTTTCAACGGAAACCATTAAAGGAAATGACCGGAGCCCAAGCCGCCTTCACCATCTGCCAGTTGCTTACAAAAAAAAAAAAATAACTGCAAAATCACCAACAAAACCGTCAACAAAATCACCAGCAAAACCGTCAAGAAAACCGCCCCAAGCGACTTGCACCGCCGCGAAGGCCGAGGAAAAGTGTCGCCAACTGTCGTTTCACGTAGAATGTGTCTGGTTCGACACGTTTGCCATGGAACAACTGACCGAAAGTTCACACGCTTCTTATGGTGGCCACATTAACGTGGCCAACAAATGTTGCCAAACGTTTCTTGAGTTTAAGACTCGGATTCACCAGATCATCATCATCAGCAGCGAAAAAAAACCATCAGAAGCAGCAGGCGGCAATTAAAATGAGCGCGAAAGTAAAACGTTTTACAGTTAACAAAAGAAAATATAAGAAAATGTGCACTGTGAGAAAAATCTTTAAGATTTTTTAACTACACATTAGTATTAAAATATAAATTGAAATTATAATAAGAATAATAAAAGGATAACACGTAAGGTTTTATTAAAGAGAAGAATGTAAGGGATACTAATGTTCTCAAATTATAAAAATAAGAAAATTTGATTAAATTATTTTAACATGGCATATCAAGGGATAATCTACAAAAACTAAATCGATTATCCTCTTGGAAAGCGGTTTAAGAAATTTCATACTTCACAAGTTCGCAAATAAATACTGAAAAATATATCTACATATATCTACATTTTTCATTCTTCCTTATTTAAAATATATTATTTAACCATACATATTCTACTATATATTTTTTTTCCAGTGCACTTGCAACAGATTTCGTCTTCTTCAAAAAGCGAAAACCAACAACAAATTGCTTATTTAAAAGTCATCAACAAATTGTTTTTATTGCGCTCATTATCTGGCTCTCTTCTCTCACTTGTTTTTGTATTTCTTTTTTGCTTTCGCTGATTTTTTTAAAAGACGAAACAATTTTCGTGCTGCATTTGGCAAATGCCAAAATTAAGCGAAAATTGATACGTTTTTCGGTTCATAATCATAATCATCCGAATTGCAGTCCAATTAAATGCAAATCAGATCGTAAAGGCCGCGTGCCCTGGTCGCCGCCTCAATTAATCTCCGCCGAGAGAGATGAAATATTGAACAGTGTCTCAGGGCCTTAATTACTTTATTACCAGGGAATGAAAAAAAAATTTAAAAATAAATATATAAAGATACAGGATCGGAGAAGGCGGCGGCCTTAGCGGTACTTTGGCTCAAGGGGCCGGCAAGCGAAAAAAAAAAATTAAAATTAACCAAAAGACAAATCGCTTACGCCCTCTCTTCTTGCATGTTCGGAATTCTTGCCGTTTCGGGAGGCCGACATAACAATTTAGTGTAACGATATCCGCCAGAGATACGGCATATACATATGTACGAGCATAAATATGGGCGAGATATATGGCCATGAAAAATAATTTAATTTATAACAAAGCTCAGAGCCAGGACAGGGATATGGACAGTGGTTTGTAAGGCTTGAGAAGGAGTCAAGAAAATGTTGTAGGAAATTAAAAAAATATATGGGAGCTTATAAAAGCTTAAATATATTACATTTTTAATTAAAACCATCTTAAATATATATACATATGATTCTGAATAGTTATAATTTAAAAGAATTTTCTATTGTTTTTTGTTCATTGCATTTTCTCTTACATTTAGCCTTTAGTTCTCTTTTCCATAAACCTTAAAAACCCTCCATAAATCCACCTGCAATCTTAAATTACTTGAAATTCATTTAATTCCCAAAATAATTCCCACAAAATCTGGCCCCACTGTCTCGTGTTTCAATACGAAATTTGACGATGGCCACACAGCAAATAAGTCGGAGCTGCTGGACAGAAGAAGGCTGAAACCGGAGGCCACACCGAAGAGGCGTAGCCAAAGCCCCGAAACGAAGAATTAATATTAAAAGCTCCCGACTCTCTTTCTCCTGAGCTGCAGCTGTCAGGCTTACAGATTGAACACTGTACAGTGAATACAGAAGGCGGCAACGCAATGGTCAATGAAAAATTAATTAAAAAAGCAAGCAAAAGAGGAAAGTAACTAGAAAAATGGCTCATTACAATGATTACAAATATGAATACGAGTGAGTCAGGCTACGTGAGGAGAATACCCATGGAGGAGAATATGAAGAGAATCAAGAGAATCGAGCGGATCTATAGAACAAGTCCACAAATTGATTTGTGCGGAGAGTGGAGCGTGCAGAATTGACCCACTGTGTGTCTGAGAATGCTATGGAGAATTGGTATAACTGCGCTTCGGTCGGCTAACTGTGGCAAGACCTCAATCCAGATACAAAACGCCGCTTGGCACGCTCGCATTTCTACTCGGATCTCGGTTGTCGGTTCTTAATTCTTCAGCTTCGATTACTAGCTTTTTTGAATTAGTTCTTTGTTATTTTTTTAAGAAAACTTACTCGTTGTTAATTGGTTTAATTATCGAAATTTGAATAAAGCGAGAGTTGAAATTAGTTTTAAAGGGAGAAAGTTTCCTTGAAGGCCTATACTAATCTAACTGGTGGTATATTCATATGTATAATAGGTCTATGAAAAATGTTATTCTTATATATTTTATATGGTTTTAAATAAAGTTTTTTTGTGTAAATGTATTAGATTTATGTACGATTTATAGGTACCTTTAATACCTTTAATTTTTCATTACAAAAACATCATTAAAATTGAGAAAAATCTCTTCGGAGAACGGGGAGATCCCTTTCCCAAAGTTCACCATAAAAACTTAAAAAAGAAAGAACGCAGCCAGATTAAGGAACCGTCAAAAACATACTCTGATTTATATGACTCATTTATGATGACTGTTATTCTGGTTGTATATAAATCATCTCAGAGTGTGCTCCATTTTAAGGGAGAGTACCTTAAATACAGAAAGACAGATGTGATGCATAAATCCCCATAATTCCAGTAAACAAAAAGGAAGCCCAGAATTGTTAGATAACAAGAACCAAGCAGCGCACCTTTGCTCTGAAGATGTAAAACCTTATCGAAGAACCCGAAAAACAAAACCAGCCACTGATGCAAATATTTACATGAAGACCTCGATAAGACACGATCTAGAAATGGTTGTAAACTGGCTTGTAAAACCGATATTTGCTGAGATAATAAACACATTAAAGAAAAAACGAAAGAAAGAAAACTGCTGTAGTTTTTCAGGGGTTTTATTTTATTGGGAATTTCACGGCATTGTGCTCTAGATACTGTGGAAATTTTAAGATGCTTCTTTTTGTTTTTTTGAGGGGGCTTAAGCCGCCGCCGCTGCTGCACTCATCCCATTTCCATGGGCAACGCCCCTGCCCGGAAGCTTTCAACTCTCCGCAGCTCTCTGTAAAATGTGTTGCAACTGGGTAAATGCAGCTACTTTTACTTTAGACCAATCTCTTTTCCTTTTTTTTGTTGCTTTAATTTAGCTCTGCTTGCATAAGATACTCGTACCAGTCTCGCTGCTGCTGAATAGAGCCAAACACGCCCCACAAAAAATAGATATATATAAAGCACCAAAAACCGGTGACACTCCACCCGCCTCCGCAGCTCTCCTTTTCGGGTCCACTCTACGCCAGCACGGACTAGTCTCGGGTCCACTCCAAGATGCTGCCGCGCTAATTCAAACAAATTGCAGCATAAATGCATTATAAAAGCGGCAGAGGAGCAGCACCGGGCGACACAGTGTGACAGTAATAATGTCACTCGCACAGTATGGATATGGATACGGATCTGGATGGGGGGGATATGGGCATATATATACACCCATATAGGTGGAATAGAGCACACCGAAGCGTGAATGTGAATGTGAATGCCAGTGATAAATTAGCCAGCTTCAGCGGTTCGACGATGTGTGGGCAAGGCCACAGTGGTCAGCGGGGACGGAAATATGGATAAGGGATAATTTAATTATATATCTTAAATATATATATCTATAAATATTATCTATATCTATTAAAAACATATAATCTTAAATGAAGGAGAATGCATTTACGTGGAATTTACTTTCTTTAAACTTTAAATAGATCAAAACAGTGGTGGTTCAATGTACTTTAAAATATATTGTTTTGAAACTACCAAGTTGATTATAATAAAAATACAGAACTTAATGCGGAATACCTTTATAAAAACAATTCCCAACCAATTTTCTTATTTATATATCCCAAATTTGATTAATTTATATTATATCTTTAAAAGTAGCAAAAGTCTTAAATATTTTCTGGAACAAAGCTTTCTATTCAAACATTTTCCCTTGTGAATTCAAGATTATTTCAAAAGGTATATGAAGAATATACTTGCTCAAAAAACCTCTATAACAACCATGACGATGCAATGAAAATCGTGTGGGTCAACCCACTGTTTTTGAGTTCACCTTTCATCTGGGGGTCACTGAACCCCAGTGAACCATAGTTTTCCTCGCCTCGGTCCGCACTAATTGATTGTTCTACTCCATTTGATAAGCTCGCCTCGAGAGAGAGAGGGGCAATTGCTCATTTGTGGCACATGGTAATGGTTAATTTGCTCGCCACATGCGACCCACTGTGCTGCATTGCTGCAAGTTGCGGTGGCAGACAAGCAAGTGTTTTGTGGCAATGTTGCTGCAGCTAATTTGATTAATGATAAGCCGGACTTAACTGACGACGATTGTGATTCATTATGTGCGCACAAGGCAGGCACACTTAGCAGGGATCTGGGGATCTATCGGTAGCGAATTTTCATTAAATAGATTACGGGGGGAAATGCATACCAACTATATATACAGATATTCCGAGCGATCCGAGTCGAATCAAAGAGGGAGCATTATTTTGTTAGAGCGAGCAGAGAACAACAAGTGGCCATTGTAATTGAAGGCCCAATTGAAAAGTTCCCCCAGTGCTGTTGCTGTATCTACGAGATACAATTTCGCTGGCACTGCCTTTGATTATATGCAATGAGCCATTTCCTCCACGAACTGAGGTCTCAAAGTGTATGCTATATGTGCTCCAAACTGGAGTCTAGAATCTGGCCTCAAACTGAATGAAAAACCAAACCAAAACACAGGTGGAAATGGCCTCATGTGGCCAGATAAGTAGTTAATAGGGTAGCTATTCTCGGAGGTGTGTTATTAGCTTCACTTTCCCGATATGGGTTAGGGAGGAGCTCTGAAATGGACACAGCTTTTCCCATAATTAATTTAAGGAAATGAAGGCTTTGCAGGACTAGTTTTTATATAGTTTGATTCCGAACTGTAAGGGAAATCTAATGAGTTAATAAAATGACATGTTTTTTCTATGCTTTTCTATCTTTATATCCAGCAGCAGTACTTTTCATAATTAAAACAAGTATTTGAAGTGTGTTTTTGTAAAGTTTCTTTCGGCGGTCTGTGTCTTTTTGGTGATAATTAGTTAGTTAAAGTAAACAATGCAGCTGCCTTAGCCCTACTGGGCCTTTCTGGCCTTCTCCTTTTCCTTATCGGCCTTCTCCTTCTCCTTCTGCGCCTCCTTTTCGGCCTTCTCGCGCTCCTTGCGTGCCTTTGCGCGGGCCTTTTCGCGCTCAGCCTCCTCCTTCTCTTGCTGGGCCTCTACCTCGCGGCGCTTCTTCTCCCGCTCCTTTTCCTGCTCGGCCTTGACCTTGGCCTTCTCCTTGCGTATCTGGTCGCGCTCCTTCTGCTGCTCCTCGAGACGCTTCATTTCGTCCTTCTCCCATATCTCGAACTCCTCGCGGGCAGCGGCCAGGCGCTGGAGCTCGTCCAGCTCTGCGTCCGAGATGCCGCCGTCCAAGTCGAGCTGCATCAGCTCCACCTCGCGCTCCATGGCCTCCTTGGCATGTCGACGGCGAATCGCAAGCTCACGGGCCTCGACGGCATCCTGGTGTCGCTCCTCACGCTCCTCCTTCTCCTCGCGACGGCGCTCTTCCTCGCGCTCAAATTCCTCCATCTCGTCCTCGGTGTAGGGATACTCAGGAGTTTGCCAGTAAAGGCCCAAAATGCCTGCGATCAGGGATGTAAATCGCTATACGGGATATATGTGAAGTTTTTAAAGGATTCTACCTGAAGATATAGCCAGGCCCCAGCTTCCAAAGGCTGCCAAGGCACCGGAAATCAGGATAATGTTGTATCGAGTGTTCTTGGCGTGCCAGGCCCTCATGAAGTCACCCTCGGGCTTGGGGCAATCATCTAAGATGGCATGCTTGCCGCCGCTGGCAAAGGTTCCTGGCTTGGGTTTCTTTTTGTCGCCGCCGGGACACTTGGGCGGCGGCGGTGGGGGCGAGGCCCTGGGCGGCAGCGAGGGCGTCTTGGCCGCCATTAGCTGCTGGCCAGTATTGTGGATTAGCATACGGCTAAAACGCACTGCGGGAAGGGGGGGTTTTTAATTGAAGAATTCAGATCCTAAGCTGAATATATCTAATATTTTTTTTTTAACTGGAAAATTTATAAATGTAATAAGTGCTTAACTTTAGCTTACTTTACTACAAATTAATATTCTTCTAATTATTATTCATTTTATTATTAATTCATTAATCAAAGCTTTAACTTTAACTCACATCCCTTCTGGAACTGCTGTGTGGCGGCTGCTAAAAATCTGGACATGGTGGCCACTGCTTGCTGCTCCTTGAGCTTATCTTGCTTTAATTTGTACACTATTCCTTGCAGGAACCTTTTGCGAACTTGGTAAAAATTAGGGCCTTCCTTTGCGAAGTGTTTGTCTAATAAAATAGAAAATTTTTATGCAAGCGGCCAACTTAAAAATCACAATTTGTTGTGACACTCATGTGTTACTGAGTTAAGTCAAAAAGTTTACTTGCTAAGCAAAAAAAGTGACAATGAAAGCAAATAATTGATTGTTGCTTTAGAAGTGTCTAGCAATTTGTTGAGAATACTCAAAAACATGGAGAATTCCAACTGAAAATAGAAGATTTCTAGGTAAAAAGCGATTCTGCTGCTGACTTCACCTTCTCCCCTCGAAATATTACACGTAATTCCAGAACATTTTCCACGTAAATTAGATCACTGATGGATTTTTAGATCTTTGAGACAGTTTTTAGTGGACTCGCAGACCTGCACTTGGTGGTGATAACCAGAGAGATACACAAAATGCAGACGCTTGCAACTAGAGGAAACATGTATAATAATTTTAGAGAACGGTTTTCGTGTTCGTAAACAACACAAAAAAAAAAGCTCGATAAGAACCCACCGACTTAACAGACCCCTTAGGAGAACCCACACCCCATTAGCATGTTTCGGAATGAAAGAGTATTTCACGGAAATTTATTGGGCACCAAAAGGAGAAGGAGAACGAGCACACCTCGTCTTGGGGAAAGGTAGAAAAAGGTGTCACGTGCGGCGGGGACAGACTTGTCAAAAATCGTCGCTGGTCGAGACGAATGCATAATGCCGCCGAGGCACTGCTGGCAAATGATAAAGAAGCTAAGGCTAATCGCAGAATGCGGTCAACAAACTTGTTCTCGGTCTTGTTCTGGGCCTTGCTCTGATCTGGTTTAACAAGTGGGAGTAGCTCGGGAGTGGGTGCTGCTGCTGTTGCTGCGGCTGCGGCTGCGATCGCGATGCAGTTGAAGTAATGAGAAGTATAATGCATTTATTCAACGAATCACCATCGACATGGACATCAGCGCTGCTGCTTTCGCTTCTTGTAGAGCCGTTTCCTCCGCTTCTTGTCCCGATAAAAGCAAATCGCCGAGATGATCACACAGAGCAGGTAAACGATTCCCGTGACGTAGCAGCGCAATGCCACAGTGGCGTACGCCTCGTCCGCTCGCTCCTTGAACTCGGCGGGACTAAGAAAGCTTCCGTGCAGCGGCAGGTCCTCCACCAGGACCAGCGAGTGGATCGAGAAGCAGGCTCCCAGGACGATTAGCATGAGGAAGGCCCAGGTGCTCATAAACAGGCAGAACAGCGAGCACCGTCTCCCACAGGACATTTTTTTCAGGCAGTCTCAGTCATTTGGATCGGACACACGTTTTCTCTGACAGTGTACGCGCCCGCCACTGCGACCGCAACAGGTGCCGAGTTCAAAGCCGACAGACAGGTGAACAACAACAACAACAAAATAAAGTAAAATAAAAGCGAAAAAATAGAAAAACGAGCCCGCTATATGGACAACCTTGTGCGATTCCAGCGGCATTAGATCTGAGCGGTTTTTGGTTTATGGTTAGAGTTCGGTTCAGGTGCCACTGCCTCTCGCTTTCGATTGCGGTTGAATATACATATATTTTATATTTAATATATATAGACGGGGGCTAGAGGTTTATTCAACTCGATCTGTCCAGATCTGACAGACAGGTGACAGAGCTTATGCTTTATATAGGAGAGTACTTGCAGAAACTTATTTTAAAGAAGTTTAAGAGAAAAATAAAATAAATTAATTAATATTCATGGGTTTCTTTTATAATTTAATAATCTATTTGCATTTGAATAATACGTTTTATGCACTTTACAGTGATTATTAGATTTATTGTTAATTTTACAGTATCTTTTAATTGGTTTAAGTCAACCCATAAATAAATATAAAAATAAAAATAAGTTTACCAGGTCCAATAATTATCCCATAAAATATAACCAAGATTTAATTTTGTCATATACTAAAATTTTCTTACAATTAATTTAAATAATTTAAATCAATGACATATAAATTAATATATTTTATTTTATATTTGCATTATCATTCATAAACTCATACAAAATATTTAATATTTAAATCTATAAATAAGACACAATGTAATAAATGAATTAAAGCATATTCCCCTAATTAAATACCTACATCCGTAGTATTTATAGAAAATCTAGTAATATTTTCAGGAACTGTATTTAGGACACCTTAAGAAGATGATTCATAAAAGGGCACGGGAGCTTTCCGATTTAGATTCCTCGCCTGATTCACCCTGAAGCTAATGCCTTAAAAATAGCCAACTAAATAATTTAGCAACAATTAGCACAACTTACCTCGAGTCGTCTGTGTTCTCTCCTCAAGAAAATAAAAACTTTACAAAAATCAGCAGACAGTCACAATATATATATATTTATTTTTGCCGCAGAAGCAAAAACGTTGAAGAAGCAGCCACAAAACAATCCACAAATAAAGTTTTTACCAGTTTCGAGAAAATCCGTTACAAAACATCAAGTTGTTGTGAAAATTCGTAAGTCGTTTTCACAGTTGCTTTTTTTTATTTGTTTGTTTTTTTCTTTCTTTTTTTGCACTACCTTTGTTGGTGTTTTTAAGGGTTTCATTTATTTTTTATCATTATTTCTTTTGATTCGTATGTTTTATATAGATTTCTTTAAAATTGAGAGAGAGGTAAAGAATTGATTATATAATGAGATAATTTAATATTTTTTCTTGTTTTAATATTAAGTTACAAGTATTTATTATATTCAACTATGTTTGTAAATGATAAATAAGTATATTATCAAATTAGGGGCTTATGAAAAATTGTTTTATATAAAACTAGATAGTTAATAATTAAAAAATTACAAAAATTAAAATTGAATAAAATCTCTTTTTTTTATATAAACCAGAATTTGAAAATTTTAACTTTACAACAAATTGATTTTCTTGAAAATGTGGCAATCTGAACCCAAAAACCCTCAACTCTAATTGAGTAAATTGAGTAAATATTCGTGTTTTTTTTTGTTTGTAGCTCTAGCTGCGGATTTCGTTAGGCTTAAGCCCCCCCGAAAAAATGGGGGTCAAGTCCATTAAGACTAAAAGCTTAAACCCGATCTCACCCAGCGCTAAGACCTTGACATTAGGGCGTTTTTTAAGCGCAGTGAACTTGGTAATATTACAAGTATTACAAATCAATCAATTCCCCCTCTCTTTTTCCGTCTCTCGTAGGGCTTTACAGTTATGTCTTTATTTGCTTTGCACATTCCTTCCTGCAATTGCACAAACACAGTTGTTTTTCTTTCATTTTTGATTATCAGTGCAGTCGGCGAGAATAACAAATAAAAAATTGCTTAGTTTGGAATTTCGCTTGAACTTGCCACTACTATATTTATTACACTTTATGCGCTTGGATTCATTTGCATTTCTCATTTATACATTTTCCACACACTGATAAGGCCGGAGCTTCACTTTTTCCAGTCAGTTCCCACTTTTGTTCTTTCTCTTCTTGCAGTTCTTTTTCTATTGTTGTTCCGGCTCTAGTTTCGCACTCCAAAATTTATAAAAACACAAAAAACACGCACTCACAATACGAAAAACACGCTTTAAGGTAGACAGGTAAACGCGCGCGTCACAGAGAAAAGAAATCAAAATATTTTCTATTCCTTCGATATATTTTTCATGACTTTTTCGAATTCCGAATCGGGTAACTTACACGGATTGTATTCTTTCGAGTCAAAAACACCTTTGGTTTTTACTTAATGGTGGCAGCACGGATTGTATTTGAGTCGCACGATTCGTGGTGCGCTCCCGCTTATATAGTCGACGTTTACAGTGGGACGAAGGGGTCCAAATAGCGGCTTAATTTAGGAGAGCTCAGTGGCTAGGTAACTTCTATTGGCTACTGTTTCATTTTATAAAGTATATATTAAACGATGTTAGGTTAGGTTAGGTTGGCCTCACGGGGCCACGCATAGGCCAATATGGCCCATGTCATTGTGGTTTTCGAAATCCTTAAGGATCGAGGTATTTTTCGCGAAGGCAAGTTATTAGCCTGAAGGCATCTTCAAGCGATGCCAGAATCGGAATGCCCATGTATTTTATTCTCGCCCTCGTTAGGGCTCCAAGGTTTCGGTTGCCCCGGATTCATCACATTTCCGGCATATGGCGTTGTCGGTAATGCCAAGAACGATGGTATGTTAATGTGAAAATTATATAATGACATTAGTCATAATATGAATAAGCTGCATATTTCCTCGGCTTAAAAAAATAATTACACATTAAAGAAAATCACTTTGGTTTGCGTTAAAATGCCCCACTGTGCCTTGCTTGAGCGCTTGAGTGAAAGAGATTGGCTTTCTCTCAGAGCGCAACAAGTGTGGGCTCTCTGTCTCTCTGGCTTGCTGAAGTTGTGCTGCATACTCTTGAGTGAGCTCTAAAGCGGTATCCGAGAGCTTGATGAATTGAGCGAAGAAGAAAATGAGTGACAATGGTAAATAAATATAATTAAATTATATTAGATAAATAATAATACAAACTTAATTTCTTATAAGAAATATAATTTATTTTGTAATGTAGAAGATATCAAAAAAATTTTAAGAATAAAAATTTAATTAAATATAAATAATAAATAATAATTTATACCTATTACTACTTTTTCAGTATTTTACAGGGCATTACACTTACTTCAATATTCGATCTGAAAATCATGCAGCTTGCTCTTAATTTATAATGTAATTAATGTACCTGCTAAATGGAATGCATTATGACTGCTCTTAATAATCAGATTGGACAGGTTTTAATCGAGGCACAGGCACCCACTCACTCTCACTCATTTGCGTCGCTTAATGTCAGAGTTGAAAGGACGACTCTGAAGGACAACGGAAAAACCACCTACCGGAAAACGTTAAAACACTACCGCCCACCTGTTAGGTGGGTCTGCTACTCCTGAATGCAGTCCACGTGCCATTCAAAATTCGTGCAAAGGCCAAAGTGCAGCTGGAAAAGTGTGTTTTTTTTCACTCTTATCTCCGAATGTCAGATGCAGTCAGTTCTTTTGCAGGATTTTCATGTTATATTTTACACGGGGAGGAATAATCGAGCGAGATGCTCGAAGTTTGTTAAAAAAGAATTCATTAAAATATAAACTTTAAATAAATTAATTCGAACCTTTCATATAATAATTATTTTCAAGTGTAACTAATATTTATAATATTTCTTTTCGCATTCAAAATGTTTTTATTTGGCCAACACTTTCGTTAGTTAACGCTCGAAACTTCCCACTCGTTGGCAAATTAAAGCTCAACTTTTATGGCAAATTAATCGCTCTGAGCTGAGAGCTATTTAGACCTTATTAAAAGCAGATCTTCGGGGCGATTCTGGCTGCTTCTGAATTGGCCAAATCCGCTTAATAGTTGGCCGTATAAGGTTGGGCCTGCGATCGATGTGGGATCGATCTAACTATTGATTACCCAAACGGTGACTTTCGCATCGCGGATTTCCGCTCCCAAGCTACTAGAATTTCCCCCATGTTGGAGGCCCATTACCCACCGACCACTGATGAGAAGAAGGTCACCCGATACCGCCGAAAGGATGACAAGGGTTTGCTGCTGCCGATTAGCATGTTAAAGGCGGCTGCTTAGGGCTATAATTAAGCGACATAAACTTGGGTATTAGGCGCTAAATAAACAAAAAAAAAAAACAGCGAGGGGGGAAAACAAAACCCTACAAAAAAAACACAAGAAGTTAAGGTATCGAGTGGGAGTGTGAGGTGCGCCTCTTCTCGATTTGCATAACTGTTCGTTTTGGGCCCAGAAGTCGGGGGCCATGGGTTTGGGCCCTGGTTATGGGTATTGGTATTGGGCGGGGTATTGGCTGCGGCATTCGAAACAGAACGGAGGCAAACACACGCACACACACATACCGGCATTTACCTGGGCACTGCACCTGTCCACATAAGCGACACCAGCACCGATCCACGTTGGGCTTTCATTTGCTGCTAGGAAAGAGTAAACAGCGCGCGTCGCTTCTCTGCCAGCCAGAAAATACCCTATAAGGTAGGGGGAAAGTAAGTTAGGAAGCTATTTTGTATTATTTTAAATGTACTTACTTATTTATCTTTTAAATAACCCGAGATAACTTAAGCAAAATACAGAAAAAGGAAGAAAGGTTTAAATAAATATTAATAAATATCTGAAAACGCCTTAATATCATAATTCCATAATGTCATTTACAATTTAAATAATAGAAGAAAATTTTAAAGAAATTAGTTTCCAGCCAAGTAAAAGGCAGATAGGTAAGTTAATTTAAACAGTGAGAAATTCTGGAGTATGTAACTCCAACTAACATTTTTAACTGACGGTTTCCCACTAATAATATAAAATATACAAATATTTATTTAAAATAATGGTAGTGCATTCAAACTTCTTTTTACTTTACGCAGACTTCACTTTCTTCGTTCTTATACTTTTTTTTCGTGAAACACAAAAGAATTTCCATCAATACTGTCAATAGTGCTGCTACAACAACAACAACATTAACATTAACACTGCACTAACAACAGCAATAACAACAAAAGCAATAGCAATGACACTCCTTTTGGCTTTTACCATTTCGCCTTCTGCGCTGCGTTGTGCGTTCAGCGTTCTTCGTTCTTTTTCTCCTCAGCCGACAGAGAGAGAGAGACTTGGCCAAGACGAATTATGGCCATTAAAGCTGCTTGGGGTTTTAAGTTATTAGGCAACTTGAATTTCAAACTGCACTTGACAAACGCACAACGCACAAAATTAATAAAAACGAGAGAGAAAAGAAAAAAAATCAAGAATGCGTCGCCTTAAACAAAGTTTGTTGAATTAAATAAATAAGAGTTTAAGCTTTAGAGTTCAGTGGATTTCTACCTTAAATTTAATTTATTATATGGTTTCTTAAATTTAAATAAATGTACCTTTTAAACCCCTGCCCTAATTTGCATTTCGAGTGGCGTTTGTAAAATAGAATTTTAAGGTCACTGGGCGCAGTCAGGTACAACCACCTACCCATCCAGCCACCTGTTGGATTCTGAGGGATGACCCCCATTTAACCCCTTCAAATCGTTGGTAACCCCATCTACATACGTCAATGTATACTATACGATTGTGTGCATTTATCATACGTCATTAACTCCAGTGACTTTGATCTAAATTTAATCGAGTCGAGAGTCTCTGGGTCTTTGTTTATTGATTGGGGTGAAGCGATGTCTTTTTCCATGGAAATTAGGAGGGAAAATCAATATAGGAGGGGTAATTGTTTGTATATGATGGGTATTAAGTGAATGATTTAATTAGAGAACTTATTTTATTAAAAATTCAAGATAAATGCTTACATTAAAATCCCAAAAGGAATAAATAAAAATCATACTAATTATATATTGAAATTAAATTATAATTTTATTAAAAAAATAAAAAATATATATTTATTTGAAATCTTTAAATCTTTATTATAAAAATAATATATATATTTTACAAGTAAATAAATATTTAAGACCATTTATAACAATTTCTAGGTTGAAAATCTTTTAGCATTAGTATTTAAACTCATTACAAATATTTTTAAGACGAAAATCTTTTTCCTTTTTATAAATTTCTAATATCTACAAAATTTTGATCTATTCTTTTACAATTTACTTTATAATTTAACATGCCGAAGCAGCACCTGGTGTTGACTTTACGAGGCATGAGTTTCCCAAAATAACATACAGAAGGCGCCACCACGCCAAGCTTGGCTCTTAACTCGGCAAAACGATTCAAAGCTTTCCCGATAAAAACCCCTTGTACTTTTAAATCCATTAAAAATAAAATAATATAATTATGGCAAATTATAAATGAAATAGTTTTTGATAAAATTGTAAAAAAACCATTAGTCAAAGTTTTTAAATTATGTAAAAAACATAATCTTTAGAAACGGTCATCCCGAAATCCACTTTAACTTGGCCCATTACCAAGGCAATAAACGTTTCACAATCGACCACGATCACCGCTCGACGCAGTTGTCATCCCATAAACTAACCACTTACCACAGAAAATCCTGTTGGGGGACAAAATACGAACAAAAAGGCGAGAAAAATGCGAGTGGAAACTGTCATTGGCTCGCTTTTAAATGGGGAATTGCCAAATGCAAAACGGCTTCAGCTCTGCACAGAAAGAAAATGAAAACTTTAAATATTATCAAGCGTAATTATTCCTAGAAAATAATATAACAGAGAAAATGAAATTCTAAAATAATAATGCATATTAAATTTAATTTAATTAATATATTAATTATAATATTTAATATTCCCCAAAGCTCCTAGGAAATTTTAAACATTAAGTAAATAGTTCAAACCAAGACTCTAACTTCAAGTTTACTTCCAGTGTCCAACCGAAACTCCCTCCCAGCGCTCACGTCACACTTTGTATGCTCCAAGTTTTTTACGGGACGGAAAATCAAATCCATTTCCATGTCCACCACGATTCATTCATTAATTCTCAGGCAAAGCGTCATAAATGCCACGCAGTTTTCAGTTTGTTTTTCCGTTTGGCTCGTTGACTTCGTCGTTTGTTTTTCTGATTTAATTAAGCCTGCGTTTTGCCATTTTGCAACTGATTTTTATTTGGTTGTATTTTGTATTTTGATTTTTATTTTTTTTTTTGAGGCATTTGCAAGTCAAATGTGGCGGCGTTAATTAATTGAATTGAATCGACAAAAATAACGCATACGCCGCGTGCAACGCAAAGAATTCTGCGCTTGCGCGTTGCGCGTTGCACTGGGCATTTGCCATTCGAATTGGGCAATCGATGGATTCTGCGGCCAGTGGCTAATTAGGCCCCGTCATCCAAAATCCACGGCATTTTGCACCCATTTTGGAGCGCACGCCCGTCCAACCAAGCCAAAAGCGCCTAAAAGGCTAACAGAGACTTGGCCAAAGAGGGGCGACAGCGAGATCACTGATCGATCAGCCTTAAATCGGCATTTAGTCTGTGGCAATTTGGCATTCGAGTTTGCCACCCTTCCACGCCATCTGGAAAATTGCTTTCCACCACGGAAAAATGTGGGGCAGTGGCTGCTGGTTAATCTTTTATTTATAAAGTGACTCGCACAATGATCTGTCCGCATCGAATTGGACATGGAACACTTGTTTGGCAGTTGCCGGCTTAGGCTCCGACTCAGGCCGAGCACTGCCAACAATTGTCGAGCTATTGACTTAATATTTGCTAATAGATTTCCCATAAATCACATTCCATTGGCGTGATTTATATGCATGAACTGAACCGAGACTTTGCTGTCTCCCCGAGTGTGTATTTTCGTGTATATTTTGTGTGTTTCTAAGAGATGTTGCCCTGGCGTCTCTCGGACACTTTCGAGAGGGAACTTCAGCTGGTTGAAGTACTGGACTGCCAAGTTGCATGCCCCAAACTCAGGGTATTATTATGAATTGTTTGCAATTTTTTTTTTTGCAGGAGATTTAACCCTTTGAGGTTTGGGAGGGAAAGTTATGAGGTTGAGGATTGAAGATATATAATAATATTTAAACTTTAAAACATATATTTTTCTATATTTAAAAATCCGTTATATTTTCAATATTCTTAATATGCTGCACTTTTCTTACTTTTTTACAAGTCAACCCCTTAAATATTTAACAAACTTTATGGACCCCTCTCTTAAGCCCAGGGGGTTAATCATAGTGGCAATAAAAAAAATCCCACGAGCTGCCAGATGCTCGATCGCATCGCCTTTAAAGTGAGGCAGTGAAACTGGGGCTGGGATGTGGATGTGCATGTGGATGTGGACTTTCCCCCCTCGCATATACTATGAGTTATAGTAAGTGTCCTCGAGACGAGACGGCGTGGCTACGATTGCAACTCCATCTCGGCGCTCGCCGTCTCCAGCCTGAAATCGCCCATCAAATATGGTCAAATGTGGCACGCAGCGGCATTCGAGGCACGATAAAAAGATAAATCTCGCCTAGATATTTGGCAAGCGTCGTCCGTCCATTATGCAATTTGGGGAGAATTTCCCAGCGACACCGAAAATTGAATTTGTAGAATTGCAGCGAGAATTTGCAACGAAAATTGCATCGAGAACAATTAGACGACATTCTCCAATGGCTAATTAAGTTGTTAGAGCAAGGCTGGATGCCTTCGAGGGGTGTGGCATCCAAAATTGGCCAGCTCTAATCAGTGAATTCAATTAGCGCGCGCGGCTTTCCAATCTCAGGCTCCCCCGAGATGGGAAATGCCGCCTTTCCTGCGACTCCTTTGCCGGCAAGTGGTCTGCCTTCAGAGATTGCAGCTCCATACTCCTAAGCTCCCAGCTCCCCGATCGCGTTGCGTCATCCGCTCTCGACGAGAATTGCAGTTTCACTTCGGCGCAGCCGAGATACTTCACAAATTGGTGCTGCTTTGGCCCGCTTTTGTTGACTGCTGCTGACTCTGCTGACTGTTTGTCCGACGACGACGCTCAGATCGAAATCTAGTCAAGATCTGTCCTCCAGTCCGCCGCGACCGCTGGCGCCCACTGTCCGACCGCTGGAGGAGTGCGTCTCGTGGTCGTGGCAGTATAAAAGTAACGCAACGCACGCAATCCACTTACAGTCGCTATTCTCCCGCCAAGCCAAGTGATTCGAGATCCCGACGATCCAAAAGCTGCCATGAAACTGCTGGTGAGTTGAACAAGGACTAAGCGAGACTAGCCACACACCTGGATCCCTCTTAAAAGGATTAAGACTCATCTATCTTATCCTTATAACATTCCCGTAGATCCTCACCGCTCTGTTGGCTGTGGCCCAAGCCGCTCCTGGTCTCCTGGACTATGGTCTGGGGCACACGGCGCCGGCCATTAGCTATGGCCATGCTCCTGCCATCACCTATGCCGCTGCCGCGCCCGTCATCAAGTCCTATGCCGCTCCAGCCATCAGCTACGCCCATGCCGCTCCAGCCATCAGCTATGCTGCCGCTGCTCCGGTGATCAAGTCCTATGCTGCTCCCTCCTACAGCTATGCCCATGCGGCTCCTGCCATCAGCTATGCTGCTCCCACGGTGGTCAAGTCGTATGCGGCGCCTGTGGCAGTGGCCGCTCCAGTGGTCAAGGCGGTGGCAGCTCCGGCCACCAGCTACTCGCATTTCAGCTCGGTAAGTGGAAGGATTACAGGCAAGATCAGGGAGGTAGTATTATTACTTTCAATATATTTCCCCATTCAGGTTGTCTCCCATGCCACGCCCATCATCAAGTCCTATGCCGCGCCCATTGCCGTTAAGTCGTACGCTGCTCCGGCCATCAGCTATGCTGCTCCCGCGGTGGTCAAGTCCTATGCCGCCCCAGCCATCAGTTATGCTGCTCCCGCGGTGGTCAAGTCCTATGCTGCTCCGGCCATCAGCTATGCAGCTCCCGCCCTGAGCTACGGCGGCTACGATGACCACGGCTATGGCTATCACTAAGCCAGCGTTTGATACCAAAACCGCTCCAAGTCAGTCCAAGTTCATGTCCAGAATCCGGAGCGGGTGGTGCAGAGAGAGATCTGTAGAGTCGCAGCAGCCAAGGCACGTTCACCTTTAGTATTTTTCACCCACTTTCCCACGTCCAGTAGTCACTCACATCCTATTAGGATCTGTCCTAGCTCTGTTTACTTCTTATTTATTTAAGAAAAACCATAAAAAAAATTAATTATTCACTCAAAGGCAAACACAATAAAGTAAAAATTGCATTTTTCACAAGCCACTCGTTATATTTACGACGGCGAAGATGACGATGACCACAACAGAGCTCAGGTTGTTCAAGATCTTGGCCAGATGGGGCCAGGGCTTCTCCTGGATGTCGCAGAAATCATTGGCCTGAGGGATACATAATATCTAAGATTATATTTTGTACGGTTTGGGTAATGGCTGAACTCACATCGGCCAGTCGTAGGCCCAGAAGGCAGCGCAGGACATTGCAGTTGATCACTGCAGCCAGGCAATCAGGAGCCTTGGCTCTCGGCGGATACAATTCCAGCCACAGCAGGCAAATGTGCAGGATATAGCAGTAGCTGGTGGTAATCATGACCACCTTGTAGGCGGACACTAAGGGGAAATATTTAAAATTACCAAAAGTCTCATTGCAACTATGATTGATTTTTGTTTTACTTATAGGCGGAACATAATGCGGGGAGGCGTGGCGCGTCAAATACATCATTCCCCAGGCGGTGATTAGCAGGGCAAGAAGAATCAGTGCACTTCTTCGCGAAGAACGCAGGACGAAAGACAAGATCAGGAAAATCTGACAGGCTAAGAAGTAAAGGTAATTAAATTAAAACAAAAGAAATTTAATAAAATAAAGTATATTAAATATCTCATACCAATTAGCGGCACATAGAACACGGTCAGGTAGAAACTGCTATTCCTCTGAATGGTAAACTCTATGGCCACGTCTCCGGCCATTGTCTGGAGCGTGCTCTTCTGGGTATATCTATTCGCCGAATCATTGCCCACTTGGACCACGGATATGTCAAGGAACGTCCAGCCAGACGGCGTGTTGACATGCTCATTGGGGGCCACGGGGCTGTGCTTTTGATCGTAGATTAGTGCCAAATTCCCCTGGTTGTCAGCCTCCTGACCGATCAGGCCCAGCTCGATGTCGCATGTCACACGCTCCTTGGGCCAGTTGCGTGCACTGTCCACACACCAGCTGGTCAGCTGCAGGTTATTCACATACAGGGTGACATTGCCATTGGAAAATACACGCAGCTCGTAGGATCGCAGCACCTCGTCCATGGAGTCCAGGGCGCCATTAAGGACACGCATGTGCGGTATCCATACTTGCAGGTCCCGATGCTCAAAGGATTCTAGATGGCCATAGTCGGCGGGATTCCAGCGCAGGCGATCGTCCTGCCAGTGCTATTAAGGGAATATGTGTGGGTTACTATATATATCTTTTACATATATCCTTTTATAGGCACCATCATAAAGCGCATACGGGTGCGGAGCAGGGAATTGGTCATTTCATAGGCCAGCGAACGGGTTTGGAAATGGAAGGACAATGAGCTCAGATTGGACGGCAAACTGGCATTCTCCGCCTGCAGATTCAGTTGGGCAAGTAGTTTCTGCTCCGTCGTTGGTGGCTGGACATCAGCAGATATTTCCTTGCCTGAAAAATGTATAGGTTTGTGAAAACTTTCATTATCTGAAAAACTAATCAATGGATATGATCTGAACTTTTAAGGAACTTAAAAAAATAGACAAAAACAAATTATATTTGATGTTAAGCCTCACCGAATCCATCAAAACCACAATCGTAGAACCACCTGGCCGAATTTGTGCCAAAGGAACTGAAGCTGATGTAGTTGATGGTCAGCGCGGAGGCATCGATGAACTGCAGCAGGGGCTCCTTCTTGAAGCCGGGAATGTAAACAAACAGCTCGGCATCTGCGAACGAGAGAGATATGGATTAAGCATTTTGGGAGAGTCAGATAAGTTCCGAGACTCACTCTGCGTCTGGACAATCTCAATTGGCGTTGGCTCGTACAGAGATAGCAAGTTCCGATCTTGATTAGTGGACACGCGCCTTACTCCCATTGCAGTGCGGATAGCGGAAAATGTATTTCCGCCGGCTCCTATCACTGCAAGGCAGAGGGTTAATCATATCAAAACTAAGCCCGCATGGTAAAGTCAGGGGTGTCCCAGTAACCTCCTCCCAATGAAGGTTTATTTGATATCACAAGTGAAACAAAAGCCATTAAAAATGTGCTCTGCTTGGCGTTAAATTTAAATTATAAGAAGAACAAAAGAAAAAAGTATTTTATAAAAAAGATAAGGAAACTTACTATATTACGAAATGGTATTTTAAAAAAGTTTAAATTTCGTTTATCTTGATTTATTAATACTAACAAAAACACTATTGAATTCCAGCGTAGTCCTCTTAAAAGTTCCATATCTTTCAAGGCATGTATTATTCAAAGTTTTTATCTCTAAATGTCAAGTTCATACAAAGGCTTTATCTCTTAATTCCAAATGAACGTCAATGGCTCTGAGAAAATCACAGATTTTAAAGGTTTTTTATAATTTTACTCTTGAAGAATTCTTCATAAGCTGTGAGAAATTTGTTTTATCCTTACACTACCTATCCTCCTCGTATACTACCTACCGATCTCATATACCCGATCGTTTGGTCTCACGTGATTCGTCACTGAAAGCAGGATGTGGGCATCCATGGTGGTCAGGACGTAGAACATCAGGTGCAGTCGCTCTCCGGCCTTCGCCTTGTTGTTGTCGAGGGAGTGGACCATAAAAAAGTCCCGATACGCATAGCCCGCATCCCGGATCGAGTAGCTCTCGCAGGAGTCCAGCTGGGCAAAGCTCACGTTGTACTTGCAATGGGCAATCGGCGGTGCCAGGCACAGGCAGCTGCACAGAGCCACTGCCACGGAGGTCTTGATAAGCCAGGAAGTGTTGTCACACATCGTGCTCACCCGGTCTTGTTGGTTTGTTGTTGCGCGGTCGAAATTGAACTAACGAGCGCCACCGAAATGTCATTTTAAAATGCCGGGCGGTTATCGGATGATATTTATTGATCAACGATATATTTGTCAATCGGTATCTATCGCTCAAAAAATGTAGTTGCTATGCTCAGTTGCAACTAAAAATTAAAGTCCTGCTTCATACTTTTTTTTGAATACCCTTTCCACAACGTATTTTATTATTTCTTAGTTTATATGTCATTAATAAAAATAGTATTAGATTTTTTAAGTTTCTAAAATTCTCTTAAGAAGTGGTCAAATTTCAAGCTAAAAAAAGCTGCGCCAGAGCTTCTTGCAAGTGTGACCCTATTTGCGGTATATTTGTACTCACCGCTTGCGGCCACACTCGACCGCTGACCTGTTATCAACATTCAGAACTGTTCGCCACTTTTGCCTTGTGTTAAATAAATTTTTGGGGTTCCTCCCAAATACCGGTGACTCCAGGTGACCCCTACAGGCCATGCCCGATGAGACGCAGAATGCCAAGGCGCAGAAGTTGGCCGCAGCACGGAGAAAGGTGAGAAACGGCGACGACACCACTCACAATTGTTTTGTTCTTGTGACGTGGACAACATATTGTGCTCTCTAATATTGATTTTGTTTATGTGGACACAGCTGAAGGAGTACCAGCAGCGCAACAACAACAACAACAATGGACAGACGGGAGGACCACCTGCCGAGGAGGCGGTGTCGCACTCGCATTCCTCCACTGTCAGCATAGCCAGCAACTTGTCCGAACGCTCCGACAGCGAGCCAAATGTAAATGGCAGCGGCGGGGGAGCCGGTGGCTTCCAGCAGGCGGAGCCGCCCACAGTTCTGCCCACAGCGGCTTCTTATTTCACCCAGAGCGAGCCGGAATCCCCGCACAATGGCGGCCTGATACCCGCCGCTGACCCCTCCAACCTGCAGGCCATTCAGGTAATCATTGCGGAAAAGGCCCAGCTTAATGCGGAGCTCACTAAAGCTCGTCTAGCCTGTCGCGAACGGGACCTGGAGCTGGAGGAACTGCGCACCTTAAATGAGCAGACCCAGCATCGCCTGGAGCAGCTGCAGCAGCACTGCCAGGATCAGCAGTCTGCCGGTGAGCAGCAGCGCCAGCAGTACGGTCAGCTGGAGGCTCAACTGCAGCAATCGCAGGCACAAATCCGGGATCAGCAGTCTCATCTTCACGAGCTGGAGGCCCAGCTGAAGCAGGGCAACCTGCGACAAGACGAATTGCAGCAGCAGCTTTCTACGAAATCAAATGAGCTGGAAATGGCCCAACTGAAACTACGCCAGCTCTCCGACGAGTCGAGCATCAGCGCCGACAACCGCGTAGAGTCGCTGGTTCAGACACAGTACATGTACGAGCAGCAGATCCGCGACCTCCAGGCCATGGTGGGTCAGCTGACGCAGGACAAGGAGCAGGCGGGAGCTCAGTACCAGAACTATGTGCAGCACCAGAGCGGTGAGATAACCAAACTCAATGAGCGCAACACAGAGCTATCCGAGGAGCTCAACGCGCTGAGGGAGCGCGAGCGTCAGCTGGTGGAGCATGTGAGCGGCCTGGAGCGGGACATTCAAAAGAACCTGAGCCTACAGGCGCAGTTCAAGGACGCAGTCAGCCAAGAGCAGCCGTCGGCAAAGGAAGAGCAGAACAGCGATGAGCAGGTAAGTAGAAGCTCTGATAAAGAAACCCCCATTGCTCTAAACTCTCTTCCAGATCGCTTTGCAAGCTGAACTGGCTTCGTTAAAGGAGCGCCTGTCCGACCTCGATTTCGAGCGCCATGAATTCCAGCTAAAGATAAAGTCGCAGGACGACCAGCTGCAGCTAAAGGAGTCCGCTTTGGTCGAAGTGGAGCAGCAGCTCGAACGCCTGCAGGCCGTGCAGCCGGATCAGACCAAGCTCCTGGCCACCATGGAGTCAGATAAGGTGGCCGCCTCTCGTGCCCTCAGCCAGAACGTGGAGATGAAACTGCAGCTGGACGAGCTGCAGCAGCGATTCGTTCAGCTGACCAACGACAAGGCTGAGCTGGTCATTCGTCTGGATGCCGAGGAGTTTGCCAATCGCGAGATACGTCAGAACTACGCAAGCATGGAGCAAAAGCTTCACGCCACCGAAGAGCGTTTTACGTTCAAAGACGAGGAGATGATCCGGCTGTCGCACGAGAACGTGGAACTGCAGCGCCAGCAACTGATGCTGCAGCAGCAACTAGACCGACTGCAGCATTACGAGGTTCGTTGTCTCTTCGTTGCATTTAATTTTGAAATGTAACAAAAAATGTTTAATTTTTCTCAAGGCCAAGGCGTACCAAAACAGCCAGGAGAGCAAGGCCAACGAAACACCAGTAAATGAAGCTGAAGAAGTCCATAATCACGATCATGATCACGACGACCATGGTGATCATGCCGGCCATTCACACAATCATTCACACGATCACTCAAACGATCACCAACATGAGCATTCACACGATCACTCCCATGAGCATTCCCACGAGCATTCGCTTTCGCAGGAACCACACCGTGGCCACAATCATCCACATGATTCCAACCACAGATCTTCGACAGTTGGCGGTACCCTGCCCACAGCCGAGGCCGTGGAACGTCTGCAATCACGCTTCACCACACTTATCAGCCAGGTGGCCGACTTGACCGAGGAGAAGCATAGCCTGGAGCATTTGGTCCTCCAGCTTCAGAGTGAAACGGAGACCATTGGAGAATATATCGCCCTGTACCAAACGCAGCGACGCATGCTTAAGCAGCGCGAGTATGAGAAGGCCGCCCAAATGCGCCTTCTTCAAGCAGAGCGCGAACAGTTGCGCGAGAAGATTGAGGCGCTGAACAAGTTGGTGGGCAGCCTGGGCGTGGAGCCGCCTCCAACAGATCCCGGGCAGGCCACGCAACAACACGAAGCAGCAGCAGCAGACTCTCCCGCCGCTGACGAAGGCGAAAACTCGCAGCAGATTATTAACAAGATACAGGACATCATCAGCGAGATCAAGGAAAACACGGAGCAGCCGACACATAGCCATTCTCATGCCGGCGATCATCTCAATTGCTGTCTGGGCAAGTTCGAGGTGGTCTGAAAAGTCCATAGACTGCTCGCCAAGTGCAATTATCGCCTGCTTACGTATATCCATTAATCACTTTTGCTACTGTATTTAAATTTGTAATTTGTAAACTGCTTTCCCCCGCGTCTTTTGTAAATGTTTCCAGCGCATTGTGTCTGCGAATAAACCTAGTTTGTGCATCTGAGACGAATCTACATCTTGGGCCCCCAACTAAAACGTATTATTAAACAATCGAGATGATTTTTTTGGTTTTTATTATGGGGTTATTTTGTGGGCTGATGCCTATGCGGTCTTTTGGAAGGACACTTTCTTATTTTAATTGGTATCTTTTCTGATGTCAAAATAACTACGAAAACTAAGTCGCAGGAACGATTACCTATTTATTTAAAGTTTAAAATTAGTTAATCTGCGAGCGCTCCGCCGCAAAGTACACGGATAAGTTCAACCGATAACATTCAGTCAATATTTCTGTTAAAAATGTTTTTATTTTTATGAAATGACAAAATTAATGACATGAAAATAAATAAAGAATATTATAGAAATGCTTTTTTACTATTTACTCTTCTTTCCACTTGATCCGTTCCGCATCTTGACCCTTAGGCTAGGCTCAGATAGCTGCGTAGGCCGGCACTTGCGGCTGGGTCGCCCGCTGCTATTGAAGCAGGTCGTGGAAAAATCCGTAGTTTGCTCCGCCTCCCTGGGTTCGGAATTTAGTTTCCGTATTCTAACCTTTGGCTGGGTTCTACTAGTCCTTGTGGACACTTCGCTCGTCTTCCTTGATGCCGTATTTTTCTGTGGTGATGTTTTATTTGAGATCGGAGTGCTTGTATTTGTGCCGCTCTTTCGCAAATTTCCCTCAAACATGCTCCGCCTGGGGCTTGATTTGCTAGCCTCCAAGGCAAATGAGAGACTGCTCATCACAGAATCACCTAGGGTTGGGCTAGCTTGGGTCACCAGCAGCCTTGGTATTTGTATGCTCGGCTGCTCCTCGATGGAGTGGTCTTTACCCAAGGTCAAGGACTTCATGGGCTTGCACTTTGCCCGAGTCAGCATCCCGCTGCCATCTACGGGAACATTTGGGTCAAGAGAGCGAAGAACTTGGCGTGGCAGAGAGTACTCCTCAATGGTTGAATCGCAGGAAATGGGCGAGGAGGTGTAGCTTGAGGAAGTTGTCTCTTCGTCACTGTCCTCCACGATGGTGATCAAATCACCATTAGTCTGCCTCTGCTCTTGTTCTTCAAGTGGTTGCGGTTCCTCCCTGAGGGTGCTTGTGGTACTTTGGTCCTCTTCCTCTTCGGTGGAACTATAATGTGCGAGCTCAGCTACCCTTCGTGGTGGAGGCGTGTGCTGTTATAAAGAAGGGACAGATTAATAATCCTCTTACCCCAGTTGTACAAATTACCGTGAGTCTGGACGGCGAGATGGTTCGGGTGCTGGTGGCCAAGGAGCTGGACTGCCTCATTTCCTGGCAAAGTTCCTTGGAGCTGCGACGCTTCTGACTTTGCCTGTTTACCACAAACGGTGTCGTCCCCTGTTCCATTGTATTGGTGCTATCTGCCAGGGACTTGACATCAATTTCCAATTGCCGCATAAGGCCTTTTACGATGTCGATGTGGTCTTCCCGCTGGCGTGCAATCTCCAGAAGCCGTGCCTCCCGCAACTCCATGTTTTCATGCTTTAGCGCTACGAGTTCCTTTTTGTAAAGACCGATCTCAATGCGCTGCTTTTGCACCTGGTCCATTAATTCCGCGTTTAGCATTTTGTATTGCTGTTCCACTTTGGATGCCATTTTCTGTGAATAATTCGCATTTACAGTACAGGCAGACGGACGCCAGACGCCAGGATTGTTTGAATTTTCATTCCAGTGTGACCGTAGCCTGAAAATGAAAAGTAACTGTCACTGAAAAAAATCTGATCATAAATAACCTGGAAAGCTAGTTTTTATTTATTTATTATATCAGCATAAAAAATTAAATATTTTGTCAATTACAATTTTAATTACGGAATGCTGATTTAAAGTTATTTTGCTGTTTAATGAGTTATTTTATATTAATTATGGTTTTTATTACTAATCGAAATTGGAAATCCTTTTGTCATCTATGACTTAGATCAATCATTTGATGGACAATCAATTTAAAAATATCATAATTAAGTCAAAATATATTGGCTTTATTTCGTTAAGCTTTTCTTAATATATTATTAATTATGGACATTGATCGTGAAAGTTATAATAGATAGACCTCGGAATTTGCATATTATTAGTTTAATTGTATTTTACGATTTTAAAATAATGTTTAAAATTTTATAAATATTGGATCATATTATTTAAGCTTAAAAAATTAATATAATTCCAATGAATATAAAAGATTTCGTTTCAAGTTATTAACTATTTTTACAAATATAGTGGGTGGGTAAGGTGGCCACTTTGTTTTCCGCTTTGGTATATTTCCAACTTGGTATATTTTAAAGTTCCCGCCGCTCGGTCACACTAACAGCCAGCAGCACAATAAATTTTTTGTTTTCTCAACCAAATGCGTGGAAAAACCTAAATCCGGAGTAGAGAAACGATGCTGCAACGTTAGGTCCCCACAAATTGAAGTAATTAGGCGTTTCGGGAAGTGTTGGAACCTCGTAAAACTTCGCAGAAACTCAAGTAAATCAAAAGGCTGTGTGTGTACGTGAGTGAGAGTGTGCTGTCGCAGTGTGCCTGTGTTTGTGCCCAAATGAAAATTAGTTAAATTTTATAGTAGTTCAACGAACACAGTTTAGGCAGGCATTTCTCAGCCCGCCAAACCTTTGCACGTTTCTACAATTTAGTCGCGACTTAGGAGCAGTTTTTGCCCATGGGCAACAAACAGCACACAGGGCACACAACACACATACAACATACATCATACATATGTATGTACATATAACACCTGCGTACATAAACGATCGCGCGCGTATTAAAAATTTACGAATTCCAACGGTTCCAGTGGATGTCCAATAGAAAAACCCCTGGGATGCTAATACAACTTCCATTGCCTTCCATTGCACAGAGCCGAAAAACGTCCACCACTTCACCTGCAAATACGTAAAGCCGTCGAAAAGCGCCGGAGACCTGAGAATTTCATTCAGAGAAGCAGCTCACACAGGTCGATCCGAAATCGAAAACCCGCTTCAAGGTAAGTCTGTTCAACCCGTTTTTCTGCACTCAATTAAGTGCATTCAAGTTACTGTTGTTGCCTGTAAATTCGGTGTGTCTTATCGATAACAGCGCGCAGCGCTTATCAGCCCGAAATTCGCACGGCCGCCTGGAAATTGGAATATCCAGAGGCCTTTACATATTATGTACATTTGTATTTGTCAAGTATGTACTTATGTATACACATACATATTTTAACCATTATCTTATCGCCACCAATTTTCGCTACGGCATTCGTGCCTAATGATGGTGTGTATATATAAATTGCATTTGCCAAGATACGGGTTAAGGGTCTGCCCGATATACCAAAAACTAGATTCCAGAGATTGCTTTGTAAGAAATGATTAAATTTTGAAATTGTTTACGTTTTTCAGTAGCATAAATTTATATCTTGTAAATAAGAAGTTCCTGATTTAAAAATTCTATTTATAGTTTATTCTCAAATACCAATTTAAATTACTAAGTACTCATAAAACACCCAACATTTTGTAGACCAACTCCAAACAAAGTCTTATTTGAATAGTCTAGTTTCCATAGTTTTTCCTCTGTGCCCGAGCATGGAAAACGTTTGCAAAGGCGAACCCCGGGTAAAAGAAAAACCCGGGTGCAACAAACTCAGGGGGTGCTTTGATTTGTTTCTGGTTCCATCATCAGCGGCGAATGCACTTCGCGTTTTGTGTTTGCTGTCGCTTTGTCTTAATCACATTAAGCAAAACGCCTGGCACGCGACGCATGACGAAAGCGAGTGCAGCAGCAACACCAAAGGGCCAACAGCGGGCCGCCTCCCACGCCACCCCCTTAACTGACCTACAAAGGGTGCATTGCCCGTCCCGTCGGCCGAATTCGCCAGCTAAGGGTTGATTTAGTTGCCTGCCATTCCGATGCAAGAGATGCAACGGCTGAACTTTGAGGGTATGACATAATCCCAGGGGGCTTTCTATTTGTAGCTATTTGGAACCTTAGAAAATGTTATATTTTTGCGAGATTATAGAAATTGCATTTACATTTTTTTTAAATTGATTTATGCATAATTAAATAATGCCATATCCCTTTTTCATGTATCAAAAACCACAACGTTTTATGAATTATTCCATAATTAGTTAATCTTGAAATTAATCTTAACAACGCCTTGTGAGACAATACTTTTCTGTAATCGCAAGTTTTTTAAGACTTCAGAATATACTTCTTGATGTATGGCTTCATCGCATTTTTATAAATTGCTAAAAAAAAGAAGTGTGAATTATTCACGGCTCTTGTGCAGCCAAAAACCCTCCCCAAAGTGTTAACCGTTCGGGTAATTTTATGCACGCCATGCTGCTGCAGGAAACGCCACAAAAGGGCACCCTCAGACATTGCGGGTTCAATGTCATTGGCGTGGGGTAGGCCAGGACACCCGCTGGAGTCTGCCGCCAGTCCTCCATTGTCGAGCGCCCCCACTAGCACATGGCACAGGGCACTCGGCTGCTCGAACGGTGGACGGGACAGGAGGGGGGGCACTAAAAGTGCATACAGAAATATCGAGTGCTGCTGCAATGACACATGCAGAGATCGGGGGAAAGGCAATGCAGGCGGGCAGAGGAGGAGCAGCACTTGTCGGCCTTGTGTGCGGCCATTTGTCAGTTGTATTTGTTGTCATGCATTTTTCGAGCACTGCATCACACGGGTCTTGATTGGCATGACACGTAGTGTACGCCTCGCAGTCTCTTTATGTTTGGGAATCTGATTTATGCTGCACTTCCTCGTGCAACCTGGAACTGAATCATAAAGCGATTGCAGTTCCAGTTACACGACGAGCCCCATGCCAAGGGCTTTCGCTGCCTCTCTGGATGGATGATGACTCATGGAGTGTTTGCATCACTGTTTAGCTATTGCACTGAGGGAAAAGTATTATACAATTATCATTTTATTGAAATATATAAAAATAAAATTAATATAATATAATTATATGTTTGTAATATAATAATATGTTGTTTGTTTAATAATCTTTTCAATTTGTTTCAATCTGAAAACTACAAGGAATTGAGAAAGCTAATAAAATATATTATCAAACTCTTGAAATATTTAAATTTCCCATAAATATTGAATAAGAATTACCTATTTAAATCTACAAGTCAAACTACCAACTAATATATTATAGTTTTTATAAATACATACATTTTCTTTAGTGCACCTTGTTGCCTTATTGCCTTATTGCGAACCCAACACCGTTGTTGTCATTGAGTTTATCGTTGCCAATGTTGTCGTCGTTGTTGTTGTTGTCATTGTTGTTGTTGTCTCTCGTCTCCGGCTTTCATGATGTGTTTGCATTAGTTATTTAAGCATTGTGCGACGGCGCTGAAAAACCGCATTTTAATAAACCTCCCGAGCAACCACAGCAAGTGCAACAATGCAATATTTATCTGGTGTTGTGTGTTGTGTCGTGTTGCTGGCGGTAAGCGAACACCATTCGCATGATGCCCCTTACATCACACACAAACACACTCCTCAGTAGCCGGTGATGAGGTAGGCAGGCCATGAGGGGGCGGCAGCAAAAGAAGAAGCTTCGAATTACAAAATGCAAATGCAAAATGATGCATGGGGAGAAACGCTTAGATCAGAATGTAACTTGGGGCTAAAAATGGTGTTGAATTTGGGTATTAAGTGGAACAATAAATTGTAGTAAAAAAATAAAGCTAGAATATATATTTGTTTCTTCAAATATATATAAAATCGAACTCTTAAAAGTTCGCTTTGTTCTTCCTTCTATTTTACATTAATTTGTTTGTTTTGTGAGTAACACATTTTAAAAACCAGTTTCCTTCTACGACTGAATGAAAGGTTACAAAGCTCAGCCAATTATGAGTCACCTATGGAATCATAAATACTATTATTCACTTAAGAAACTTACACCTGAGATCTCAAAAATTATTCCAGAATTAAATTTAAACGTTTTTTATACTTGGTGTAGATCTCAATACGTTGTGTGTATTTCGCAGATATCAATTCGATTCCCCTCTTAAAAATCCACCACAAAATTGCTTTTACGTCAGAGAGAGTGAATGAATGCCTGTAGTATATAGTATATACGGTCATTCACAAACAAAACAAAATTATAAACAAACGAAAAATCGCCATGGATGCGCCATATAAAAGCATTGGCATAAGACATGGTTGCGGAGCGTGTTGTCTTTTGATTTTTTTTGTTACTCCGAAGCTATTTGCACGGCGGTCACATATTATATATATTATATATCCGTACATCGTGTGGCTTTTGGAATTTCAATGATGCGTTTTTATGCCCCCCTCTCCCCCCCTGTGAAATCATCAAAGAGCACAGCTGCACGACAAGCGACTCGCAATTGAAATGTAAATGTTAATTGTTAGTCCAATGGTTTTGGCTTTGTGTAATTGGAACTTGGCCGCGGCTAAACGACAAAAATAAATTAAAAGAAATTGAAAGCGAAAGTCTGGACACGGTTTTGCTTCCAATGTTTTTGTGTATATAAGCTAATTTTTTCGCTGGAAGTATTTAGAACCCGAATGAATCACTATCTAGTGTGCATTTTCATCTCAGCCGGATACGGATTCAGAGCAAACATTTTAATCTAATGAGTGGCACAAATTGCGGTTGTCTTTTGAGAAGTTTTCGGTCTCTAAACTGCTTAAAATAAGCATGGATGTGAATTCTTAAATACTTTTTTGATCTAGAAAGGAGTAGAAGTATATATTTAAAATCATGCAAAATACATTTCTAAATCTTTATTTCTTCAAAAAGTATTGAAAGAATATTCCAATACAAGAATCCAATTTTATGGATATCCCCACCTTAGAACCAACTCCAGAAACCCAACCTGAGAAAACTTTTGTGCGGAAATTGTCAAGTAAACAAAAAGCCCGAGCTAAACGAAAGAAAAGCAAGTCAAAGAAAACACAAATAGGGCTGAGAAAAACCTCAGCAAATTACCGTCATTAGGAGAACGAACAAGCAAACTGTTTTGAGCCAGAAAACCGACCGAAACGATACCAAAGTTGCGACATACCCGCCTTGTGGTCTGGGTATTGTCTTACGCATTTAACACCCAATATTTGACTTACATAATGGCCGATGGCCGATAGCCGATGGAAATGAATTTTGACAGTCGAGCAATTTACAATTTTGTCGTTTGCGTGTCGGGAATCGGAATCAGAACGATTGGTGTGATGGTCAGGAGGAGAGACAGGAGCAGGCTTTGATTCAATTTGATGCGATGTCGCTGCCCCATCCCTAGGCACAACACGCCCTTGTTTATATATATATAAATGGGTGTATGTGCATTTGGGGCAATTAACCTGATGACAGTTTATTGGGGCAATCCAAAGGCGTTCTCTGGAGCAGGAGGAGCGAAAGTGGCGACGGCACACCTCGCTAACAACAAAAAGTTAATTGAATGTGAGTGCCAACTGGTAACCTGAGGATAAGAGCAGGAACTACAAAAAGAAAACAGGATCGCCGGTATATAAAATCGCCCAAAAAAGGGAGTGACTCATATCGCCATATCGCTGAGAACCGCCACAGTTTTTCAATTAATCGATTTCGCTGTCATTGAACCTTCTTTCTTTATATCAATTGTTTTCAAAAAATAAGAAGGTGGTTACAGTCACAAAAAATAACCATTGCTGAGATGTCCAGCGAGAACTGACTAATGGGTTTTTATGCTGATTTTGATTCATTTTAATCCTGATTGCGTCTTTGGCTTAAGAGTTTCGGTTAGTTCTGGTAATTTTAGTTTTAATTAAAATAGTTTTTCTAACTAGTTTGGGTATTTTTTCTTTAATGCTTGAATTTATTTCCTTATAAATGCCTTTCTTTATACTTCCGAAACGCACTGTTCTATCAACTCAAATCGAATTTACTTTCAAACATTTTTTCCTCATTGCCCCGCTTTATTGACTAAATACTTTTATTTCCACTGTGTCTGGCCAAACTGCTTGGCGATAAGATATAGCAGCTCTTTAAATACTCGGGGTCTTATGCTTATAATTTCCAACGAACTGGCCAAGCCATGAGTCATTGACCGAAGCTAATATTTAATTTGTATTTTGAGTGATATCAGAAAGTTTGAGCTAAAATTTAATGGAAATATATTGGGGATAATTGAGATTAGGCATGGGAAGCGTACTTAGTATTCCAGAGAAATTGAAGTCGGGAATCTCTTGAAGCAATAATCAGCTTTTTTTAGACTTAAAAAAGATTTATTTAAGCCTTACAATTCATATTAATAACAGATCTTTTCCTCTGCTTGAATATCAAGTGTTTTTCTATTCAAAGTAGAAACAGAGTTAAGGTTAATTAATCTTTAAATATACTAATTCATACTAAATCTCGTTTTATTTACTATAACATGAGATAATACTCTTCCAACTGTTCGAATAAGCGTCGTGAATCAAGCTGAATAGTATGATTCATCCGATAGTTGTGGCCAGAGCCGAAGGGGATTCCAACCAAGTTGGACAGCAATTAAGGAGCTGTGCCCGGTTTTGCCTCAGACCTGGCCCACTGTGCCACTTTAATGACTCAAGACAACAGAGAAGACCCAGAGACCGATGGGTATTTCGCACGTTTTGTGGCCTATGGCTTACGGTTAAGCGTTTCTTCAGCGGATCTCTGCAGATTCTTCTCATCATCAGCATCATCATCATCATCAGTCGAAGCCTGATGACAAGTGCTCGTTGTCTGCGATATTGGGGCTTCTCTTTGTCTGGTCTTTGTGTCCCCCCAATATCTAAAGTGACGTCACAGGCGTTTATATTATTTTTATCAATGTGTTCACTGCTAGCTCTCTCCTTTCCAGAGTCTCCAAGTCTCACAGTCTCAGTCTCTCTCTCTCTCTGTATTTTTTTTTATGGCCACTTTGAGGCATCGCATGCGCAGCGTTTGGGAGCTCCTTCAGTTGGTTTTCGACTCGCGAACTGAGCGCAACGCTCCGGGAGAATATATATATATATATATATATAACAATTAAAAATAAAAACAATAAAATACAGTATACGCAGAAAAGCGAGTTTTGTTTATGTGCAAAGAAATAGCAACAAATTCGTTAACAAACAACAAAATCAGTGGGAATTTCGCATTATCAAAAGTAAATAAAACAACAAAAAGGTTGATACGAGTGTGTTTATCAAAAAATAAAACGATTTCCCTTCCTTGCCAATGTTTTTCGGTGGTTTTTCGTTGTTTTTTCGGTTTGGAATTTCAATTAGTTTGACGCTGCCTTTTGTAGATTGTTGGAACACTTGGGCCTGATCATCATTTGTGTAAACTTGTAGCCATAGTCATAGCCACGCCAGCTCATCCAGGTGATGCCTCTGCCCGACAGCTTGGCCTCGAACCTTCCGCCAGCCAAATACTGACCATTTAGGTTGCTTTGAAATCGTGTAAAAAATCGTATAATAATACAGAACATTAATAGAGAAAATATAAAAATTACAAGTGCTAGTGTTACCTCCTTTGACACTGATCATACCACCAGGCGCCCACATATCTTCTTGCACAGCCATGACCCAAATCATCGTGATCGAATGTGGAAAAGGGCTTTCCCTTGTGATAAACCAAGGAATCCCCGGCATCTCCGGAGTATTTTCCTAGAGTTTGCAAGGCATACGAAGCCGAAGCATTGCCTATCACAAAATTATTGTAACGAGCATCGCGTGAATCGTCATAAAAGTCTTCTATGTGAACATACAACTCGTAGGGTTCAGCGGTTGTAAGAAAGTGCAGTTTCTCCAGTCCCAGAAAGAATTCCCCACTCAGATTGCCAAATCCCTGGCTGTACTCCTCCCAACTGCGATAGAAGTTCTCACTGCCATCCAGACGGCGCTGGATCACGGTCCAACCCGAGCCAGCCAGCCGAGTGTCACAGTAAACCGGAAAGGGCTTCAGGCCAGGCACTTCTATGGTGTGAATGCCATTGGTGTTGATGCCAGCAGCCAGGCAGGATGAGGGATAAAGTACTTAGTGCAGAGGATAAAGTCTAAATCAATTTGCATTCAAGTAAATCCTATATAGAACTTACCCTCCCGATGAGCTGTTTGTCTTGCTGACGCTGTCGCCTCCAGGTATCTCTGTTTTAGCTCATCCAGCTGCGTTCTCAAACTAAACTAATCACTTTTAGAAACTTAAATCGTACATTTAATTATACTAAATGCATACCTGGTAATCAAACCATCAGCTTTATCGTAAACCATTTGCAAATTATGGGATTGAACATGGCAGAAAACACTTGATAAAACAATAACAATAATTATATACAACAGCTTCATGATCTGCTACCTTAGCTTGCTTTTAGCGTTCTAGCTCAGGTTTATTTTCAATAGATTCCCAGACATAATATATGATTGTATAAACCCCATTTCCTTATCAAAAATGCATTGAAAAGCGTAGGTCAAGTCGGCCTTGGGGAGATAAACCAGCAGGAAGTTGAGAGAACTAAACTATTTCAATGAGCAATTGTATAATATATACATTTTTTTATTGCTATTCTCTCAGTAAGGAATGAGACGATGATTCAATGACAACACTTTTTGCATGTTAATCAAGTCCATAACAATTTGTTTGCCACCAGGAAAATGAATAATGTTCTCCGGATGAATCACTAGGGTAGGTTTCGGCACTTGGGTCGTATCATCATCTGGGTGATCTTGAATCCGTAGTTGTGGCCACGCCAAGAACGCCAGCACATGCCGCGAGCGAACAGCGCCTCCTCGTACTTGCCACCGGGCATATACTGGCCATTGAGGTTGCTAGAAATAATTATAAAATAAATTATATACAAATAAATATGTAAAAACCTCACCTATCCAAGCAGGCATTATACCACCAACCTCCGAGGTAGTAAAAGGCACAGTTTTTATTAAACTCATGATCATTATCCCTATCATACGTAGAGAACTTCATTTTGCGATGAGATCGAAGGGAATCTCCTGCACTACCCGTGTACTTGCCCAACGCATTCATGGCATAATCATCCTCCTCGCTGCCTATGGCAAACTCATCGAACCTGGCATGCCTCTTCTCACCATCGAAATCCTCCAAATGAACGTACAGTTCATGCGGTTCTAGAGCTGTTAGAGCACGTATCTTCTCGAGACCGAGGAAATATTCACCCCTGAGATCCCCAAAACCATTCTTGTACTCCTCCCAGTTCCTAAAGAAACTGAGATTACCACTGAAGCGGCGCTGGATCACAAGCCAACCGGGACCAGATATGTGGTTCTCACAGTAAACGGAAAAGGGTGACAGTTCTGGCACTTTCACGGTGTACAGGCCATTTTCTTTGGTCTCAGAACTCAGGCAGGATGTGGGATAGGTCTCGGTAGCTTCTAATAATTTGATTTCATGCTTTAAACTATAAATGGAAGATATAAATATATATATATTTATTTATGAAAATCAGATACCTGTTTAGCAAACCCTCTGACTGCTCGTAAATAGCCTCTAATTGTTGTAACACATTCAGCGACTGTCTCAGGGTTAATTTATGCAATTAATCTTATTAGTTTTGCTACTTTAGCTAACCCAACTCACCTTCACCCAAGAGAAAAGTAATAATACTAAGCATTTAGTTTGAAATATTCTCCACACAGAGAACTTCATGTTGTTTACAGATCCGTTTCACTTGTAGTTATATTTTTGCAATTTTCTCAACATTTTGTGGAATGCGATTTCTTATCAGCAAGCCACCTTTCAAATTACTTGGGATTATGATTTTACTGATAATTATTTACAGCTTTGGAGCTCTGTTTTCTATTTTTTGAAAGCATGCTCTAACAATATAAAGCCAAAGAAATTTTAATTGCAAACGAAATAAAAGCAAATACTCTCACTCACAAAATGGATCTGTAAGATATGTATTGGATCACGTGGGCTTAGCCTTAAGTGGGCCGTTCCAGAGCCTCCAAAACTGTACAGCTTTACGCGCTGTTTGAGCTTTAAATTTCTCATTTTTATGGCTATTACATTAGAGGGTATAATAAATATTAGCAGATTTGTTTGACTTTGTTTTAGGGGGAACAAATAAATAAAAAATAAGAAAATAGAAAGATAAATATTTACCTTAACTTATTAACTTGAATTGATTTTCTTAACGATATATAAACCTTGATATAAGCCCTCAAAAGTCGGTTGACTATTAATCCATAGCTCTCAAAGTCTAGAGAATTTCAGGCTTCGGTGCCTTGGCAACTCTTTGCTTGGCTTTTTTTTTTATTTTTATCGAGGCGTCAATCTCAAGACAACAGAAAACAAGACATAAATAATAAGTTATAGAAATTGTATTATAAAGACCCAGAGAGCCAGCCAGCCATCATGTGTGTGGTGTGGTGTGGTGTGTGGGTGGTGACAGCGGTCTTGGCTTTGGAACGCCAAACTCTGGGCCAAAGTCAGTCTTTAGCCAAAGCTAAGCAGAGGCGGACGCAGCAGAACTTGTGCCTCGAAAGCATCATCCCAAAAATGAGATTGAAACGAAGTTCCAAGAAAAAAGTACAGGCCTTTAAAGAAATCTATTTATTTTGTAACATTTTCATCACATTTTCTAATTAAAATCTTCCCTTTCTCTTTTAAATCAGATGGCCATACCGCCACCACCGGGACCTCCGCCGCCGCCAGGACCGCCACCGCCTCCGGCGATGGGTGGCCTCAAACTGGGAGGCGCAGCAGGAGGAGGCGGCGGTCCTGATCCCCGGTCCGCCCTGCTCAGCTCCATTCAGAAGGGCACCAAGCTGCGCAAGACCAACACCGTGGACAAGAGCGGACCGGCCTTGGCGGGCAAGGTGTGCGGATCGGAGGGAGGTGCTCCTGCAGGAGGTGGACTTGGCAAGCGAACCCTCAATAACAACAACACCAGCAACCACAACAACAACACAAGCAGCAGCAGCAATGGCCTTGGCAATGGTGCCCCCAAATTGGGAGGCCTGTTCGAAGGCCTCTCCCAAATGCCAAAGCTGAAGCCCGTGAATGGCATGCGCGGTAGGTTAACTTCTCAAAACGTTTTCAATATGCAAATAAATATGGCTCAACTTCCGCTTTTCGCCCACGAACAGCCACACCACCATCGTCGGCAACCAAGTCAACGGCGGCCGCCCAGCAGCAGCAACAGCGCAGCAATAGCCCCCCCGCCGCCGCCGCCAGCAATGGCCCCATGGACTTTAGCTCGGAGCTGGCCAAGCACTTGACGCTGAAGCGCCAGAAGCAGCAGCAGCAACAGCAACAACCACAGCCGCCAGCGAGCAACAGCACACATATCAATGCGACAGAAGCCAATCTGAGAACAAACCGAGGACCACCACCGCAACCGCCAAAGGTGAGACCCATGCCAAGGCAAAGGGCTGCGGAGAGGTCTATAAATAGTGAGCGGGGTTGGAGGTTGTAGCATATATCTATTTGTGGGGCTTACTAAGAACTAGAGCTAGAAAAGCATATCAAATGAAGTAATTATGAAAGGCGCAAGGGGGAGTGCTAATAAGAGATCCATAATATTTGATTTAGTAAAGTGAAAAGTACAATTCTAGCAATTTAAAATCAAAACTTCGTGCAGTTTCAACACTTTTTTAATGAAGAACAAATTAGAGACATTAGGGATGTAATACAGAGGTCAAGGAGATATTTTATTGTTCTAGAAATAAAGGTTTAACTTAGCTTTTTACCTTTATTTTAGTCTCATAAGAGGAAAGGGGGGTTTTTTATGCTTTTTATTTTAGAAAGATCAATAATCATTACTTTCCCTACAAATAACCAACAAAGTAATTGCTAAATAAATTAATTTTAATAAATTTCCTACTAGTTAACCTTTTCAAAATTAGAAGCAGCTTGATTAACTCTAAAGAACTTGAATTGAACGTGGATTTTAAACGAGTTTCCTCCTAGAGTAAAGCATTTATCAGTGTAGCAAATTACTAGCAAGCAGATTAGCATATTTGATGAGCTCCTTAAAGGCAAATATAGAAAGTAGCAAATATAGAGGGTGGTGGTAAGCCAGTAAGTGTAACAGAAAGTGTCGCTTGCCCGCAATCCCATTGTCAACGCCACAACTAATCCCAGAGCATTGTCTTATATTTACCTCTCTGTGTATAGCAGCCAGCCAGCTCGAGTGATTCGATCTTGGAGCGCATGAACATCCCCCGCACGGCGCCGGCTCCAGCACCCACCTCCACTGTTAAGGCGGCATCGCCCACGCTCTCGGACAGCGGCAGCAGCGGGAGTGGTGGCAATGGAGGCAGCGTCAAGAGCAAGGCGGCCAATCTAAAGTAAGTGTTTGCCATCATTTTCGGTGGGTTTAGGGTCCACAAGCAGTTCTGTTGGAATATATTGTACAGACAAGAGTTCAAAATTCAAATGGAATCATAAAAACTGTAATTATTTCCTAAGTGGAGTGTAATAGGGTCTTTTTTTTGAGCTCTTAGAGGGGTTGAGTGCTTGCTAAAGTGTTTTATATATAAGTAAATCAAAGAAAATATAAAGAATAAGATGAAGTCTCTCTCTTAGCTAAACCCTATTCCAACAGAACTGTTTTTATGCTAATCATTGCCTGCCGTTTTTTGGGATGGTTGTGTTTTGGTTTATATTCAATTTTATTGTAAATTTTTTTCTCATGATTTTCTTTTTTATTTTCGGTTTACTTTTGACGGGACTCTGCGGTTATCACACACCAATCACTCCACACACACACAATGTACTCATGCCACACACAGTAACTCGTTAGGCAATAGTTTTGTAAATAGTTTAAAGACATCAACAACAATCACGAGTAGTGCCTCCTCGCTGAACTCCAGTCAAACGTCCTCGATGGGATCGCTGCGCAATCTGGCGCCGAACAAGTCCACACTGTTTGGTGGTAGCTCTAGTTCCGGTTCCGGTTTCAATTCTAATGGTGGTGGCTATGCAAGTGTCCAGAAATCGTCGTCGTCGTCGTCCTCGTCACCGCCCTTGTCGGCCGACAGCACGTCCACGCCGATGAAGCCGGCCATCAGCTTTGGCAAGCCGAATTTTGCACCCAAGCCACCGGGCCTGCAGCAACTGGCGCTGGCCAACGGACAACGCCCGGCGGTGACCAGGCATCACAGCATGAAGTCGCCCAGGTATAAGATACGAACACAGATACAGCTTCCGAACTAAGCACGCTGCGCCGCTCATCTGCATCCCAACTCAAACTCGAACTCGTTTGGGGGTTTGCTTTATGCTTATGCTTTTCTCACAAGCCTTGATCTTTATAGAATCCCTAACTAACTCCTTGATATTCTCCTTTAAACAGATCTCCGCCAGCTGTGGGCAGCGTCAATGGACCTGTGTTCCCCACCCAGCAGCACTTGGGCACCTTGCGAGGTCCACTGCAAGGTCCATTCCATGGCAGTGAAGCAGGCAGTCACAACACCAGCGCTGGAAGCATGAGATGTGCACCCAATCCGCCTAAATGTAAGTATTCTTAAGCGCTTTTACAATGCGAGTTCCCTAATTCCCTACCTTCTTCAGCCCGCCCATCGGTGAAGCCACCACCACCGCCCACGCCGGCCCGCAGCTTCTCCAACAGCAATCTGAGCAACATTGGCGGCACCACGACGACTCCCTTTAGTGCTGTGAACACGGCCCTAATTCAGAGCTCGGCAACCACCACGCAGGCGGCACCGTCGCCTCCCATTACACAGCCCCCGTCCTCCTCCAGCAGCAGCAACAGTGTGGCCGCTTTGCGGGATCAATTTCGGGCGGGCGGCATGTCAAACGGAGCACCATCGCCACCGCTGCCGCCTACGCCGGCTCCCACCTCCTCCTCATCAAATTCATCCTCGGCCACGGCCAGTCCCAAGTCATCGATGATGATGCGCGATAACGTGAAGCCAATTATACTGAACGGAGGACCAATCAATCCGCCAGCACCGCCGCCGCACAGGAGCTGTCCACCGCCGCCGCCGCCGCAGCGACAATCGAGCAATGTGAGTATTCTGAGGGACAGGGAACAACCATGAACTCTGACATTGAACAACAGGTTGGCCCAAAGGCCAAGGGTGTTACCTGGGGACCTTGGCTAGGTGGAGATGGGATAAGGAAGGAGAGTGAGCGAGCTTTAAATTTGAAAGGGAAAGTGTTCTTTGAGGGAGTTTCAGGCTTAATAATTTTAGGTTTTAAGAAAGTTTAGATCAATTTTAATTTCATAATATGGTCAAAAGTGTAGGGATTTAGTAACTAAAATTCCATAGCGTCCCTGAAAACCCATCATGCAAAGCTTAGATAACATTCCGTCAAGTGTATCTGCTGCTGGACCTATCCTAAAGCCAGCTTTGTTGCCAGTTTTCCACCCCACAGCTGCTTCTATGCTGATTCTCTGATTCTCTCCCTGCGCCTGCGCCTTGCTGCTGGATGTGCGCACCATCCATCCATCCGTCCGTCAGTCAGTCGGTCAGTCCCAGCGAGTGTTTCGTTTATAACTCACCTATTTTCGTGTGCCTCGAGCCAGAGCGGGGGTTGGATTTTCGATTTTCCAAAAAGCGAGACGTGACCAAAACACACACTGGCCTTGCACACGCCACAGAACAGGGCCATTGAGCGTCCGCATTAATGAGCTCCTCCAGCAGCAGCTGAAGCAGAAGCAGAAGGAGAAACAGAATCCAGTAAGGAGGTGGCTGCGGAGGAAACTAAGTTCCTTTAGTCAGCGAGCTCAGAGGTACCGTCAGGAGGCGCAGGAGGTAACCGTGGCTATTGCAATGATGATGCTCAACAGCAAGCGCCAAGTAACTACGGGATAACATATATATGCTAATATGTACTATATATAACAAGTAATATATAAACTTTAATCTTGCAGGGCGGCTCCGGAGGAACGGGATCAGCGCCAGTACCACCGCAGCGTCACTCTTCAATCAGGCCAAATGCCCCATCGACGCCGCCCACGCACATGGCCAATGCCTCGCATCAGTTTGGCAGCAGCTCGGGCTTGTCCTCAGGATCGGGTTCGGCCAGCGTGGGCCGCCTGGTCACGGATCTGGAAACGAAGTTTGGCAAGCGTTTCCACAACGTCACCGAGTTCCCCAAGCCGCCGCCGTTTCTAAATATACAAAAAGTCTATCCTAGTCGCACGTTTAAGGCCACCAACGGTATGTAGACGTCGTCGTGTGTGTTCTTTTGTGAGTGTTTCCAAGCTTAGTATATAGATGCACACACACACACACACCATACACATGGAATGCTGTTATATTATGTAATTGTTTCTTAAGGCACACAAGCTCTGGCATTTTAAGTTTCGAACTCGAACAATCTATACAACGATCCATATCTCTACAAAAGTATATATAATATATATGATTTTAAACGCAGCCTTGTTTAGGAGTCTCTTCTTTGATTATTTGTTGTTTATTTTAATGTTGTTAGCAAGCAAACGAAATAAATATATGAGAGAGAGAGAGAGTGTTATATTTTGAATAGCTTTATCCAAAACATTATAAATATATATTTTATACCATTTAATGTTATATACCTTTGTTAAACCCCGCGAGGGGGGATAGTAAGAGGGGAGCGGAGCGCTCCCCTTTGCGATATTATCACTAAGCACACAACACACAATATTATTACGCCTAGTTTTACCAACTTCTATACTATATACTATACATATTTAATTTAAATGTATGTAAAGCCAATCCACATTGTATTCCCCTTCCATTATATACATTTCTAATACATGTAGCGCATGCTTTTACTTGTACCCCATACATATATGCCCCATATAATTTCGCATTATCCGATATATCCGATGAATATATGTTTAATTTTTAGTACGCGAGTTAATTCCTCTGTTTTTCATTTTGGAGTTATCTTTTTTGAAGCAAGAAGAAACAATAAACCAAAACTCAATTGGAACATGAACTCTTCATTTGTTGTTTCATTTTATGTTTGTTCTTTTTTCTATGGCGGAGGAGAGCATCTTCGTTTCGGTTATTGGTTCGGTGTTCATTTGTCCGTTCCAGAAATTGTTTTGGTTTTTATATAAAAATTAGAATTAAGATTTTGCAACAGAAAACCAACTGGATTTTTAGACTTAAAATTATTATAATAACCCAATTTATTTTATTGTTTGTTTTTAAAATGATTTCAAACCCGGATAATTTCGATTTTTAAGTACTTAATTTATTGAAATCTTTTTTAATTTTCAGCTTTTCTTTTTGTCCTTATTTCTTAATTTTCTTTGTGTATCTTTCATCTTTCTTCTCCACTTGTCCACTTGTCTTATGTTCTCCTTCGCATTTTCGCTAGTATAAATTCTATCGTAGAAGCTTTCGCTACTATCTGCTCTATCTTTTCCTATCTATCCATGTTTGTATATATATATCTCTATCCCTACTTCCTCCGTCTCTCTGCCCGTGATCAGCACCCGGCAATAGCAGCGGCGTAAGCAATAACAACAACAACAGCAGCACAGTGGCCAGCAACAACAATACGACGACAACGGCTCCCAATCCCGGAGGAGCAACGGGAAGTCCGGCAGCAGCAGCCCCCCATCCTCCAGTGCTGAAGCCGGCTTATGCACCGCTGAAGAAGCACCGAGCGCCGGCACCGCCGCCGCAAGCAGGAGTGGCCGCCGCCACGGTTTCGGTTATCCGCCAGTCGAGTTTCCTGTACGGCGGAGCAGGAGGAGGTGGTGCCTCTGGGGCAGCAGGCACTAGCATACGACCGCAATCGCAGCCGGCGGGGATTGGGCCACGAAACTCTACGGTGTACTGATCGGGATTGGGCGGATAATTGTATATATTATATTGAGGTGTGTGAGGGCGATGTATGTGTGATTGGCGTGTGTTGTTGTGGACAGCTTGTGTATTAAAAACGAGTGTCGATCGTTAAAAATTTCTATGAAAAGTACGTGAAATAAACAGGAAACACCACACATAACCAGAAAAAAGAGAGCTTCGTAGAGAGCACAAGCCCCCAAAAATTTGTTGGCGTCGTCTTCCCAGGCTGCACAAAATCAGTGAAGATCAGAGCTCCAAAATAACAGATTATTGTTTAAATATTCTCAGATTCTTAAGCAGAATCTTTCTTTCTTAGAGTGCTTGAAAATACGCCTCAGCACATCGAAGTACACTCAAAAAATGATCAAAACTAAGAAAAACGAAGTGCTATTTACGAGCTCTGCTTCAAACTGATATCACCAATCTGTATATAGGGTAAAGCACCGAAAGTTAGTGAAATTATCAAGCAGCATCTATGTATATTGATTGTACGTACTTTTAGGAGCGCGCCTCTTTATATAAATATATATATATATATACATATGTATCTTACTAGACTGAACATGTTATTGAAATCCAAACAGCAACAATTAATTAATATGTAATGATACGATATTACGATATTTAGAATCGACTACGCGAAGTATGTACGACTTAATCCCCTAGAGCAATACACAACGTATGAGTAAAAATGTTAACAATGTTGCAATAATGAAGCACAACCGAGAGAACCGAGCATTTCAACGAAACTCGTCGCGCACACATTCCATTTCTGCATTTCCACTTACCTCTCCGACTTTAGTTTCGACAGTTCGTGTGATAATCTCAAGAAGAGTATGCTATATCTAGGTAATCTATCTATCAGCTGTGGTTGGGTCTAGACATTTGTTAAAGCCTCCTTTTTGAACGGAATATATACACTATTGGTGTTCCCTATTATTATTATTAAATTCAATCATTGTTGTTGGACTTGGTGTCATTAGAACAAGTATTATTAATCAGCAATTACATAACATTTATTATTCCGAATCATTGCAGTTATCAGATAATAAAATTCAAAGAAATCATTCAGAAATTTGAACAAAAACAATACGCTGTTTTTATTCCAAAACAAAGGCGGTAAGTAATATTTTGATGTGGCTCCTAATATTAGTTTTTAAATGGTATAAGCTCCCTCCTGCACATTCCTCTTCCAGCTTTTGCACATAGTTTGTATATATATTTTGAGTATGTTTTTTAAATGCCTTTAAGCCATAACAATTTTCAACTTAAGCCTAGTTTAAATGTAAAGTAAAGCCTTTTCTTGATTTCATGTAATGTTTAACAAATCGCACTTTTGTAACTTAAACTCTAAAAAAATATGGCTGCTCCCCTCGCTAACTAGGCCACCTCGTTCTTTTCCTTGAGACTTTGCACGGCCTCCTGGAGACCCTTATCCTCCCGCTTGCGTTTGCGTTCGCATTTCGGGCAAGGCTGCTTCTCGTTCAGGCATTCCGCATGGAAAACAGCGCCACACGCTGGGCACTGCAACAGCAAATAATGTAAGCAAAATCTTTTTATAAATAAATTCAAAGCTTACCCTAAAGGTTGTGCTAATGTGAAACGGATATAGCACTCTGGGACTCTGGCAGATCTCGCAGATGAAGCCCTTGAGCTGGCATAGGCGACACTTGAGCACATGCGCCTCGCCTAGCTTAAAGGCCTTCTGCAGCTGCTGGCACAGCACGCCGCGCTGTATCAGTCCCAGGTCCGCTATCGAGTACTGGTGAATGTGCTCGTAGAGATACTCCCGGCCAGAGAACTGATTCTGCAGCAGCTCAATGCTGGTAGGGGGCGAACAGGTGTACAGATAGGCCCTGATGAAGTTCAGTCGGATGCGCAGGGATTGCAGCTCGGCCATGGCATCGGAGGCAAAGTAGATGCTGGGATTTAGGAGTTGCAGGTCCAGAAACGGCTGCGAACGGAACTCGGCCAGGAAGGTGGCTGCCCGCTTGCTGACGCTGTACTTGCGGAAATCCCAGTTGTAAATAATGCGAGCTGGTATCAGTTGCGTCTCCACATCCATGCAGCTGTTGCAGTAGTAGCTCCCGCTGAAGGCGCACACTCTAAAAGGGAAGTAACAATATCAGGATAAGGGTACAAGCCTGGCTGGAAACTCACTGAAAATTGGAGTAGCCAATGCCCAGCGGATGCTGGCAGCTCTTGCACAAAAATCCCTGGGCGTTCAGACCCGGCTCACGTGCCAGCTGGCAAAGCTGGGCCACCATTTGCTGCAGCTCCACCATGTCAAAGTCGGAGGTGAGCAGTTCGAATTCAGAGTTGGTCTGCAGAGAGAGCGAAATCTTATTGAAACAGTTTTCTTTTCTTTTTCCATACTTACATCCAAGGACTGCAGATCGCTTAGATCCTCGGAGACAGGAGCCTCACTCTCACGCTGCGCCACATTCAAAGTGGAGGCACTGGCCCGGAACTTCTCCCAGATCTCCGACCAGCCGGCTCCACCATCGCGATTGCTCTCGTGCTTGCGCAATAGGGCATGGTAACTGCACCTGTCTGTGTTGGGGGAACGCAGGCTGACGCTGGCGGCGCTGCTCATGCTCACGGATCGCTGGAAAAACCTCGACCCGGACAACTCTTCGGTGGTGGGCGAGGTGGGTGAAGAGGTCGGCAAGTCACCGGACCACGAAGTCTGCATCAGATTAGACAAGGAGTTGCTGCCCTGGGGCAGCATGCTGGGCGCCTCAATATCCAGTTCGGCAAAGGCTTCCTCCACTCGATGCTTGGATCTCTTGCGGCTGCGCTGCTTGCTGCTGGATGGAGCGTCCGGATCGGGCTCTCCCTCCGCTGCTGCCGTCTTCGACTGCTGCTCCTCTTCGTTTATCACATCCAATTCATCGATTTTTTGTATCAGCAAATCCAAATTTTCGCGCTGGTTCAGGTCGGGCACGCCGCCAAAATTGCCTCCGCGACTGAATGGACTGTTCGAAATGGACTCCGAAAAGAGCTCGTTGGTCTGCAGAGGTTGCGGCGTAGGTATGGCCATAGTATCGGTGGCGCCCAGGGAGCTGGCTACATCCACGCCGCTGCTTATGGGGCAGGACTTCATTGCGGGCGTCCACAGATCCGAAAGCTGCAACGAATAATCCGGCCAGTGGTTCAGCAGACTGGAGTTCACCGGCAGATCGAACTGCACACTGGCCTCCAAGCTCTCCATAATCTTGCTGGCCGTCTCCAGGCCTTCCGAGTCCCTCACAAGGGCGTTCCTCTTGTAGTATTGCGACAGTGCCGAGCCATTCTTTCGCATGTTGTTCAGATAAGAGGAGAACACCGACTCGTTGAGGGACTGACGCACCCAGGCCCGACATTGTCCAATCTCTGTGGTGATCTGACTGAGTCCCTGCACCTGTTCGATCACCTGCTTGTGCATGAAGACCATGCAGGGCGACCAGAAACTGGGATCTGGCCTGCGCTCCACATCACCGGCCAGCACATTGAAGGTGGCCGAAAGGAAGGAGTCCTTCAGGCCATGCAGGAACAGTGCCTCCAAGGTGGTGCACAGGGCACTGGTCTGTTCGCACAGCCCAAGAACCTCTGGAAATCAAAGGAAAACAATTCGATAAACAATTTCCGGGGGAGTACAGACTTAGGAACCTCACCCAAACTCTTCTGCTTCACCTCGAACTCTATCTCGCGGGCATTCTCGTTCAGCGTGTTGATCAGGGCTCCCTTCACGACATTTTCGCGCTTGGATGAAAAGTGATTAAGACTGCGGAAAAGGGAGCTCATTTGATGGTTTTTCCCTTTTGTCTTTTGTTGTGCTTTTCCATGCAGTGTGACCAGCGCAGAACTTTTGCAGAAATCACGCAACGCCCCCGCAAGTGGTTGGTCATTTTCCGCAGAAATACCAAAATATACCGCAGGCGATCTTAAATACATATCGATTAACGATAACATTTTAAAATACTAACACATGGTCACCCTAAAGCACAGTGGTCGAAACTGTCGTAATTCTGACAACCGTTACTTTACGCCAATTGTATAAATCAAAAATAAATTAAAAATAAATTACAATCGCTTCAGATTGAGTCCATTAATACCTGTAAAAATCAAGGCGAGCACAAAAAGGTCACTAGTTTTATGCGATCTATGTGGTCCACAACGATAGGCTGCAATGCGATGCCAAACCCGTTCTGCGGTGGTTATTCTTGACTTTCTTCTGTCACCTGGGATCACAGAGCTTAGCTGTGTGAATGCTCGATTATGGGAAACAAAAACCCCACGCAAATTAGAAACAACAAACCTGAGGAGGATTATTAATTGGGTACGAGTGAGATAGGAGCTCTTGTTATTGTCGTGTTTGGGTTTTTTGATATTCGGTTTCAATGAACCGCTGTCAGATATATTCTCTGCAGTCCGCTTAATGACTCAGAGATCGTAGATTGTTAATGAAAGGCCCCGAGCATCCCGAGTTTTGGGAGACGAGAAGAGTGGGAAAAAAACCAAAAACCCGATGCACGCAGCCAACTGATATCGAAATTTGTGTTAAGGTCACGGTGACCAACAAAAGCAGCGTATTTATGTATGTATGAGTATAGTGTTGTTGTTGTCAACGCGTTTTTCAATATTTTTGCAATAAAAAAACAAAAAAACAAAGCTTGTTGTTGTTTTCCAAAGAGGAGATGCGCCGAGCAGACTGGTTCAGCATTCAAAATGCAAACTGGTCGCCCGCTCGCCGCTTCATTTGGCTCTTCGGCGCAATTTTTCGGTCATTTTTTCGAAAAACACAAAAACAACATTTTCCATGTGGGTTGCACGCCGCAAATTGCATTTTATTGAATTTTATTAATATACGAAATCGGGTTGCGAAATCGTTAATAAACATAAACAATTTGGCAAACAGTAATTGCGAGACTTGTTTCGTTTATTGTTTGCATTTTGTGTTTTGTCGAGGTTTGGAACAACCAAAAAATAAATGCAATGCAAATAAAATCATAAAAAATTCACCATGTGAATCAACCTTTAAAGTTAAAACCTTGGCTAGCGGACTTAAATCTTGTTGATTCAGTCATAAAAAAAAAAAAAATAAAAATCTGTTCAACAAGGTGGAGTGTGAAGAATATTAATTTTTCCTTACTCATTTTCAAAATAAAGATTTATTTTTACTAATATTAGGTCTGATGTAGGGTTAAGTTTATAAGAATCCTTAAATTATATATTCTAGTAATTTATTTCAATTTTTTTTGGCGTTTTCCTTTCAAAATAACCCTTAAAGAATCATTTCCCTTAACTCTCTATTCAGTCACATGGAAACTTTGAAATAAACGAAGAAAGCAGGTTATTAGGAAATTCCTAAACCTTATTAAAGTCCATATCAAGTATATTTTAATATAAATTACTATTTATAAAACAAAATTGCTTTAACTTGCTTTAATTTTTTCCCTTTGCATATCTTAGCAATTTTCCAAGCATACAATTTGCATAAAAAATATGGCTAAAGTGGGCTTCCCCATTTGCAACCCGTAAATCGGATTTCGCATGGGTGAAAAACCGTTGCCAGTTTAAAGTTTGTTGTGTGACATTAATGACTATAAACAATTAATAAGGCGCTTTGGGTGAAGGGTCGCGATGGGGACGGCGACAGTGGGGACACATTTCCCAACCGGAGCTATCTCTTGACTCTATTAAAGTAAATAATATGTGGCGGCATTGTGCCTCCGCCGACTTGGCTGACTTTGCAGTTTTCTCGGCTTTTCGAGCTGCCGGGCCAGCGTGTTGCCATTGTTGCGGCCAAAGAGGCTGAAAGAAACTAAAAGAAACGAAACGAAGCGAACTGAACTGAACTGAAATGTATAAAAACGTTTGTTTTCGTAATACAATTTTGATTACTTCTTCGACGCCAGCCGCCGCCCCATTGATGGGCATTGTCTCAGTCCCTAAGCGCTTTGATTTATGGCCCGGGCTGGGTTTTTGGGAGTTGAAGTTGGGTTGAGAGAGATCAACAAAGGCCTCTGGAGGCGGCGGCGGCAGCTACCGTTGGCCATTTGCCGGGATCACAGTCCATTTGGCAATAGCTTTGTTGTAATTGTAACGATAATAACAGCCGTGATTCCCGACAATGATGATGCCCCAGCCCAAATGGTCAATCATTGACATCACAGCGGGCTCTCTGCAGGGGCTGAGGCTTAGGGGGAAGCTGAAAGTCCTTTAAATATTTAAAGTAAAAACGTTATGCGAAATTTGGGAAATTGTAGGTAAAATATAATTATTGTGAAAAAATCGTTGTTCTTGAAGGTACAAAACAAATATGCATAATTTTTTAAACTCTCTTAGTTAATGCAGCATACAAAAAATAATATTTAAAAAGCTCTTTTATTATTTTATATTTCTGTGCTTATAATAAAACCCCTTTTTCGCTTTTTAACTACACCGCTTTGAGGCTAGGAAACTTTTTGATCGTCGAAAGCCAAATGCCGGTAAAAATGCTCAACCAAATGCGGAACCAATAAGCTGACATAATTTTTTTTTGTGTTTTGTGTTCGCGGCGCTAAATAAAAAAAGTTTTGCTCAGGCCAAAATGGTAATTACATTCCAGAGACATCCGAGAAGATATGGTCACGGCTGGGCTTTCAAATGTGATCATTAACGCATTAAAATGCTGATGACCATATACCATAGTTCAGGGAGTAGAAAGATGATCATTCAAGGACACCAGGGAGAGGAATTTGTAATATTTATTGATGATAATAGTTGTTAAAATAAAATATATATACCTAAAAAAAACTGGGAATATTTATATTGACATTTTTTTTGTAATAAGAATAATACTGTATGCAATATAAAACCTCCACAAAATCTTTAAAGATCACTCATCTCTCAGAAATATTTTTGTTTTGCGACAAGATCACGGGACAAGATGATCTAATCAGCACTCGTGTTAACCACCGGGCGTTGAAATGCCAAAAGTTCATCGATCACTGACACCGCAGATCACCTCAACGCATCTTTATTGAACTCCCAAAGACTGATCGATCGATCGACACGTTCTGAGTCAGACAGAACCGTCAGAGAATAAGCAGGCAAGCCTGAAAAATATGATTGTGTCAACGCTTGAAGTTTAAAGTCTCGCAAATATTAATGAATTGCAGAGCTGAATGGAGAACCAGAACAAGAATCCACAGCCGCCTCGCCGGAGCAACAGGATCTGACGAATCTGTGACATATGAGACGCATAACTTATGCATTGTTAGCATAATACTTTTCCTAAAAATCAAGCCAAACCTGTCAAAAAATAAACAAACTGAACGGAGCACATTCGTTTTCAATATCAATTTGCATTTCGTGTGTGTTTAATTTATGCGAAAGTTGTGTCTATTCGGGCAGCCGCTTTTAGGCTATTGTCTTGTAAATTTTGTCTGGAGAATAGTAGAAATGTTAGGAGGCTGTTAACTGAGTGTTGGCTGAATGTTAATATTAACACTTGATGAACTTGGGTGTTTCACTTTAAACTTGTAATATTTTAGTATAGTAATTATATAGGTTTTATTACATATTTAGTTGGCAAGGCATTGTAAAAGTTTTTTATTATATACAAGTACTTTTTTGATACTATTTGATGTTTTAAGTGCTTCCTAGAGATCTGGATTATTATCAATAAATTAGTTTAAAAATTATTAAAAGCTTCGCTTTTATATCGTTATATCGTGAAATGGTGTCATGCAAACCACAGATTAAAGTGATTTAAGATATAGTTTATTTAATTTTAATAAATTCCAGAAACCTTTGGGAAGTATAACATTTTATCAAGCCTTTTGATTATTGATGTTTATTTAAAAATTTTCTAATTTCTAGGGTTAAGAGCTGTTCGCGTTCAGGTTGGTTGCGGTGACCTTGAACGTCATTGGCAATGCGTCAATCTGTGGCGACAGACCAGTATGCAAAAAAGTAAAAAAAAAGTATAAAAAAACTAAGGAGAAATACCGATCACTAGGCAGCAATTAAATCAATTATCTTGCACTGTTTTCCGGTGTGAAATGGGAAAAAGGAAAATTAGAACAAAAGAGAGCGTTAAATGCGGGGGAAGCGCTGTGTATAAACAATAAATATTTTCTTTTCTTTCCACAAGCAAATTCGCCATTTCCTTTGATTATTTATGCGGAGATGCTGTGACAGTACACTGAGATGAATTAATAACATTTGATGATGTTGATTAAGAGATTATTTTAATTTGGAGATGGGGTATCTTAACTTAAAAGAGTGGGGAACATGTTTTTATTGGTTAGATATTTAATAGAATAATATTCAAAATATTTCATAATATTTTAAACCTTTTTTGTGTTGTTATTTATCAAATAAATATATTTATTGTTGTGATATTTTAAAGATTTGTACATGTTTGTAAACAACTTAAATATTGTTCTTTTTTGAGATTTAAAATGTTTAACATACCCTCACATTTTTCTTAGTGCATTCGCAGTCTGCGTTGCCGTCGTCGCCGCTGTCGCTGCTGATGGCTCTGCCAAGTCAAGCTCCGCGTGGCTTGGCGTTGGCCAAGTTTATTGAAAGCGCAGAATCCGTGAGATACGGACGTGTTTCTCCCCAAGCGCAGCGCGCATCTTTCCACTTCGATTCTGCGATCTTCGATTCTCCGATCAGCGATTCTCCACTCGCTCTCTCCGCGCGCTCGCTCTCCGCTAGTGATCGTGATATCGTGCCGCGCGTCTTTCGATTGAGAAAAAAAGGCGAGAAAAAAAGGCGGTGAAAATATTACACATTATTTGGGATTTTGGATTTGGCAAGAGAGGCTTCGATTGCGTCGCCTGTGAGATTTTGTCATCGTCGTCGTTGCCGCGATCATTGTTATTCCGCGACACCGCCTACGCCTTAATTATTGCGGTTCCCCAACCCGTGGTCGTCATCGTCGTCGGCAATGCCCAATTCTAACTTATTAATTGCGTGACAAATTCCGAAAGAAATCTATAAAAAAGCAGCAGAAAAAGCCGAAATCCCAGCAGCAATAATCATAAATTAATAAAGCCACAAAAATGCAGATCCAAAAGCAAAAACGAAGCCATAGCTTCGTCGCAATGCTTTTGCTCGTCAGCTTTGCCGCCGATTTCGCCGCTGGAAGGCCTGGTATAAAAACAAAAGAAACAAAATTAAATCAAAAATCTATAAACTAATGCAGCATCTTTTGATAATTAAAACCATATAGCAATTGCGATTGCGATATGCGATATGCGATCTCTGTTGGCTTTCTTTGTCTCTTCTCCTCTTCTGTCTGCGGTTTTGTGTTTTGCAAATCCGCAAACTAAATATTATTATGTGTGCTTATTGCGTGTTTTGTTGTTTGCCGGAGGAAGCTAAAAGTTAAACTATAAACGAGTCATAAGTTTATTAAATGCTAGTCATTAATATCGGGCCAGTGGAACCCGTTTTAGAGGCGTGTTTTCTGCTCTATAAATATTCTATAAATATTCTATTGCTCTATAAATATTCTATAAATATTCTATTGCAAATGTGAGACATATTTATGAATTATTTATTGCTTAAAATTGGGTTTTTCAATACTTAACATCATTTAAATATGTTCATAAATAAAGAATTTGTTTTGTATTAAAATTTATAGGTTTATTTTATTAATCAAATATAAATATTTATTATTTGTAAAAATTTGAAGTTTATAAAACTTGTACAATTTAAAAGCTTGTACAGAAGAACTTGACAAAATTAGATTTAATGTTATTCCAAATTTCTTTCTTTTTCTGTTATATTTTCTGTAACTTTAAGCTTCCTCCTTCCTTTATGTGTGACTAATTCCATGTTTTTTTCCACCCGAAAACCCTACTAAGTTGTATAGTTCTGAACCCGAGTCCCCTCCTCTCCCTTCTCTGTGCTAGAAACTCAACTTTATTCACTCAACCTCACTGTAATAATAATATAATTAATAATAGTAGTAATCGATCACGAACTCACCTCTCTCTCTCTAATATCAATGCACTTGCTCACGAAAACTCCTCACTAGAAATCACCTCACTCTCATTTGCATATGGAAAAGCCAAGCACCTCAAGTTCGTTCTCACTCCGCTGTGAACTTCGATCGTAATCGTGATCGTGACCCACATCGGACGGGAGACCCAAGTGTTATCCCCACTCCACTTGTAATGACTAGCTACAGGGACAGGCTGAGAAATTTGGGAAAAGTAGTGGGAGCTACACTGAAATATAGGAACTAAGATATACGAACTAAACTATATACATACTTTATGTATAATATAAAAAAAGAAATAGACCAACTGCTATATTTTTATGGTTAATGCGATGCCTTTCAATATTTAAAATTTCGATACACTAATGTTTTTATTTTATTTCATTTAATATAGAATAGAAGTTTTATCTTAAAGTAAAGTAGTACTTTTTTGACTGCATTATTTTTCCATATTCAAATGTAGATAATGGCTTCTCCCAGTGCACTTCTCCCGGCCCAATCCCTCGGGCGTTTGCCTGCAATTAGCCTTCGCCAATGGAGTGCCGCCTGGAGTTGTATTTGTTTGACAAACAAAATAAACACTGAAACTGAAGAATCGCTCTCAAAGCGCACAGCAGATCATTAGGTTTTGGCCGAAAGCGAAATCAAGTAGCCGCTGCCAAGAAAAAAAAGAAACACTAAGAAAAAAAACAAATAAACAAACAAACAAATAAACAGCTCAAAGCCGCAAGAAAAACGAGATGTGAAGATGAAGATGAGGTCTCCACTCCGAGGAAAGCCCAAGCCGGAGGAGGGTGTAGGGTTGCATAACCGACGGATAACGTGACTGGCAAGGCTTCCACAAAGTCGTTCCTCTTCGCGAGGAACAATACAGAGTCCGGGGGGCAGAAGGGGGAGTTGGAGGTGGTTAAACGGCCTCTCCCGGGAAGGGGTGCTTCATGTAGTCCATAAATCTGGCAAGGCTTCTTCTTGTTTTTTCGTGTTTTAACAACTTGTTTACACAAACTAGTAGCGACTAAGGTGGCGCTCTTTTTTATGACTGCCTTTTTTGGGTCATGGGGCCACGAAAAAGTGTAGAATTTTTTAAATGAAAAGGCGGGAAAATCAACTGAAAAGCATCTCAAAAAAGTAACCAACTTTGGGCCCAACTAATTGGCCAATAACAATTAAGATCAAGCTCATTAACAGAGCCCAGCGAGACCATTATAATATATTTCTCCTGGCTTTAATGGTTTTCTTCGGCTTCGTCGTCTATGCTCCACTTTAGGGCTTTGGCAATAAATGGAGATTTATACCATATATCTATTGCCAATATCGTAATGAAGGGGGACCCGTAACTGAACGTGATAATTAGCGAATTCGCACGGATCGTGCCTCACTTTCGCGTGGCTTGATTTATGATTTATGATTAAGCGCAAGAGATTAACGTAATTAAAACACAACAGGGGAGATATCGGCAACCAGTTATATATATATATTATGTGGCAGATGTGAAAGATATGCACTCAAAGCCAAAAAGCCGACAAAGAGAAGCCCCAATAAATGTAGAACCAATTCTGATCACTGCCAAAAACCATTCTAAGCCATTAATATTTATGGGATGGGTTTCCCCCTTTGACATTTCCACGAGACGAAAATCATAATAAAATCATCTTTGTTTTTTTTTTTTTTGACATTTCAAGTGCAATAACCACACGCGTTTAAGTCGTTTCCAAAAAAGATAATTTACAAGTTTTTGGCGGCTTTTGACACATTTTTGCTGTGTGTGGGCTATAAGTCGATAACTCCAAGGCCCCGGCAATAGATATATCTAAAGATATAAACAAAGATTAATAAGTTTTTATAGAGAAAAATGGCATTACAATCGCCACGAAGGTTGGTAGTAAACAAACTGTAAAATTGGCAAGTGCAAAACGTTTTTTAACTTTAACTCAAACACAAAAAATTCCCATTGTCTGTGGGTGCAGAGATGTCGTGAAGCCGTCAATCAATTAAAAATTAAATTAAATAAACACAAACTCCGTCGTCTTCCATGGAGATGTCGAAGGAGATGGTGATGGAGATGGCGTCGGAGACAAGCAAAATTAATTGGCCTGAACTTGAGCCGAGGCGGAAGTCGGAGGGGGGAGTTTTCAATTATTACGGCATTATGTTATCCGAAATCACTTGAACAAGCCACCAGCCATGACTCCTATCCTCCAGCTATCTGCTGTGAGAGGCGAAAGTTCAGGGCTTCCTGGATGGACGCGCTGGCCAAGCCCACATCTCTCATCTCATCTCTCATCTCTGGGCATGCAAATGGAGCCCAGTTTGGTTTATAGAATGGAGATACTGCTGGCATGTGCTTAGCAGCCGGAACTAACTTGTCCGATCCGAACCGGCAGAGCAACACACACGCCCATCCCTGACTTAGTCACAGACGTGTTTCGCCTCTCGCCTTTCTCGGGGGAATTCTGATGATTAAAATATTTCCCATTTGGTTTGCGTTATATTATGCGAATTATTCAGTTATTCCGCTGTAAACAGGAATCGAATCAGAGAGAGATTAGCAAATCAGAAGCTGAGAAGCTCAGATCTCTGTACGAGTTTATTATTAATTATTCGCCTTCGGCACGAGAATCATTGTTTTGTCAGTGCAATCATTAGCCATTAATTCGCTTGTTGCCACAGCTGGACAGATTCTCAAGATTCCCCAGATTTCCCCGATTCCCCACAGAACACAATAAGTGTCTCTGCTGATAGAAATACAGCCACTAATTGCCAAGTGCGTTTCGCGACTGTAAGCCAAAAAAATTCACATGAATATTCATAAACAGAGCCAAATTAGGGACTCAATTTTTGAGAAATTTAGTCATCAATAAATATTTATATTATGTTTTGTTTATTTAAATAAACAAACTAGAGTGTCGACTTGCCACTGAAATTTTGTTTTTTTTTATTTTCCAGCTGAAGCTAGGTAATTAATAATATGTTTTACTTTGTATTAATATGCAAATAAGCATCACCAGGATTTTCTAGGCATTTACAAGAGTATTTATTTACCATTTAAATTAATAGGTAAATCAACTTTTTCAAACATATATGTATTATAAGTCAGTCTAGTTTTGAAAACTATATAAAAGAGTTTACATTTATCTTAAAAGACATTTACAGATAAATTTAAGCTTCAATTAGGCTTATAATTATTTTACAACCGGAATGGAAAGACCATAGTACTTTAAAATGTTTTTTTGCTATCAATTTAAGGTTTAGTAATAAAATTAATGTTTTTACTGTGCACTAAAATTCAATCTAATGGCTTTTTCCCACAGCGATTAAGTAAATTATCGCTTTCATAATGACCACAAGCTTTGTCATGTGCTGGTAGCCCTATGAAACGCACTGTACGCCCTAAAGCCCTTTATTTTTGGCCAACTGAAACGAAAGACTTAGGCAACGAACTTGATGGTTGCACACCTGTCACACCCACACAGACACACACACACACACATAAGCCAGACCTAACCCAGCTGGGTAACTTTTAAAATTGAATTTTTACTGGGTGGCGGCGAGTACGGGGAGGGGTAACTAACAGTAAGCACCCCACCACAGCACACTCACACAACCACACAGCCACCGAAGACATGCAGCAAATGTATGGCCCATCTCAGTCAATGTCAATCAATCAGCCGCCACTGCGGCAGGCAAATTACCCAAGAGCCGCCCACAGCTGCCTCATCTGTCACCCCGCCAGCAGCCAGCAGCGGCACCACCAGCAGCCACACGGTGGGAATCTACTCCACACTTTAGCCCACCCAAAAACGTACACCCAACGAAGGCATTTCAATACAGTTTAAAATATTTAAAGGTTTTCAAATAGAACGAATTTTTATAATAATTGTAATAGGTTTGTAAAACACTTTTGAAACATATTTTATGTTTTTTTTTTAAATCTTACAGGGTATTATAACTTTAGTCAAAAGCTTGTCACGCCGTGAAGGAGTCATTTCCGACCCTATAAATCATATATATTCTTGATCAGCATCTAGAGCCAAGTCGATCTAGACGGGTTCGGCAGAAATTTTTTATTTTTTAATTTTTTCAAAATTTTATCGATAAAATAGTCAAAAATTGAACAAAAAATTTTAATTTTTTTAAAGTTTAATTTTAATGTGCAGATTTATTACACCAATAAAAACCGGCACAGAAAAGCTCTCCGAATTGAAATTAAAGCATTTTTGGCTTTGTTATGATATTTTTAATGAATTTTAAACGAATGCAAAACGAAAGACTTAGGCAACAAACTAAGTTTTTCCATTTGTTTAAAAAGTTTTACTTTGCCAGCACTAAAAGAACCCTTCTCGATTTCAAGCTAATTTTGAAATGTCTCATTGTTACAAATATAAAACTGTGTCATGATAAAGTTTATAATGCAAGCCATAGTTCTATATACATCCCACTCGCTCGCTCTGTTCCTCATACACATTCTCTGCCTCATCTCCTGCTGTCACATCCACATGCAACTTGCTTTTCCAAATGCTAAAAACAATCCTAAAAAACAAAAAGCTGAAGCAGCAGCCACAACGAGACCATCCAACAACAAAAACAACATTCTGCTATCCTCCAACAGATGTGCGTCAGTCGCCATTCGCCCTCGAGCTGCAGCCGCCGCTGCTGCAGCCGGCGGAGGAGTCCTTCAACCCATCGACATCATCGGGGGGCCAGAAGACCATCGATAGCTATGGCAATCCCATAGACGCCCTGCGTCCCATCGACACGCCCGACGGGCGCAAGGTGGTTAGCGCCCAGGGCGTGCAGTTCGAGATTCCCACCTACGCCTCGGGGATCACAGAGATCCGGCGGCCGGCCGATGATCTGCTGCCGCCGCACATTGGTGAGTTGTTGACAAGAGCGGCTGGCGCCAGAACGGAAACGGATTCAGGACCGGAAAACCAGACAGAAAAAGAAAAAGAAACTGAAACCGAAACCGAAACCAAAACCAAAACAGACACACAAGCACACACAAACCGTAGTAGTAGCAGTAGTCGTAGCAGTAGTCCAAGTAGTCCCAGTAGCCACCGCACCCGCACCGCACCAGCCGCACCCATTGGCACCACTAACAAGCTGGCCAAGCGCGACTCCGCCTCGCCGAGCGGCCAGTTTCCCATTGCACCACCCACTAACCGCCACTCCCCGCCCGCCTTTTCCCTGATCCGGCTGAATCCTTCCTTTGTAGGAGGCCCAGACTCGCCCATCACCCTAATTGGCCAGCCCCAGTCCCCGTCGCAGTCCCCCGCCCGGTCAGGTCCCTGCTCGAATCCCTCCTACTCCTCGTCCCCCCTCTCAGCCCCGGCAAATTGCTCGAAATTCAACTCAACTCCGAATCCGAATCCTCTCCAACCAGATGTCATCGCTGTGGGCCTGGAACCCAGCAGCAGCAGCTCCGAACCGAAACCGAACTCATTCCTTGGCACAGCATCAGCATCCACAGCACCAGCACCAATTCCAGCCACATCACTAACACCGCCCCTCCATGATCCATCACCCGACACGACGACGACGACGGCAGGCGTCGTGGAGGTGGAGCAGGCACACCTCGTGCCGCTCGCGCCCCAGCAGCAGGACCAGGAGGAAGCTGGGAGCTCCCTGCCCGAGTACCTGAGAGAGCTGCAGCGCCAGGATCCGAATATTGGCGGCCCTGTGCCCTGGCAACCGGCCGAGGATGGTGCCCCTCTGAGTGTAATAGCCTGGGATCTGTTGCCACCTCACCAAGAGCAGGAGAAGAAGCAGGAACAGGAGCCGGTCATCATCACACAGGAGAACCAGCAGCCAACCAAGAGGGTTCAAGGCATCGTGGATCCCATTAGCCACAACATACGCCTTAGCCTGAGCAGCGGCAGTGTGAGCTCAGCGGATCCACAGCCACAGGACCAGGCGCATCATCAGACTCAAGCCCACACCCAGACCCACACTCAGTCCCAGGCCGATGGACCGGCGGCTCATGGCACCAATGCCCATGTGGGCAGCACCACCACGCCCAGCAATGCCAGCGGTCGCTTCCCCAACCGGCAGCGGGGCACGGCCCACTACAGCACCACCAGGAGCAGCAGCACCACCCTGAGGCCACGCACCACCACCAGCACCACGACGACGACGACGACAACCCAAGCCCCTACCACCACCACCAGGACAACTCCCAGGACCACAACTACCAGGACAACTACTACAGCGAGGACTACAAAGACTCCCACCACCACCGAGGATCCGGCCAACTTCTATAGCCTGGACAGAGCTGAAGAGTATGCCTACACGCTGCCCCCGTGGCTGCAGGAAGTCACCGACCCAGACCTGGACGTGGCCGTCACCTTTGTGGTGCCCACCGACAACGATCAGTACAATCACACGCTGCCCAGTGACCTGGAGCCGCCCTTCGAGCCCTTCGTCGATCTGGGCAACATACAGCTGACGCCGCCGCCCACGGGAAGTGGAGTCACTGCCGCACCTCCGACAAGCACCACTCCCAGAAGCACAACCACAAGCACTCCGCGGACCACGACAACGGTCAGGACAACCACAACTACACCAAGAACCACAACAACAACAACAACGACGACGACGACCACGCGACGTCCGAGCACCAAGCGAACCACCACTGCACCCATTCCCACCAAGCACACCACCCAAGCACAGCGCCCAGAACCGCCAACGGCGAAACTGATCAAAAACCAAAATCAAAACCAAATCCAATCAGCAGATGCAACGCCGTCGGCGGAGGACAGGAGCAGCACCACGCCCAGTTCCCTGGACATTGTCAACCCCTTCGATTCGGCCACGATACCCGCCTGGCTGCGCGACTTTGACTATCCCGATGTCGGTCCCGGCGTGCCCTTCGATCCGAACAACTTTGGGCCGGCAGCCAGCAGCTTACCCACAAACCCGCCACGTCCCTTCACCGACCTCCCGACTCCCGCCTCCTCTGCTTTTCCATCCAAAGTCACGCTTCCGCTTCCAGGCAGCGGCACCACTAGCTTCCCTAGCGCCGGCAGCAGCAGCAACGAGGAGCCGCCACTGGTGCTCATTCCGCCCGCTGACCACCAGGACTCTGGCCTGGACACCGGCTCTAGCTCTGGCTCCGGCTCCGGCTCCGGCTCCGGCTCTGGTTCCGTTCCCGTTCCTCTTCCTGGGCCCCTGACCCAACCCAACTCTATCATGCCTCTTGCAGCCCGCTTTGATCCCCAGGAGACCAGCAATAGCATTGCCAACGCCGATTCCCCCCTGCCGCCCGTCAAGGTGGAGTACACGAAGAGCGACGAGGGCAAGGTCATCAGCACACCGGTGGCCTCCATCCAGCGCAAGGGTGAGTCTGATCCTTAAATAACTTTTGGATAAATAAAAGGATATCTATAATACAAGCAGAACTTTCTTAAATACTTAAAAATTAGCTCAGTCTTATTATATTTTAATTTTTCTTTTATTTAACTTGCTAATTCTTTTTATTTTGTGTATTTTTTGATTCCATCCCATTTCCAGCGGAGACTGCCACCCCAGCGACCAGCAGCAGCAGCGGCACCAGTAACAGTGGCAAGTACACGGGGGGATTTGGCGCTCCGGCGGGTCTACTGCGTCCTCAGAATGTTGGTCCTAGTGCTGGCTCCAATCCCGACATCTATGTGGCCGGTAACCAGCACGAATTCAGCAGCATTGTGAAGGCCAACAAGGCGCGGCCAACGGTGAATCCGGGACGCTACAGCGGTGGCTTTGGTGCGCCCACTGGCGTCCTGTCGCCCCAATCAGAGCCGCGTCCCTTCCAGGCCCCAGTACAGCAGCAACAGGCACAGGCCTCATCATCGTCGGGAGTCGTTGCAGGCGTTGGTGGCCAGCGGCGAACGGAGAGCAGCCGCTTTGGCGGCCCACCTGGCATCCTTGTGCCCTTTGACAATGTCCAGCGCAAAGGTGGTCAATAGTGGCGGCCACTAGAGAGAGGAGAAGGAGGAGCCGCGCCGCAAATATTTTAAATTATTTATAGCCCATGTACATGTACCTATGCTAGAGATCGGCAAGTCTGTGTAGGCGACCTTGCTGCTTGCGAAATAAAACGTCTCAGAACTAACTAAGCCGGGTTTACACTGGAGTCTAACGGTAGAATAATTCAAACAAAAACAAATAATCTTTTTTAAACAAATATTCCTGACTTTAATTGTAGTTAGTTTAACTTCCAGCACGCATAGTTATTTCTTTCAATAATAGTACACTTGGAAACTTAGTTCAAAAAGAGTACATAATTCTAGTTGTTTTAAGTTATATTCCCAATTCTTTACGTTATCAGAAGAAAATGTGCCAGTCCTGCCTAAATTATGAGCCATCAACTTGTGTCAAGTTCTATGTAATATGGTGCTTGGCATTTGGAGGTGCTTTCACGCTCGGCGGCATTATAAGAGCCACAAATGCTTTGACCATGCAAGAAGACTCCGAATACCGTGTGCTTGATGGAGTTGTAAATCTCATAGGAGGCCTCACCGGTCTGACCTACTTTATTGCTGGCGTATTGTTTCTAATAGGTTGGAGAAAGGCAAGTTATTGTGCACATATTACAAGACTTCTATCAATTAATATTTAAACGTAAACAGGAAAATAAGAACTGTTTTACGGTGGGAAAAATTTTGAGCTATATTTTCCCGATAGTGTTCTTTCACTTCATTTTCACACTAGGTAAGAAAATAATAATACTTGGATTATTGTTATTACTATGCTTGCCTGCAGTGGTTCATATCCTTGCAATCTTGAAGATAAGCGAATACATCAAGTCAATTTGGGGATAATGCCAAGGACTTGAGCCAACTTTCGAAATAATAGCTAAGATTTTAAATTTTTTGTGAGGTAAGTAATTAAAGCCGTATTGCCTAAAATATAGTATTTAAAAAATTAAAACAGGAGACATGCCAAGATGAGTGAGAAGAAGCTGTCGGGGCTGTCGACCATGGCGAACCTTATTCCAGCAACTTAAAATCATATACATTTTAAAAATTGACAAAAATATAAGAGCTTTACGGCGTTACTCATCTTGCAGTCTTTACCGTCTTGGGTAAGACCACAATTGATACCATTGCCTAGTGGCCCCATTTGAAGTAGTGGAGGAGGCAACAGGTGCGGCGGTGCCTTGCATGCGAGAGCTCCTGGAAAGCCGGTACCCAAAATCGAGGTGATTACAATCCAGAGGTCGTGTCTGTCCAATTGGAGTTGTCGTAAACGCGAGTCAGGATTAGGTATGAGGTCTGTCTGGTGCTCCCCGTCCTCCTCCTCCTGCGAGGGAAGCAACTTGAGCAAATGCAAATATCATAATTTCCGACAGCCCATCTGCCCGCAAATGGCGGCCCCGCCTCCAGTTCCGCCCACCCCCAGTTTGCGGAGTTCCGGACTCCGGGGACCAGGCCACCGCCGGTTACGAGGGCAGGATAAATAAAATTGTTTCGTCACGCCACCGCGAAGGTTGCCATTCGCTGTCGAAATGAGGCTGGCGCACGCAAGACCCAAGAACCAAGAACCAAGACCGAGCCGAGAGCCAAGAACGAACCGGAGACAACAACAGTCACGTGCTCCAACCTTTACGACCTGCTCGAAACATCAAGCTTATTTATTTACTCTAAAAACAATACGCCAAAATTAATAGCAATTTGTTGGGCTTCCATAAATTTGTCGAAATAAATGTCCTTAACTGGTCTGTGTCTCTGCCTCAGTCTGCCTGTCTGCCCTGTCTCTGTCCTCCGCCAGCAAATTGCTTTCACCTGGCGCAAATCGATTGTCTTATCAGTGTTCTGGGTCTGGGTGCGTGACTTGCTCCGAGGACCGAGTTTGGGTTTAATTTTGATGGCTTCAATTAACTGCGTGTAAATGCGGTGGCCCCTTCGCTCCTCGCTCGCTGGGCCTAGAAGTCCCACAAATCCAGCTCGACTGCACAGGAAAAAAATAATGGAACGCGTTTCATTTAATAATTAATTGGTTTCTATTTAACGTATTTAATTATAATGGGAAAAAATATTTACTTTGAATAAGAGTATTTATTAAATAACTTGAAGTCAGGGAATATATTATAAAATTATACGAGCTTAGTATATGTTCAATCACATACTAATTTTTCTTGGGCCTTTTTAAAAACATTTTACCATGATTTGAATACAATAAAACCAAATAATATAAAATAGTTAATGTATAAAAGGGATTTTGTTATAAGGGACAATTACATGCTTGAAATATTACTAAATAATTAAAAATAAAATATGTAATCGAAATTTTAAAGCAACTGAACTGAATTGGTGTTTTTTTTTTAGTAATTCTAAAAATATATATAAAATGACACCTTTATTTTATTGTTAAACTAAATATCCATAAACTCCGTTCACATTCCCTAGTAAAACCTTAACAGATCTTACAGTGGAATCGAATAAAACTATGATTAGGTAAGGTTAATTTTGCCTGACAGCGTTATTGATGTTTTTCCTCTCTGTAGGGACCCCAGAAGGGTCTCGCTGAGATATTAATGCAACTTTATTGAAGTTTATTGCCGCTTGTCAGCGCATGCAGCAGGCTGCCGTACAAAGTAAAGAAAGGCCCAAAACAGGAGCAGGAGCAGGCTGGCTCAAGTCGTCGAGCCAAATGCAAAGCGAAGCCAGGCAAGTTAGTTGGCCAACGGTAGGCACCGCGGACAGACGTCCTTCCATCGCGGCGGAGTGACATAGCCAAAGGATCCTGATGTGAACCCAGGAGGCCGTGGATACCGATATCTAGCGATCTCCTACTGCTATTCCTATTCAGACACCATGCCGCGCAAGAAGCCCAAGGTGGACACCCTCGAGGAGATCGAGACCGGCGTGAAGCTGTTCTGCGATCAGTCCAACAACCACATGAAGGTCCGGGAATACGACAAGGCGCTGTTCGGCTACAATCAGGTGTGTGTTCAAAGAAATTAAAAGCAGGATAACTTTACTAACTAGTTTAGTGGGAAATCAGATGTTGAATAAGTAAAAAATTAAATAAATAAGTATGTTGTCATCAAATTAGTTAGGTCTAGCTGAGGAAACCCCACATCGGGTGGGGGTTAACTTCGAAAAAACCAAAGTTTGAATGCCCTTTCAGTTTGTATTTAAATCAGAATCCGAATGAAATTGATATAACTAAGCTGCAAATTAATTAATTGTAATTTGGACAGCTCAAGAAAAGGAGTTAAATGGATTTTTTAATATTCTAATTTTTGAGGTTAATTAAAGTTTTTCAAAAGTCACAACGCAGCCAAAAATGCTTTAATTTCAATTCGGAAAGCTTTCCTGTGCTAGTTTTTATTAGGTTATTAAATCTGCATACTAAATATTATAATTAAAAAAAATAAAATTTTTGCATAAATTTTTGACAATTTTAACGAAATTTAACGAAATTTTTAGAAAAAAAAAAAAAATTTTATTTTCTCCCGCACAAAGCTGGATCGACTCAGCAGTTAATGCTGATCAAGAATATATATGATTTATAGGGTCGGAAATGACTCCATCACTTTTTTTTAAGCTTTTTGGCTAATATAATGATACCCTGCAAGGGCACAAAAATTTATATAAGAAGCCATAATGCCCCTGCAAGAATGCTGCCGCCATAAAATGATTCCTTAGCTTTCACAGGACTTAATAAAAAGCTGCTATAACTCACTAAAAGCTTATAATAGCTTTGAACTGTTGACTTCCAAACAGTAACGGTCATAATAATATCATCAAGTCTTTGAATAAAGGTTATTATTAAAGTAAATAAATATTTAAACATAACAATACATTAAAAAATGTTTAACTAAATAATATTAGGGCATATGATATACAAATAAATGAAGTAAATTAAGAAGAGATAAGTACTAAGGGGGAAAATAAGATCAACTTATCTAAAAGGATATATGAGGAATATGAGATCTCAAAGCTTCGCCTTTGAATGGAGCTACCTCAAGGTCATGACCCAGAGAGAGACAAGGCATTCGTGGCATTCACACCAAGCCATCTGACACCTGGCACCTGCCACCACGAGTCTTGCTTGTTTGGCGGCAATCGATTGCTAAGCCATTTTTGAGGCGGCGCCAGTTTCCTGGCAACAGAAAAAGCCAGCCAATCAATCGGTCAGTGCTGTTGGATTTTCACCCGTTCCCGAGATTAACCCAGGAAAACCATGTCGAACGTGTTGAACACCATCCTTGCCGTGGACAAGGAGCAGGAGCTGCTGCAGAGCTTCATCCGCACGGGAGCAGCCGCCGAGGAGGAGTCCCTGGACGAGGCCAATCGACGTTCCAAGGGTCGCTCCCATAAGACGCCCATCTGGGAGCGACGAGACTCCACAGAGCGCGGTGGTCGAGGCGGTGGCAAGCAGGGCGATGATGCCGGGGCTGGGGCTGGAGCTGGCGGAGATGGCGGCGGCGGTGGCAAGCGGGGCAATCGGATTGAGGCCGAGCTGAGGGCTGCCCGCAAGCGGATCGAGGAGCAGATTGCCAAGAAGAAAAAGCCCAAGGAGAACTTCGTGGACTTCTACACGGACAAGGATCGGGCGGCGGCCGTGAGCGCTGGAGCCTTCGATATTAAGCAGAGTCTGCAGATCAAGCAGAAGCAGGACCGGAACGAGGCGCTGCTTATTCCGGATGAGGCGGACATTAGTTCGGTGATCGCGCTGGGACTTAAGGAGATCAAAAACGCCAATCCCGAAAATGCCATACACTTCTTCTGCAAGGTGCGGGGTCCATTTCTGCATCCTTCTGAGGGTTGCTGTTGATTTTAGGCAAAACTTAACCTCATAATCCCTGAAAGACTCAAAATATTTCACTCATGCGCTAACCCAATCATATTTTTTTCTCTTTGCAGGCCCTGGAGCTAAATGGCACCGACATCAACGCCCTCATCTCTCGCAGCAAGTGCTACCTGCTGCTGGGCGAGGCCTCCAAGGCCCTGCAGGATGCGGAGACAGCTCTGGGCGAGGAGAAGAACAACATAAGGGCCATCTACCAAAAGGCCGAGTCCCTCTACTACTTGGGTCAGTTCGAGCAGAGCCTTATGTTCTTCCATCGCGGCCTGCGTGCCCGCCCCGAGCTAGCATCCTTCCGCCTGGGCGTACAGAAGACGCAGGAGGCCATCGAGAACACCATCGGCACCAAGCCGGGCCCAGCGCCAGGCGCTCCCGCTGCTGGCTCCTCGGCACCGAAGAGCGGCAAGTCGCGCGGCAAGTCTGGAGAGGAGACTACGCCCAGGGTGCGGCAGAAGCCCAGCCGAGCTGATCTGGAGCGACGGAATGCCCGCAAGCTGCTGGGCGAACTGTGCGTGGACAAGGAGTATCTGGAGAAGCTGCTGCTGCATCCGGATCTGGTGCGGGCCGACACCCACACCGAGAGCATCTCGACCTATGCCCGCGAGGCGGTGGAGTTTCTCAACAAGCGGCAGGAGTTCTGGCGCCAACAGCGTCCGTGCACGGCTCTGCCCAACCACAAGAACCTGCCCCACGATGCCATGCCCAAGTGGTTTTAGGGAAGCGGCAGCCAAGCAGTGGCTTCTTAAGCTCTCACCATTGTATTGTGCTAGAAGATGCGCTTCCTAAAGTTATTCCAAGCCTTGAAGTTAAGTTTCTGTTTCGAAATGATAAGCCAAAACCTAAAATAATTAATAAATAAACAATATATTATGAAATATGCAGTTTTTCTACGAGAGCTCAACAAGTAAAGGCCAGTAAATCCTGTTAGCGAGTATCATGTGGTTGGAGTGGCGCATCTATTGCGTTCCAACTGGTTTATTATTACATATTCTGTATTGCTAATTGTGTTTTGTCGGGAATTAATTCCGTCTTAGGTATAATTTCAACGTTTAAACAATTTCAAGCAATTTCATTAATTTTTTTAATTTGATTAACTGAAAGGAAGATGGAGGAGCCTTAAACTCTCAAACTATTAACAGTGTGTATTTGTGGAATAAATAGGTAATTTCTATGCAATATTTGTTCAATAACAATGGATATATATGCTGTATTGGGATCATCTGCTGCTGTTACACCAAGTGCCAGAGTTCCCAGTTGGTTTTTTTTTGCCACTCTAACAATGCATTTATTTCATAAATTGACTAGTACGGCTATAATTCATTTAAACATAATACATTTATGCAGATTAGTTTAATACTTTTGTCGCTCATATAGTTCATTATTTGTTTTGGTTCGTCCTCGGCAAATCTGGGAGTGGGTGTTGGCTTCGTCTCTTGGCCTAAACAAGTACAAAAAGTGCGCAAAACAAGGACTTGTCTATGAGGTTATCCATCTATGCAACCAATTAAGTAAATTAGTTAAATTAGTTAACTTTCAGAGTTGGCTTTGAAACAATCAAACAGGTAATACACTAGTTAACGCAGATTCCATGCAGAGTGCAGATATTGCCGGGGGTTCGTTCCAGGCCCAATATATTCGAGTATATTTAACATTTAAATACAGCGATTCGGAATGCAATCGGAGTGCAAGACAGCGCGAGCTGGAAGGATAAAGACATTACATTAGATATCACTTCAAGGAAATTAAGGATGCATATCGAGAGGCAGTCTCCATACAGATCCCTCCTCTCGGCATACATCCCTAATCCACACTCACCCCCTGTGCGTGCTCAGTTGTTGGCGGGTCGCGTGGGCAACGGCGGTGCATTGCCGCTTCTATTTGGTATCGGTGGCGGACCGCGGCGATTGGGCAGCGGCGGCGGCGGCCCCATTGGCGGCGGTCCAGCCGGCGGAGGGTGTCTTGGAGCCGGCAGATCCTCCTGGATCTCCTCGTAAATATTGCTGGCGGTCTCATACGCGGTGTCGATGGCTGCCGGTGGCATTTGCTCCTTGGGCGACGGCGCTTGACGCGTGGGCGTGGAAACAGGCGTGGCCTGCTTACTCTGCATTTGGCGTGGCGGTGTCGGCGGTCCGGAGAGGATGGCCACCGGTGCTGCTGCAGCCGTGGGCGAGGCCTTGCCCGAGGAGGAGGTCGATGAACTGGCGGAGGCTAGTTCCGTCGGTGATTGCGACTTGGAGGAGGGCGTGTTGTTTTCCATGGCCGGCGGACGCGGCGGTGCCTGCTGTGGCTGCAGAGGTGCCGGCATTAGGGGCTGTGTTAGCGGCTGAGCTGGCATCGGCGGCATCGGTGGCTTAGCCGGCTTGGGCACAATGCTGATGACCCCGGCATGGGGCAGGTGGCGTGGCGAGTTCTTTGGCGACATGGGCATGGGCGGCCGGGCCGGAGGACGCGTAGGCGGTTGCTTCGGCCGCTGCGGTAACTCGGGCGTGAGGGCCTGCAGGAGCTGTGCGTGCTCCGAGGGATTGGCGCACAGCGGAATGGTGTTGGTGGTGCACAGCTCGATCTCGCTGTCCACCAGATGCTGCCAGTCGCTGGATTTCAGCTCCAGCACTAGCTCCAGTCCGCACACCTGGGTGCTCCGCTTGGCGGCTGCGTTCAGGGCCGACTCTCCGTCCCGGAAGGTCACCCACATGGTGTCCTCCACGTACCGGACCAGGGTAACCTCGCCCATCTTGGACAGCTCGGCAATCAGGGCCGACATCACGTTCTCGTCATAGATGGTGGGACCATCATCATCGCCCTGCCCAGACCCAGAATCCAGGACATGGACCACAATCGTAGAGTCTGGCGGCCCCAGGTCCCTGATCACCTGCTCAAAGACCGCACGCCGACGCTGCTGATCGATCTCCATAATTTCTGCATCGATGATGGCGATCACGGGGCGATGGTCGCTCTGCTTCAGCTCCGACCGGCCGTAGTGGATGAGCTGCCCGGGGTTCCAGGCTGAGGGGGCAAAATCTCCCTCGGCGAGGGCCTTCCGACGGCGCCAGAGCACACGGTCCGTCCAAGCGGGAGCACGCTGCTTCTCAGAGGTGTCGTAGTCGTCGCTAAAGAGATCGTACTTGTACGTGGGATCGAAGCCGATCTCGCCCTCAAGGAACTCCCCGAAGACATTGCCCGCCTCCTGTTCCTTGCGCAGCTGATCGAACTCGAGGACGGTGGCAAGATCTCCGCTGCGGACGCACTCCTTCAGCTCGTCCTTGTCCATATCGATGCGATAGTTGAAGTCGCCGCACCAGAAGACCCAATCGTGCGACTTGAGCGTCCTGCCCATGGGGAAGGCCAGCTTCCGAGTGATCTCCGCGTAGTCGGCATTCCGCTCCGCCACCTGCGACTGCCCGGCCGCAAAGTGGGCGCACACGAAGCACATGGAGGTGCCGTGTAGGACAAAACGAATGGCACAGGCGCCCTTGTTGCCGGTGGCACCGCCTAGGCCTGTCTTCACACAATCAATGGCCACGTCCCGAATATGCGGCGCATGCTCCGGCCGGATGTAGATGTACAGACACACGCCCACCAGCTGCTGGTAGGTCAGCAGCACATAGTCATTGTCCCGCGAGATCGTCTTCTGCAGCTCCTCGGCCCACAGCTTGGAGTTCTCCGTGCTCGCCGCCATGATATTGGAGGCATTGAGGTCCACAATCTCCTCAAAACCAATGGCATAGATGTCCACCGGATGATCGGCGTGCTCCGACGGATTGTTGACATCTACGAGGGCCTTGGATCTGGCCAGGGCGTGGCAGTCGAGGAGCCAGTCGGCCAGAGAGTCCTTGAAGACGATGCTGCGGAAGTGCTTGCCGCCGTTTACGTTGTAAGTACCCACGGCCACGCGGGCCAGCCGGGGACGTACGTACTCGGTGTAGCGCTTGCAGAGCTCCCTTAGAACAGTGGTGGGGGCGTGTAGCATGTTCGAGGGCAGCAGGATGCGAGCCCGGTCGGCCAGCTCCGAGCTGAGCGTGGAGCCCACCAGCAGCACATCAATGGCTTCCTGAAAGGCAGAGTATGGGTTGCCATGCTTTTTTTCAAAGATAATCAAGACTTACCTGCTTCGAGTTGTCCAGTAAATTGTTCTGTATGGTCCTAGCCGCCGATCGTGCTCCGTCCATCAGCTTGGAGCCGCCCTGTATGGCGCCAGTGCCGGCGTAGATCTTGCTCACCTCGTTGCCATTGTTGATCCACATCTGGCGGAAAATCTCCTCGAAGCGCGAGATATTCTGTTGCTTGCCGCCCAGCTTTAGGGCCTCCAGTTGCACGTTAAGCGTATCCAAGCCGAGATAGGTCTGGACGCAGTTGGTCCTGTCCAGGCAGTCCAAGCAATTGGTGCGCACGACGCCGAACTGCTCACGCAGCACCTGCCCATCGCTGGCCGCATGGAAGACACCGTAGTTGGCCCCACAAGCCACGATCCTTTCCTTGAGCTTGGCCAATGCCGAGAAGTTTCCGCCGCGGCACTCCTGATGATAGTCAAAGACCACATGCGGCACATCCTTGTGCGCGGACATGCCGTGATGGCGCTGGAACTCGTTACTGAGCATGGCCTCGCCCTCCTTGCTGCCGATGAGGGAGCTGCCCAGGAGATTGACCACTGTCTGATAGCCGTAACGCTGCCGCATCATGCTCATGTGGCGATCGAAGGCCGCGGCCGAAGTCTCGAAGCCACGCGATAGCTTCACCTTGTGCGATCCGACTTGAACACCGGGCTGTTCCCAGAAGAGCGGCACTGAGCCGCGCGTCTGCACATAGCTGGTCACCTCGCCGTCCACGTAGATCACTTGCTCCGTCTCCACGAAGTTGGCCACATAGCCCTCGTCGTTGGTGCCGCGCACATTAAACCGAGTGCCCGCTCGCTCGCAGCTCAGTCGCGAAATGATGGCCGCCCGAGCCTGCTTCGCTCCGATGTAGACGGTGCGCACCTCCACAGAACCGCACATGGCCTGCAGCAGCCAGGACTGACAATCGATGCCGAAGCGCATCAGGTGGATGTGCATCATGCGATTCCAGAAGAACCTGTTGTCCGTTTCCTCCGTCTGCTGGCGGCGTTGGGCACACAGTGTTATATCAAAGCGATGCGTGGTGGAACCACCGGATGCCGAGGCGCTAGCATTCGTGTGGGCAAAGTAGAAGGTCCCAGAGTTGAGAAGCTTGCGCACTTCGCTGATCTTGTCCTCGTTGGGTGCCGCATTCTGCAGCGAAACGAACGTGGTCTGCGTGATCCGAAAGATCTCCACGTCGCCGATCTTGCCCATGGAGACACACCCAGTTACGAGGACCAGAAATAGGACGGTGCTCTCGCCGGCATTCAGCTGGAGGGCCCCCAAGCAGCCGTAGGCATCGCAAACCTTGGTGTACTGCTTCCGGATCACGTCCGTCTCCTGTTGGGTGAGCAGGGCAACCGCATGCGACTCGAACAGGATGCTGTCGCTCTTGTGCCGGTGCTCTAGGAGGACGCTGTGCGGCGAGGGCGCGATGGACTTCTCCAGAACCCGGATCACCTTGGACATGGCCATCTTGTGCGATCTCTAGAGAGTGTGTTTTCCTAGGGTATAGAAGGTCTGATCCTCTGATGTCTGCAATTCAATTGCTTGTGGCGACCAGTTCCAGTCAAGGGCACGCGGCTAAGACATCTGTGGAAACGTGGAGCGTTAATTGTGGGTGTATTCCATGGGTATCCAAGTGGGTGTATTGGTTTATACTTGTTTTGTGTCAGTATGGGGTATGTGGAATTTATAATTTTCTATTTTTACTGCCATAAAAACCCCTAAAATTTTAATAAACTGCACATGTTTAAGAGGCGGTGTTTCAGTTTTTAATTTCTCCTATTTTTAAAATAGGAATTTTGTGTTTCTATGAGATTTTGCAAAAGTAAATAATTGAACTTTTAGGCCGTTTTTTAGGTTTTAACTTTATAAAATAATTTAAATTTGTTACCAGATTACTGTCTTGGTATTTGCAATAACCTTCGCAGTTTTCAGGATTATACAATCTCCTCCTTTTAAACCTTTTTCATACACATTAAAACTGTAATTCTTGTTAGGTTTTGAATAGCAAGAAGTTTCGAACAAAATGTCTATTTAATGCCTTTGTTCATTAACAAGCTTAGCTTTCACATAATTATTTGCTAGAACAGAACAGTTAGCTATCGTTAAATCGTGCGATTTCACTTTAATTACTCAAGAATAGCGGCGAAAACCTGTGGAAATGGGAAAAAACCAGCTGTAAACACTTTCAACACTGAATAAGCACTAAAATATTGGGTGGCCTGCTAAAAATCAATACACACAACTGTTAAACATAAACAAACCGAAAAAAAGCGAAAGAATTTTTCCAATATTTCCGCCTCCCACTCAAGTTCACGCACACACACGCACACGAAACATGCACCGGCGCTGCTGCAAGTGTGTGTGTGGGACTGATAAACACTTTCTGCGCATTCTATGGATTTTTCACAATGCAGCAAAGTTGTTGGAAAATTACTTCTATTTTCCCAGCACCTTGCAAACACTAATAACAGGTATCAACTGAGTTCGCAATGCCAAGTTTAGTTGTTTGTGTAAGAGAAAAATGAAGGGGGTATTACGGCCTAATACCTTTGTGTAAGCTTTTATTGCGAATTTCCCAAAGCTGTTGATAATATATCAAAATATCAATGTATCGATATTTTTTAGGATGATTTTTTGCTTGCCCAAATATCGATATTTTTATTTTATATTATTCGATATATTCTGCCAAGACGAAGAGCAACCCTAAGCCTGTGATTGCAAAAACCCGCAAAAAATGTATGAATAGTTTTCATCGTGACATAAATTTCTATTTTGAAGAAAAACGAGAAAGAAGAATCAAATAATTGATATTTTTAAGTGATATTTTATTTACTATTATTTTGTATTTTGATAAAAAATATATATCAGCGATACGATATTTTTTTAGATATCCAACAACTCTAGACTTTTCGAGAGTTTTGGCGAATAAAGTGCTCATATTTGTTTAGTCGAAAAATGCCAGAATTCTTTGTCTAGCGATAACTAAACTATTGTATCGATGCACTGTGATCGTCAATCGACCGTTAAAAAAAAATTTGACTGAAATCAAACATTTTAAAACGCTTACATCGCTATCTTAAGTGATCGTAAAACATTCATATTAATAGGCACCTTGTCACACTGTTCTCATAATTAATAAATTCTGTACTAAAATGTCTGCCAAGTGTTATTAGTTGCTTTTGAAGATTACGTTGTGCACTTGAAGATAGCGTACCTCTAGTTATAGCTTATCACCAAGCGAGTACAATGCCCAGCAATGTTAAAATAGTTCTCATTATCTAACAAAAATGCAAACATATCCGCAGCTATATATATCTAAATCTTCAGCACACTTTTGGCATAGATAAGAAGGAAACGCCTTCACTTTCGGCCGTGCCGTGACTTGTTCTCCTCCACCTCCTCTGTTGGGATTTCTCCGGCGCACCCTTTTCCGGCAGAGGTCATGCCGCCGCTCACGTGCCCGCTCCCAACATGATTAGATAGCTTCTTGGGTCCTCCGCGTAATCATAATAGAGAAAACCCAGGAATTGTAAATCACAAAGCCAGCCAGCCAAGCGGGTGATTCATTCGATGTCACCTTATCTGTAGCCCCGAGAACCTATATAAATTTGAATTACACACGAAAGTAAACAAACAAATGATTTTGTTGGTCATCATATGGTATTTAATATTTTCTTTTTGTTTGTGTTGACTAGCTTTAGCCTAAATTAATTAATTAATAAATACGGTCTAGCTCTAAGGTCCGAATTAGCTTGGCAAAAACGACGACAAAGAATATTATCTAATCGCTTAACTGAAGAGGAAAATTTGAATGGAATGCCGTGCCTTGGGCCATTGATAAGTATTGATTAATTTACATAATTCCGGAGACAGCACTCCTGTTTCTTGAACGTACGTCATTCCATTCCACATTTAATTGCACACATTTTCACCCATTTTTGGAGGCAAAGCTGCAGTCCGTGTTTATAGTTACCCATAATTGTTTTTACTTAAGGCGTAAGCTGCTGTTGCCACTGCTGGCCTTGGTCCAAATCCAGAAGCCACGATCGTCTTCCCCCTTCCCTTCTTCGCCTGATATGCCAACTCCCCGTCCTCCTCCTATCTGCGAGTCATTTAATTCATAAATATGTTTGTGTCGCCCGCCCTGTTGTCATGGCTTAAGTCCAGTAAGATAAGGTTCTGCTCTCTCACACAGAATCGAAAGAATTTTCCACCGAGAACAATCCCCTTCGATCATGTGATCATGGAAAGCTTTATTTCAACATTGGCCCCGGATCTAATGCTCTCCTCCCGACTGACCCATCACCTCTCGCCTCACTTAGGCATAGACCAAAAATGGGATCATTTATAATAGCAGCAAGAGAGTCAAAAGTGCGACGACATTAATTACGCTAAACACTGAGGGCATTGGCGATGAGTCAGCCTATATTTCCCAGCTATTTGGCCAAATCCCGAGTTTTGGTGACTCACTGATAACGATGAACCTTGCGGAGCGAACCTCCTTACAATCAATCAGAACCTAATGGGTTTTCTTTCATTCGTTTCGATTCGATTTATTCAATGGCATTCTTCCATTTTCGGAGCTTATGTACAGAATCTGAGGCAAAAACAAAGAGCGGAAGAACCACAAAACACAAACAACTCAACTCAACTTATAACGTAATCATAAATGTAGGAGGCTTAACCGATAACAATATTCAACTAAGGTGCTGGGCCAAAAAATAAATTAAGTAATTACAATTCAAGAAGCGGGGAGCGATCGTAAGGCTAACTATAACGTCTGTGCAGGGGCTGCTTCCCACACACACACACGATATATACGTAATAATTATATACAGAAAGCATCGTTAACCAGTTTCCGCGAAGCCAACAAACTGTGCCTGGCCCGCGTTCACCCTAAGCCCTACGTCTCATCGCAATCTCGACCGATCTTCGATCTGGTTGTCTAATCTAATGTAGGTCCGTCGTCCTCGCCACTCTCTTTTTACAGCTCTAAGTCTAGGCTTATGTAGTGACTAAGGTTCAGCTAATAATACTACTAATACCAGACGCTGAGAGTACAAAATAACAAACTTAACTAGTTGCTGCTACGACGCCAGCAGTCGCTGCTTGGCGCCCGTGCAGATCAGCGTCTCCCCCGTCGAGCCTGACGATCCTGCTCCCGTCGTCGCCGCTTCTGCCGCCACCGCTAACGTGGGCGCTGGCTGCTGTGGCGCCAGCGGGGCGTTGGCTGCATCGGAGGCGGGGCTGTTCAGCTCGTAGGCAACACCGCCCCAGTGCAGCTTGTAGGTGCGGGTGCGCCAACGAATCGCGGGATTCCACAGGGCGTGCAGGAACAGATAGGGTCCCGTTAGCTCGCGGAACAGCCAGCCGATGACGAACTCGAACTTGTGGAACGGCATCGAGCCGTGCTGGACAATGGAGAGCAGGAGCCAGTCGGACAGGAACCAGCAGAGCACGTGCACCAGATAGAACACCAGCGGGTCCCAGCTGAAGAGCACGGAGGCCGACCAGGCGGCCAAGGCGCCCAGAATCATGCACTCGGAGAGCGGTTCCAGCAGTATGGTTGTCGGCACCATGGCCACGCGCAGCTTAGCCCAGCGTATGAGTCGCGCCTGGAAGCTGCCAATGTCGCACAGTCCGCTATTCTGCAGGGCGGGTTGACTGGAGATGCGCATCTTCCAGCCAAGTCGCGTTATGTCGCGGGCAATGAAGAAATCCTCCGCCAGGTAGCAGCCAAAGGCTCTCAGACCTCCCAGCTGGTCTATGACCGCCTTGCGCAGCAGGCATGACATGCCCGTGTGGCAGTTAATGCCCAGGACGTCCGCCGACAGGTAGATCCTGCTCTGGACCGTTCCAAAGAACACCTTCTCAAAGGTGGCCGCAAAGCCGTCGCGGTCGCTGGTAAAGGGCATTTGGTGGACCAAGGCGTGCTTCTCAGACATATTTTGGACCATGTCCAGTAGTGTGTCATCCTTCATCTTGATCCCGCTGTCCGAGATCATAACGAAATCGTACTTAGCGGCCACGTAGCCGGGATGGATGTTGTTGATCTTCGGGTTTACGCCCACGTCCGAACCTCCGACAAAGAGCTTGGCGTCCACCTTTGGATACTTGTTGAGGAGTCGCTCCACCAGCTGGATGGCCGGGTCCTCCTTGTCCTCCACGCAGAAGAGCAGCTCGTACAGCGGATAGTCCATCGTGAAGAATGTCTCCAGGTTGTGCTGCAGGTTCGGATCCACGCCCATCAGGGGCTTCAGAATGGAGACGCCGGGCAGAGGCTGGGCCTCCGTGGGCAGCTTGCAGGACTTCTTGTGCAGCTTGTAGCGCCCGTAGCAGATGGCTATCACATGCACCATCCAGGTGCCGAACCAGAAAATCATGAAGAACGCCGCGAAGCCGTACAGCGGCAGTGGTAGGTGCGACATCGCGATGTGTGTGTCCCGACCCTCGCGGGTGTGTGTGCCGAGTGTGTGTGGTGTGCGAGTGGGGGCTCCCTCGAGAGTGTGTGTGTGTGCGGGGTGTGTGGTGGGTCCGAATCCCAGTCAGTGTGTGTGAGTCGCTGGGTGGGTGGGCGCTCCTATTCAGCCAGCAGGCATTGGCTGCGGTTGCCGCTTTGCGGTTTACCGTAGGCTCGGATCACCTCTATATATTATATATATAACCGTTGCTCGGGGCGATCAGTTGTCGTCCGTTCCGCGCGTTTTCAACATTTTGCAGATCTCGCGTCGCGTTCAATGCCCAAAAAAAACTGCTGCCATAAAGGTGCAGTGTTGAGCGGTGTTGTGAATCAGATGCGAAAGTCGAAAAGGGACTAAAAAACGACAACTGGTTGGCGGGCATTTTGCAACACTCTTAATGGGTTTACACGGCGGCAGTTGGACCTATATATATTTTATAAAATCCGTATCAATCAACTTATAATTATTTATATTATGTAATTAATGGGGGACTATGTTGTTAATATTTGATCAAAGGTGTATAGTCGATATTTATATAAATAATTATTCATATATTGCAAATAAATCATGTATTATTTGTGAGCAATTTAAATTTGCTAATTGGTGTCTTATAATTTGGTTTAATAATAAGTCATTTTTATTTGTAGCTCATCACTCTCATAATTATGGTCATTACAGGGTCTGCATAAACGCAGTTGGCCGGCGTTAGCCAACACTAGTTGAATTGTGCCCCTCAGTGGGGAAGCTTTTAAATAATATAATCTTTAATAACTAATAATATATATAAACACACACAAAAATGACACCGATGGAAGAATCCTCGTCGAAGGACAAGGACAACGACGTCGAGGCCAAGCCGAGCACAAAGAATGAAGCGCCAGCCAAGGAATCGAAGCTGCCGCGGGCCATCCAGACTGCGTTCGATGCCAAGTACAATATTGTGGACCTGCAGACGCCACTGAATGCCTTCATGTCCGGCCAATACAAGCGGAGCTTCGCTTACCACAGCCTCAGAAATCGGCTGCCTGTGGTGCTGACCAACGTGATAGACACAATGACCCGGGAGAAGGCCGAGTTGGTGGCCTTATATGGTGAGGATTCAGATTGGGACTCAATCCATTGGGCACTCATCCTATTCTTGTCCAGCTTCCAACGACTTTGAACAGGCGGCGCGGGACGAGCTGAAGACCATTATAGGACTGATTTCGCAACTGAAGTACGAGCTGCAAACGGACAAGGCGTTCCATAACTTCAAGGGAGCAGGTGAGTCTTGGCGCTGCATCAAGGCTCCGGCTTAATCGCATCCTTTGCATTAGAACCCGATCAGGATGACTGGAACAACTTCCTCGACGAAGTGCCCAGTGGCGAGCGCACCTTCTACCGCGGCTGCTCCCTCAACGCCGAGTGCTATTTGTACCGCAAGCTCTATTCCTTCGTGGAGAACAGCATCTTCCTCAAGAACTACGACTACTTTGCCAAGATCAAGGAGCAGGCGCTGACCGACAACATGGACGACGTGATGGCCCTGATCAAGTACACGCGTCGCTCCGAACGCAGTCCCAAAGCGTTTGGCGAGCTGCTTAAGATTAACTTGTGGAGCAACTGCAACGATGCCAATGATCCGGAGGCAGCAGCCAAAATGCTGAACCTTAAAGTGCTGAAGAACTTGGAGGCCACCAATCAGTATGTGCTCGTCGACCAGGCGGAAGAGATTTGGCGCTGCCTGAATACCGCAAATTCGAAGAAGTCACAGCCGGTAGACTTTATTCTAGACAATGCGGGCTATGAGCTGTTCAGCGACTTCATCTTGGCGGAATACATGATCGAGCAAGGACTGACCACTAAGGTGCGCTTCCACGTTAAGGCCCATCCCTGGTTTGTGACCGACGTGACGGAGAGAGATTTCAAGTGGACCCTGGAGTACTTGAGCCAGCACGGGGATTACATCATCAGTTTGCTGGGAAAGAAGTTCTTGCAGTTTCTTGACGAGGGCAAGTTTGAATTGGCGCCAATCTCACATTTCTGGACTTCGCCACATGCTTTTCACAGGTGCGATCGGTGAATACGGTGAAATATTCCCTTGTTTACTCACTTCAGCTTACTATTTTTTTTAAGCATGACTCAAACGGATCCCGACCTGTACAGCTCCCTGCAGCGGTCCAAACTGGTGGTCTTCAAGGGAGAGCTAAACTACCGCAAGCTGCTGCAGGATGTTCGCTGGGCTACAACTCTGGAACTGAGTACCTGCCTCCGAGGCTTCCTGCCGAGCAATATCTGTGTGCTGCGGCGCGTAAAGAGCGAGATTATCTCGGGACTGGCAGAGGGCGCTGCACAGGCGTTAACCAGCAAGGATCCCCACTGGATGGTCTCTGGTAGTTATGGGCTAATCCAGTTCGTAGACGGAGCTCGTGAATTTGGATATTAGCAGAAAATCTCTTAAATGTACCAAAAATAAATAAATAATATCAAAATGAAGAATCGAGGTGCTCCCAGCAGGTGGGCTTAAACCTGTAAAACGGGGACTTCGCGCTGTTGACTTTGCCAAATGTCCTTTAATGCGAAAACCGAAAATTAAAGGAAGATAATAAAAATTTGACTGCATTTGGCGCTGCTTGGACACTGGGAGTCCGAGTAAAATTCTAGCGGACTACAACTTTAAAAATGTTTGTCACAAGTTAATAGTTAAATAAGAGTACAAACAATTATCAAAAAAAATAACCCAAAAAAACAAGAAAAGAAATTGAAAAAGGATTAATAAAATAATGAAATTAAAGGAAGATAATGAAAATTTGACAACATTTGGCGCAGCTTGGACACTGGGAATCCGAGTAAAATTCTAAAAATATTGGTCACGAGTTAATAGTTAAATAAGAGTACAAACAAATTAACATAGAAATAATAAAAAAAAGGTTATTAATTTTGTTCTTCACACGTTGCTTGACAAAATAAGAATGAATTATAAGTTTTTGCTATGAAACAGATTTTAAAATGTTACCTTTTAAAAAAACTGGTTTCCCCTATGAAACTCACTCAAATTGAAATTGATCTGGGAACACTGCAAGCTAAAGCTTTGCTTTTCAAGAAGTTTTGAAATTTTTTAAATAAATCGATTATGAATATTTTTATCGATGTATCGCATTATTTAAAAATCGACTATTCGATTTAATTTCCAGCTCGAAAGCAAAACGGACACGGAATTCAATAAACAAATCGTTTAAATATAATTATAATAATACTACGAATTAGTTATCTGTGAGATGTCTAGCGATCAGGATTTCGATGCCAAGAACGGCATAGTGAATGGGCCAACTCCCCCGCACACAGAACTGGCGGCCCTATATAAGCAGTGCGTTGAGGTCGCTAAATATAGCGCCTAGTATATGTAACAACAACTAAGACCCGCACTATCTTCACTCAATCAAGCGTGTCTAAGCATTCAGTTTTTATGTATTAATGTCTATTGCAGGAGCTTTGCTTACTACACGTTTCGCGTGCGACTTCCCTCGACCTTGGCCACCATTGCCGATTCCCTGATCAAGGACAAGGACGAACTGCTGGCCACATATGGAGCAGTGAGTAACACAACTACTAGACTTCATGCTTTTCTAGATGACCTTGATGGGTAACCCCTTTCCTATTTATTTGCAGGCAGCGGGCGCGGATATTGAACAAACTGCAAAGGACGTAAAGCAGTTGCGCGAGGATATTCTGAGCAATGCATCTCTGCTGCCCTTTGCAGAGGGAAAGGGTGCGCTAGAATCAACTCATTATCCTTAAGATACTCCCTTTAACAACCCATATTCTTACCCTTCAGATGCCCAGCTTTGGAACACCTTCCTCGACAAGCTGCCCGCGCAGAAGAGAAGCTACTTTGCCGCCTGCTGGCTCTACGCCGAGTGCTACATGTACCGTCGTATTTCATCCATCTTCCAGGCCACCAGCCACCTGGCCCAGCATGACTACTTCAGCCGGCAGAAGCAGACGGCCGCCCGACTGAGTGTGGATGCGATGCTGGCGGTGGCCAGAGCTACGCGGCAGAACGAACGCAGCGCGGACACCTTCCGGCAGCTGGTCAAACTGAATCTGTGGGGCAATCGCTGTGATCTGTCCATCACCTCCGGCAAACAGGTGAAGCCCACGGGCAATGCCTTCGACCAGGTCACAGATCTGGAGGAGAAGCTCCTTATCGATGGCACCGCGGCGGTGTGGCAAGCTCTGGACGCCGGCTCTAGCGAGGGCATTGTGGACATAGTATTTGACAATGCCGGCTACGAGCTGTACACGGATCTCATCCTGGCCGAGTACATCATCGACAAAGGGCTGGCGGCCAAGGTGCGCTTCTACCCCAAGGCCATACCCTGGTTCATCTCGGACGTAATGGAGCATGACTACCATTGGACGCTGCAGTTCCTTGCCGACCAGCCGGATGCGGTGCTCAGTGAGCTGGGCAAGAAGTGGCAGCGTCTCACTAAGGAGGGCAGGTTTGAGCTCTCGCCGCTCGAGCACTTCTGGACGAGTCCCTACGAGTACTACCGCATGGCGGAGGTGAATCCCGAGCTCTATAAACGCCTGAAGGAGGCCCAACTGGTGATCTTCAAGGGCGACCTTAATTATCGGAAATTGCTGGGCGATTTCTCCTGGGACAGTACAGAGTCCTTTGAGACTTGCTTAAGGGGTGAGTGGGGAAATAATTTATTGATATATGTTACAGTATATCTTTTGATCCTGTCCAGATTTCCGTCCCTCCAATCTCTGCACGCTGCGTACTGTCAAAGCGGATTTAATCTGCGGCCTGGGAGCCGGTGTGGCGGAACAGCTCTTTGCCAAGGACAAGGAATGGATGCTCACCGGCGAATATGGGATCATTCAGTTTGCCGGCAAGTGAGACCAAGAACCATATAGTTGAATTGTTGTAGTCTTAAAGAATGTAGCCTAAATTGTTGAACAACTAAAGCGGTTCTTCCGTTGTTAAGCCGAATGTAATGTTTAGAAACTATAGAAATGTTTGTTGATTAATGCTTAAAGTAATAATATAAAGATTGAAGATTGGCATTGTAATAAGAAACCACACACAATATGTACGTCAGAAGTTAATCAAACCTTTTTGAAAAATCGGCTTTTGAACTAAAAATTTTAGTTTTCAGTAGGAATCATGAGCGAGGGAAGCAGCCACACCGTGCTCGAAGGGACCACGGCCGATGAAGAAGAAGAAACGAAAAAGGATCATGAATTCAATGAGAAGAATTTCATTTCCTATTCAGCGCCGGGATTGAAGGACGTGTTGTCCGCGCGTTTCCTGTATAGCGTGGCCTACGTGACCATCAGGCAACGATCCCCGGGACTCATCCGAGATATAATTGCTTTCCTGCGCGACCGGGAACCGGATATTGTCAGGGAATGTGGAGACTACGCCCACTTCGACCTAAAGCGTACCGTGTGGAGCCTAGAGCTCCTGCGCGAGGATATGCTCGAGAACAACGATTTCGAGATAATCCGGGTCAAAGCTCCGGATACCGAGTGTTGGAATAATTTCATCAACGGCCTGTGCTTCGATAAAAAGAAGTGGTTCTCGGCGGTGTGGCTCCATGCCGATTGCTACATGTATCGCCGCATCTGGGCGATCTTCCAGCGATCGGGCACCCTTGTCGACTACGATTACTTCGGCGAGCAGAAGATGCTGGCCGCCAAGAACGCAACGGAGCTGATGAAGTCGGTCCTGGGGACCGCTAGGGACCTGAAGCGCAGCAAGGAAAATTTTCAGCGAATGCTAAAGGTTTCCTTGTGGGCCAATCGCAATGCCTGGATGTCGGATGCCGGCCTCTTCGACGTGCTGGCGGAATTCGAGCCCGATCTTCTGGCCGATCAATCGGCGGCCATATGGCGGGATCTGAGGCGGGCGTATGAGCCGGTCTACGTGGACATTGTGACCGACAATGCGGGCTTCGAGCTCTTCACGGATCTCGTTCTGGGCGACTACATTATCCGATCCCGGCTGGCGCAACGGGTGCGCTTCCACTTAAAAGCCATTCCTTGGTTTATTCTGGACGCCACCCACAGGGACTTTCACTGGCTGCTGGACTTCTTTCGCTACCACAAGTTCACCGAGCTCCGGGACTTTGCAAAACAGATCCATAAGCATCTGCTGAATCGCTCCTTCATACTGTGCGAGAAGTGCTACTTTTGGACCAGTGCCTACGACTTTAGCCAAATGAAGCACGTGCTGCCCTGCCTGTATGTCTACCTTAGCGAGGCCTCGCTGGTGATATTCAAGGGGGATCTCAATTACCGCAAGCTGCTCGGCGACATCAACTACAGCTCCACCGATAGCTTCGCCGACTGCCTGCGCGGCTTCCAGCCGACCAGCGTGTGTGCCCTGCGTACCATCAAAACTGACCTCTACTGCGGCCTGGCCGTCTGCCAGCTGGAGTGGTTGAAAGAGGATGAACCCAACTGGATGGTCACGGGCGAGAAGGCGGTCATCCAGTTGGCAGCCAAGCTTCGCCTCTCCGGGGATATAATTGTAGGATTTCCGACACTAGAAGGGACGCCAGGTCGTAAATAAATGCAGCTTTTTGTCGTGACTTTATTCCCGAGCTCTTAAAATGGGTTCGAATCGTAAGCAAGCTTTCTAGCTCTGGCTTTTATTCAGTTATTTATGGTTTTTATTAAATCCTAAATGGTAGGCGGTGTAAGTCGTTAAAATAAGTATTGCATTCCGTATTTTAGAGACTACAATCTAGGCATTATCAAGTAAGTATGAATGGTAGAAAAATATGTATGCTCTAAGGCCATATAGCTATAGCTATTACTATATATATATATATTTATATGATCGCTGATCGATGCTTTCAATTGTTCAAGTCTTATCAATTGCCGTTATAATATGGGGAGGACAAAAAAAAGTAAATTTTCATGCAATATTCTGAAGTTCGTGTCTTCGTACCAATATCAATATAATTAAATAAGAATCCAAATAACTAAATGTTTACTCTTCTTGCTTGGAGGGATGGCATTCCTGCCTCACATGAGGCAGTTGGGATTGAGCTGCTGATATGGCGTCAGATCTTTGGTGATCGAGAAGAGCGCTCCGTCGCGCACCATCTTGCACATGAGAGCGCCCAGATTCTTGGCATCATCGATGCCCGAGTGGGCCCTGCCCTCGAAGGCCAGGCCCACGTGGGCGAGGGCATCGCTAAAGTTGCACGGACGGTACTTGTACCACGACCGATATATGGCCCGCACATCGATCCACTGATTGAAGTAGGCCGCCTTCCGCATCCGCTTCCGCGTGCACTCCTTGGCCAGGCAGATGCCAAAGTCCCAGTCTGTCCAGGTGACGAAGGCACAGTTGCCCAATATGTTCGATTTGCTCATCTTTGGCAAGCTAAGCTGACGCGACCGCAGCTCCTTGCGCAGCCACTCATGGAACATCATTAGGGCCGTCTGTAGAGGCACTCCGGTGTCCACGGTCTTCTGCTGAATTCCCGTCAGCTCGGTGCAGTAGCTGCTAAGGCGCGGCGACTCAATGGGCATGATATACTTGTGGAACTCGGCCTCTATTTTGCCAGTCTTTAGGTTGACCAGCACAGCTGGGAATTCTGCGGGGAGAGAACACAATTAGGACTTGCTTGAACATCGTTTATTATTTACAAACTAAATTTGATCAATATAAAACTCGTAGCAAACCCTTACCAATAATTTCCGCCTCTCGCCACTGCGGTGGCGCCTGCTTCTCCCAGCAGGTGGCCTCAAAGTCCACGGCGATCACATAGGTATAGGGCTGCATGGCCAGTTGCTTGGACTTCCTCGACTTCTTCCCTTTCGCGGGCACCGTACTGGCAGCGGCTGTGATTTCTGCGTCGTTCAACGAGTCCTCGGGATCGTTGGCTGGATCTGGGCGGGCTCCGTCCACATATATCGTGTCGATCAGGCCCAGTTGCCTAAAAATAGGGAAATATATAGATTTTTAGCTTCTATTTTTTTGAATATTTTTGGAGTCAGTAATTTTCTAGAAAAATGTATGTTCTGTATGTTCAGAGGTCTTTGACTGAGACAATGACCAGACTGTGAAGTTAACAAAAGCAGAAACTACTAGTCGATAAAATTTGTTACAGGATCCTAACCTAAATCAGAGCTTGGTGATCATTAGATCCAACCTATTGCTGCTTGCCGTAGCAGACAACCATGGGTTTCAGGTGCCACACGAGGCCATTTGTTTCGCTGAGGGCCTGGGCTATCACCTCCGATGCGTTGGCCTCATTCCGGAACGTCACAAAGGCCTGACCTTTCATGCGACCCTGCTGCATCACTTTGATATCCAAGTTGGCGGCAGAAGCGAACCGCGAATAGAGTTCCCTTAGCTGCGCCTCGTCCACGCTCTTGTCGAGGTTTTTGATATAAAGCTTGTTGCTGGGCTCGCCCTGTTTGTAGTTCTTGTAGATGGGCAGGGCCTGGAGCTCGCTGGAGGTCAGGCGCTTCTCCGGCCAGAAGGAGGAGGGTGCCACAGGTGTATCCACCTTTGGTTGTAGGGTCTCCGGCAGCTTGAGTTCTATTTTGGCTGCCTTGAAGGTGGCTTTCGGGGTTTCTGTCTGCGTGTTCGAGTGACTTCCCCCTTGCTGGGCGGCCGCCTGCTGCAGCATGTGGCGCGTTCTCTTCAGCGTTTTCTCACTGGCAGCTGCAGGCAGTAGTCGCTGCCTCTTGGCCTTGGTTTTCCCAGCCTCCGCCTGCTGATCATCGTCGCTCTCCAGCTCGCTTTCGGGATCACTGGGCACCACCTCTGTTTGGGTGGCCACATTCTGGTGATTCTTTATCAGCAAAATACTGGAGGAACGCTTCTGGAAAGGCGGCTCTAGATTCATGCGATTCATCAGGTGGAGAACCTGGTTATAGAAGCTTTTGTTAACCTGCAGCTGCTGGCCAATCCTGGCCAGGATCTCCGCATTGATGGGCGGGTAACTGTAGCTGAGATATGGCGGCGGCGGCTGCGTAAAGTCACAATGATTATTGCAGGCATATAGCCTTCGCACGTACTTGTCGATTTCCGGCTCCTGATTCTCTATCTTGGCGGCTCCTGCTGCAGCTGTTGTTTCCTTAGCCGTTTGTGTGGCCTTGTTGGACTGGCCAGTCGCCGCGTTGGCGCGCGGTCCAAAGGCACTGATGTTGAGGGGCTTGTCCAGTTGCTCGCTCAATCCTTGCAGCTGTTGCAGGGCCTTTGCCGCCTCGTGTGAATCGGCGTACTCAACGATCGCTCTTTTGCGGCCGTAGGAGTTGAGGGTGCGCGGAACAATCAGCTGGCACTCCTGAATTAGCTGGGCCAACTCCTCCAGGCTGCAGGGCATCTGTTTTAGAAGCAGTTTGTTGCTTTCGACTGTCATTTTTGCAGGAATTTTTAATTTCACGAACTCTTCGTGGTTTCAATTAAAGGAGTGACCTTATCACGGTGTTTATTAAATCTCTTAAATGAGAATGGTCATACTGTTTTCTTTGCCATAAACAGCTGATTGCGTATAAATTTACGTTGCCACCTTTTTCGTTTGCGCTCAACAGCACTGACTTTGGCGGGAGGTTTGAATGTCAAACTGCCTTCTCCTGTCGCCTGTTGTTTGGTCGATAAAAAAAGCGAATTGCATAAAACCTGCATGCCGCCTCTTACTTTCACTAATTGCACCGGTTATCTCAGATGGCAGTTAAGCGCTGTCTGAGGCGAAATTGAAGGGGAAAATAAAATATTTCTCTTTGAATATAATTTATATAATTTTAAACTGACTATTACTGTATTTTGAAATAAAGATCTTCAATATAAATTCTTGCAAGCCGCTTTAATATTAATATTAATATAATATTTATATTCTTCATTAGAAATACGTAGGAAAAAAGTATGTATTTCTTTTATTTCTTCTATTTTTCGGCCTGGCTTTAATTGTGTTATCAAAAGCAATATCCATTCACTTTTGGGAACCAAGTTGTTACAGACAAATGCTCGAATCGCGTGCCATCTTTGGGATAGTCATCATATGACCGCACCGGCACTATGCATTTACTCGTAAATGCATTAAATTACAAGCCCCCCTTGGGTTTTCTTGTTGGTTTAGATCTCCGTTTTCAGATGAGGGTAATTTTCCAATTTCCAGAGAGAAGCGACGGCGACGGCGACCGAGTCGGAGTCAATGCACTTTTGGCGCACGCTTTTAATCAAATTGAATTACATACGAAAAATGCCTGACATGATCTGCTCTGCTTTTTGATATATGGCACACACAAAGTGGTTATAAAAAGATCAGCGAGCCAGCCGCCCCCAGATTGCATAAAATTTGCAATGATTAAATGGACAAGCGACGGGACAACGGAGCATCCGAGGGGGGAAAATGTGCATTCAGACACTTTCGCTTTTCACTGGCTTTTCGGAACCGAGCCGAGCCGAACCACATGCGGAAGTCGCCAAATTGGATGAATGAACTCTCCTGCTCTCCTCTTCTCTGCTCGCTGGGAGAAAAAAAAATAAGGAAAACAACTTTTTGAATTCACTTTTACTTGCGCCAATTGAAACGAGTCCGTCCAACCGCTGTCGGCTTTGCATTCTAAGTGACTTTAATGGGTTAAGCTATATTTAGAAAATTGCAACAAATTGCCAAGTGGAATGCCAGTGGAGCACACAGCAATTTATACGCGGAAAGGAGGTTAACTGGAGGAAGGATCTATTGCAATGGGGAAATGGACTGAGGAATAGATAGGCATAATAAGGATGTGTTTGGGGTTTCATTAGAGAATTTCTAGGGAGAAATTTAATGGATATACTTTTGCTAGAATGCAATTTTGTATAATTTGTCCATGTTTTCAAAGCACCTTATAGGTAAACATTATAATTTGTCCAGGTAAAATATATCCCCAAACAATAACCTATTTCAATTTTCACTCCTCTGAAATCACTGATTCACTTGAAAGCCGCCTGAATCAGCAACAGGTTTTCCCATTGGTCATCACCCCCTCTGTATCTCCTACATTCCCTCCCAAAAATCACTCAGCAACTGATGACAAGCCCCTTTTTACACATTCCCAATTAATTAGGCCACGAAAAACATTGCACTGAAGTGCTATTTGCATTGTCGCTGAACAATAAAACTAAGCAATTACTAATCACTCTACAGAGCTACAGAGCCCACTCTCAATTAACTAAATAATACTTTTCAAGGCATGAACAGTATGAACAGTAGTTTCAAGTCAATTGTTGGCAGCTTAATGAGTTTTGGTCAAATGGGAAGCGTGCCCGAGCACAAAAGCGTCAATGAATAACAAACAAAATAAATAACAAAAGAATATAAATAAGTAGAGCAGTTTTTTTGTGGATATAGCACACTAATTAAACGCGGAAATAGGAAAAAATACAAAGTATTCTATCTAGGAAGTATAAAAAAAAATATACCTAAGTAGATTCTATATACATTTTTGATATGAAAAATCAAAATTTATGGAAAAATCTACTTTAACGTTATATGCAATATTTTTCTTACTTTACTTAAACATGATAAACATAATTAGTTTGTTATTTTCACTTCCCGATCACAATAACAACAGATTTACATAAATAGTAAACACTACCCTGTAATTACAGCATTTAAAGGGAATCACGTGGCATCTTCAGCATTTAAAGAATTTATAGAATCGTCTGCGGCAATTGAGTTCCCCTTGGCTTTGCTAATTGCCACTATACTATATGGTACTACAGAGTGGTATTTATTTACAGATGATTATTAGTCAAGGTCCTGGAGAGGAGACGACGACTTGGGGCTTGGCTTGGGCCTATTTGCAATTGATAGAAATTAGCGAGAGCTACGAAACAGAACCGACTGGGGAAGGGCAAGCGGCGGCGGTAGCTGGATTGCAACGAAATTATATATATTTATTGCGCATACGCCCCGCGTGCCGGGGGGAGACAGGCGCGTGCATAAAAGTCGGGCCAAAAACGTATGACGACCTTCCCGCAGTCGGGCCCTATTTGGCCGGGCTACGATGTCTCTCCGCCGCCCCAGCAACTCCTCGCCGGCTTGCATTATTTTGAATGCAATATACAATGGCAGTATACCCTTGATTTGGTCTGCTATATATCCGCTATATAGTGGTGGTGCTTCCACCTGCATGTGTGTCGGTATCGGGTTCGGTTCGGTTCGGTGTATCCGTGAGTTTCGTGTGCGCCATGCTCTTGACTTTGGATAAGTTTGGTGAAAACTGCTTTCAGCCGGATTTTCCGCACTCTGTGTAGCCAGAATTGGAATCAGAAAACCAGACGGCGATGCCGATGTCGATGCCGATTGCCAGCCAATGTCTGGGCATCGAATTGCGCAGAAGCGTTCATTGGTCAACTCTCCGATATAGCTTTGGAATCTCGAGAGAATACCCTAAGATCGGTCAAAGGTGTCTCTCAAGTCGGGCTCTGTCTGGGTACTCTTAGATATAAGTTTAATGGGGTTTTTTAAGGGGGGTGAGAGTATGCCCTCTTCGTTGATGCCTCGCAAGAAGCATTGCTTCTGTTTGATCTTTAATTTGTGCGCAGCAAAAATTCAATTGTTGAGCAAAAATATTCTATAAACTTGTAGGCACTTTGTATAAATCGTGGAAATAATAATACATATATTTTGGTTTTACTTTTCTCTTTACTCTTTACTGTCTGAGAAAGTTCTCACAGTTTGATTTATAGCCATTATTCGCCGACAGCCAGTTGTTATGGCGTTGTAATTAACAATAATTTATACATTTAATGATGGAAATTATCAACTATTTTGTGAACTGTAACTATCTAGATTAGAGTTAATATTGCTATTTTGTTGTGTACTATAATTCAAGAAGGGAACTTTTAGAATTATTTGTGGGTTGAAATCTGGTGAAGTTTTTAATGATTTCATTTAATAAATTCTATTCCCACTGCTTCCACTAATTAGATGTGACACCTTATCTTAGAGAGCAAAATTCTACAATAAATAACTTTCAAAGTTCCCTTAACAACATTACACTTTAATATCCATATATTCTTTAAGCGGTTTGTCTGGGATTTTTCTTTAAAAATGTCTTGAAAAAATGTTCGCTGTAGTTACAAAATATTTCATCTTATTACAATGTTAGTTACTTTTAGAGGGAGGAGGCTGGGAGCTGATTTGTTGGTCGGCTTTCCGCGAAACTGGTTTTTGTGTGAGAATAGAAACGAGAACAGCTCGGTGACAAGCTATAAAATTGCGCAATTTTACTACTACTTAGAGGGGGCACTATCTATATCCCAAATACATATACTCACGAGTGGATGGCCAAGACCTCCCATTGATCGATCAGGTGCATTTCGCAGAGCTATCCTTATCAGTCAACGACACGAAATACGACTTATCTGGCGGCGATTGACAAATCGAACTGACACCGTTCCGCCTATTTTACAATTTATGGTTAGAAAAAAATACAAAGCAAAAAGCACAAATCTCGATTGTAAAGCTTTTTCTTATTTGTTATTGTGGGGACAACAAAAGGTTTCCATTTATAGAATATACTACGCATTTCAATTAATAAAATAGTCATAATTAAATTAAAGAGTCGCCAGCACGAGTCGTATAACAATAGGGTCGAGATACAGAGATTATTCACATACGTGCATGGTATGTAAACACATAAACCGGAGGCATTTGCAGCAGCAGATGCAGCAGCAGCAGCGACAGAAGTGTTTATATAGTAACTCGAGACCGAGAGACCATGTCGTCATATAGATTACACGCTTTATCAATGCAGCCTCCCGTTTTACTTTTATTACACTTTTTATTGTGTGCCCCACAAAAGTTTCCATTGCTCAGCGGCTCTCTATGGATGCATCTATATATATATGCTATATATATGCTCTTTGTGGGATGTGTGCAAATTGAACTAGCAGGTCAGATGAGGACATATTGGGGCCATCGGGCTGAGATGCACAGATATACACTGTGGAATCTGCTGCTGCTGCACTTTTACAGCTTCCAAGGGGGAAAACTGTCAGCCTAGAGAAGTCGTCTCCGGAGTGGAGAAGCCCCATGTTGGCTTCGTTTCCAATTACACTCAATTACAGCAGCCCGATCTCAATTTGAGCTGAAAGGCTGGGAGTTATTTTTGGAAATCTAATTGCAACTGCCAGGCGGTGAGTCACTCGGTAGAAATCAAAGGTTTAAGTAGGTACTGCATATATTCCGCAATTGAATAAACAAATCAAAGCAATATAAACCACTTTGAACCAGCTCCAAGCGCCATTAATCCACTCTGTAATCTAGAGTAAACGTGCAAATAGACCTGTAGACTATATACCCCACCAAAGACTATATACTATATGGACTAGAGCTACCCAATTCGGATTGCTGAACACGAGGGCAATCATTCAGCGGGCCATCAATCAACTGATCGCTGATTTAACGCCTTTGCGCCGTCTCGATTAATTTAATCATGTGTATATTTGTTTACTCTGTTCATAAACATAAATAAATAAACCCAAATCGGAGTAAGCGATGAATGAACGAACTATTTCGACGTTGGAGACGGACTTTGGTAATTTAATCCCGCGAAATGTATTTATTTGTAGCCTTGCAGGGTATTTTTGTTTTAGTTAAAAGCTTGTAACGAAGTGAAGGGGGTCTTTACGGACCCCATAAATCATATATATGTACCTGATATACCTATTAAAATTATTAACACCAATTAAAATAAAAAAATCTCTTTGACTTTCGAATTAATGCTTTTCTGGCTAAATGTTATGATCGAATTAAAATTCAATTCAATTCGATTCAATTGCAAACTTAAAGGGTATACAACCTTCGGCATCTCAAAGTTAGCTTTCCCTTTTTGTTTATTATTGCAGTCGTTGTTAATGCTGGATAAAAACAACAAGCGAAATCGATACGACAAGTATACATTGTTTAATAGGATACGTACATACTACATGCAGTTGCGGTAATCTTCGTAACAGAATTAATTTAATGGAATTATTATGAGATTTGTTGCTCCTAAGATTACCTTATTTATTAGAATGCATTTGAATTTGAATTTCAGATTTGCTAGTGAGCTATTCATAGAGTTCCGTATGTGTAATATAATTATATTATTGATTCATTCATTCATAATATAGTCAGGGTTACTAAAAATAAAATCCAAGTACTTGCTTGACAGTCAGTAATAATTTATGTAAGTAATCTCAGCTTCCTACCGTGAACAAGGCACTTCGTCGAGTGATACTTGTCAGATAGGTGCCTTTCAGGGGCGTTAAAGTGCATTGACCAACCCAGCACATCCAATATCAACAGCTCGACAACTCTCTGTGGAAATAAATATTTGCGTAAAAGTTATTACACGGGGCGGCCTTAAGCGATTTTCTGTTGACCAAGACGCAACAAAAAGGCCAGGGTCGGATTTTCTAGTCTCCTCTCCAAAGTGCTCCACTTTTTTTCGGTGGAAAATGAAAAATAAGGTCAGCTGAGGTCAGGATGACCGACCTGGCCGAGAAAAATCAATTTTTTGTTCGTTTTCTAGCCTAGTTTCTGGGAAGTTGAATGGAGCTTAAACCAACCTTTCTAGTGGAAACTCCGCCCCTGCTCGGACTTTTAATTGCAGCTTGTTAAGTGGTAAAGCAAAGAGTGAAAGAGTGTGGGACCTGACTTTTTTAGCAGGGCAATTTCACGAAAGCCGGTCTCCCACGAATCAGAATAATACAAAATAGGCGTGTTCTCTAATTTGATTTCAACCAAGATTGGAAAGTTATTATTTTTACTTATTTAAATTAAAATATTTTATTTTTTAAATGTGTTTACTAATTACGTTTTAAAAGAAATATAATTTTTTTCAATAATTTTAAATAACAGGATGGAAAATTAAACTAATGGAAGGAGATATTTAAAATTTCAAAATTTCAAGCGAATTTTCATTTCGAGAAAATTGATTTATTATGTTTATTGAATTTTTTTTTTATATACATAATAAATTCTTCATACTTTTTCTTTTCTTTAAAATGTATATTTAAAATATTTTCCAGTTTTGCTATATTTTCATATATTTATAACTCGATTTTTCAAAATTGAGTCGAAATCAAAGACCGGAACAACTCCAACTGGGTTTATCCTGAATATTTAGCATTTTTTTTTTAATGGGGAAAACTCACCTGGCCAGCTTTATCAAGGCCATTTTTGTTGTGTGTGCTTTTTCGAAAATAATTGACTTCTTGGAAATCCTTTATTAGATTTTTGTACCGCAAGAAATTCGTCAGAGTCTCTATTTATTTGGTTCTCCTTTCCCCTCCTCTTTTTCCTTTCTATTTTGGCAGTGCAGAAAGTAACGGTAACTAGGCGAAAAAAGGGAGGAGGACGAACAGGAAGAAGAACAAGAGCCGCAGAAAATTCTTTTGTTGTCTGCTCCACAAACACACGCGCGCTCTCACACAAACGCACACACACATGCGGGTGTAACACTCACACAACTGCAGTTATTCAGCCGGCAAAACAACAACGGCTTTGCTATTTTTCGATATTTTATTTATTTATTAATTTTAAGTCTTCCACTCGTTTGTTTACATTTTTCCACACGCGGAGCAGAGGTAATTGCAGTTGCAGTTGCATTTGCCGGTTGGTTTGCGTTTCGCGTTCTGCATTTATTATTCAAGTAGAGGTGCAAAAACATCGGTGAAAACATCGATGCATCGATGTTTTTCGAATTTTCTTAAACATCGATGTTTTTTTTTGCCATCGATGTTTCTGTGCCACGATTAACAACTAATTTCCAATCGGTATGTAGAAAAGGCGTATGATTCCCAATCGGTATGTAGAAAAGGTACTTCTGCGGTCGAGTTCCCAATCGGTAAGCAGAAAATGTACCTTTTGGGGTCGAGTGCCGAATCGGTATGTAGAACATGTACCTTTTGGGGTCGAGTGCCGAATCGGTAAGTAAAATATGACCCAATCGGTAATTGAGCGGCTCTCCCAACTTGATTTGCTCTCTCTCTTCCTGTATTAGAGGTGCAAAAACATCGATGTTTTTTTTGACAATAGAGAGCAAGAGCGCCGAATTTGAACATCGCTAGAGATGATGGAAGAGCGGAAATTTTTTGTTTTTTGATTAATATTATAATATTTTAAAATTGTTTATCTGGTGTCTTCAATCAGTTTAAAGAAGACGCAAACAAATTTTCTGTGTGGCTGCCACTAGTTGCGAGTCAGACAGAGTTCAGCAAAGATGGGCAAATAACTTCTGACCGCAGGACTCGCCTCAGCCTCGACATTGCTTATAAACTTATGTTTATTAAAAAAAAGAGTTAATTTTTTAATAATATAAAAGAGCTTGATCTTATTTATTAGTTTTTTAATATCAAGAAGTTCCATTTTTAAGTTAATTTATTTGTTTTTTAAATTCACGAAGTTTCCTTTTTGAGTTCATTTATTAGTTTTTAAGTTCGTGAGAGAATAAATATTTCTTTTTTAATTTTTAATTCAGCAATGAAAGTAAATTTCACCTACTTAAAAAATTAAAAAAATTTTAAACATCGATGTCTTATCGATGTTTTGGGAAGAAACATCGAAAACATCGATGTCTCCATACATCGATGTTTTTGCACCTCTATATTCAAGTGAAGCGCTAGCAAGTAGGGCTGTTGATATATCGATGTATCGATATTTTTTAAAGACGATATACTTACATCGTGTTATTTTTGGTCGCTCGAGCGCCCGAGCTGCCAGAATTTTCATGGGCTGTGCAGCAGGTGTGGCAGCGCTGCGATGAAATGGGAAATCCGACAGCTTGAATGGCCTTTTTGAATTTGAATTTTAACGGAATGGAAGTACATCTTTTTAATCAATCGAAATATTTTAATCAATAAATAATGTAATAAAAAATAAGAATAAAGTATTTGACGCATTTACAAATACGTACATGTTTAATCTTAACATATATACGTATATTTTTTTTATTACAAAATACCGTAGCCTGAAGGCCTTAGTCGCTCTGGCTTAAGAAACTGGAATATAAAATTATATTTGTTAATAAAATAAAAATATTAAAATATAATGATTTGTAAATACAGTTTATGCCCCATTTTCTTTTTTTTCTGTAAATGGCGACAACAGTGTTTTAATTCAATATAAAATTAAAATAATTAATAAATTCCTCAAAGTCCAATACTAGAATTAAAAATGAACTCTGAAAAAGAAATAACCAATAACCAATAAATATGCATTTATTCATATAGTATGAAATGTATATGAACATATGTTAAATATTCACATCAAGTTAACACACACTTATTATGCTTCAGAATTATGCAATCTGCCAAAGAACTGGGTCAAAGTTGAGCGGGTTTTCGGTATATAAGAATGGGCACCACTAGAGTCAGTTTAAAAATATCGCACCTGGCTCCAAGATCGTTTGAGAAATAGAATTTCAAGCATGAACCTTCTCTCTGAATTACTTATAGTGCTCTGCCTCATAGCCCTCGTTAGTGGTAAGTAAAACTAACCGAGAAATCTGTATTTGGTGACAGATTTATTCATTTGGGTTTATTTGCCATAGCTGAAGGCCGTCAAAACAGAAGACAGAACTTTCAAGTTTTTAAGCAACGGAGACTTAATCCGGATAATTTTGAACGTCGTGGAAACTATCGAGATACCTTTGAAAAGGAAATTGTATTTGCCCCGACTACCACAATAACAGGAACAGGAACAGGAACAGGAACCGGAACAGGAACAGGAACCGAAACAGGAACAGACACAGGAACAGGAACAAAAACAGTAACATCAACAGGAACCGTACCAACAGCAACAGGAACCATAACAACATCACCAATAACAGTGATATTATTAAATAAAAATAAAAGTAACAAGGACCTTCTGAACTACGACCAACTTGTGAATAGATTCGACCAAGAGGATTTAGATGACATGATCGAGCTGCACAGGTATCGCAGGAGGAAGAATCGACGGGAATCCGGTTTTCGCCGTCGCCGTCATCGCCAATAGAGACCGCGAGCTTATGTTATTTAAAAAGAAAAACAATGTATACACCTTGGAAATGTGATTGTGACAATGACGATAATGTGGCATTTTATGATAAAACTCGGATTAATGAAACCTAAAGAAATATTCACAATATTTAAAACATAAAACGACTTAAATAATCGACAATCGGCTAAGTTTGCTGACATTCTAAAAACTAATAATATATAATTTAAATTGAGTTTTTAACCTACAAATATAATTTGTACAAAACATTAAACGAAATATATTTAAATAAAATATAGTACTTGATTTACTTGGTGTTTAAATTTACATATATTATATCACCATTTATGACAGAAGATATTATAATGAAATCTTGTGAAAAAGAAACAAATGCCAAGTCAGACATGCTAATTCCGGGAGCTATTATGCAAATGATAGACGAAGAAGGTTCGATAAGTTAACGATTCTGAGATGTTGATATTTCGGCTTAGCTTTGATTATTATGCCTTACATTATGCGAACTATCATTCCGTTGGCTCGTATAAAAAAAGACGCGCCTTGAACTTCCCACTCAGTTACACAAAGTCGTGCTTTGTTTTAAGATCACCTGTAGAATAGAATTTCAGAGATGAATTTACTAAATGGATTAGTCGTAGTACTTGGCCTGCTATTAATTACCACAGGTTAGTAATAATTCATCTAGGAACAGCAGAGTTAATACTTTGGGTATATTGTCATAGCTGAAGGAAATCGTTTAAGGAGAAAGCAGAACTCGCCACTCGCTACGCTACAGAGATTCAGTCCCTCCATATTCGGTCGTTCAGAGCTCGCTGGAGAAGAGACGGATTCAACCAGCTCTACTTTCCCCATCACTGATGCCACAGTAACTACTACTAAACCTGTTACTAAGTCTACTGGCGAACCAATAACTAAAATAGCAAAACACGAAGAAAATCTAGGAATAGCCAAGTTTCTGGATAGCTTGAACTTTGACCATGTAGACAAGGCCATCGAGAACCTAAATATTCCTTAGTTTACAATTTAAATCTAAAGCTACAAATCAAGTGTATTAGTATACAAATTCAAAAGTCAAACATTTAAATTGTTGACACGAATCATACTATATTGCATATTTTCCATTCCGCCTCAAATAAAATTTTGGCATACAAAATGTGGGAGCAGCTGGAGAGATATCGCAATCACTTTTTACTAAGTGAAGTCAAGGATGTGTTCAAGCCCAGTTCCATTAACAATCAGCAGAGAAAGGGTAAGTAAGGGTTACTTAATGCGGGTCTTTAGTAAGACTAACATTCTCAGAGTGGGCTGGGGCCTTGGAAAAGCGGGATCTTTGCAAGTGCTTCCCCGATCGGGACTCGGCAGCCTCCACATACTTTGACGATCGGGCCCAGTTGGCCTATGGCTGGTTTGCTCTGCCCAAACTTATGAAGGAAATGAATAGCGATGTTCGTCTGACCCACTGGAAGGCCATTGTCTCCTTGACAGAATTCCTTTTGAATCCTTTGAATGCCCAGGCGGCCATCACCGAACATGAAATCGTGAGAAAGTGGGTTGGAGTTTTATGGTACATAAATAGTTGTCTCCAAGTTAATGTTTCTTTCTATATGAAAAAGGTTAAAGAACGCCTTCATGCGTTTGAGATTAAAGCATCACAAGGAGGAATATCGCGAAGGAGAGATGTACCTCAAGATTTATAGTGAGTTTAAGGAATGTTACTATTATTGTTAGTTATATTTTCTTCCTTTAGACATTCTCTCGCGTAATTTGAATGGTGCCGAGGATATTGCCAACCGCAAGTGTCTTAGAGTGGAGTTTTATAAGATTATTAAGGACAAAGAAAACTTGAGAGATGAGTTGGCTTCGGAAATCCTTGGTAATCTGACCGGAAAGACAAAGGGTGAGCTGGGGTTACTTAAGAATCTTCTTTTCTCAATCTTTAGTTCGGAGTTGTCGAACAGATAATATGTTTTGATTTAATAAGTGATAACTTATAACCTTTCCCCTTAGTTCTTGGAATTATTTTGGAGGATCCGGAAAACTTTGCTGCCTTGGCAGACATCTTTAAGCAGGATCGCTGTCGACCACATTATCCCATACACTTGTGGCATCACCTGTGCCACCTGCTCGAAGTGGCACCCGAGCAGGGATTGGAGTTGGGATTTTTCGAGCTGCTCCACTTCAGGATTCTCAATCGCTTGCCCGACTTCCGGGACATGGCCACCAAGGCCTTCGCTCTGCTGCTCCGCTGTGTCGAGGGTCAAAGACGGTTTGATGAAGTGGATGGGGTGAAACTCCTGCACGACATCTTTGCCGAGATGGACGGGAAGCCGAGAAAGTTGCTGCCTCTGCAGAACTGGGAGTACCTGGTCCTGGCCCTGGTCAATGGACTGCACAGCAAGAAGGCTCTATGGCGAAGCCGGGAGTTCACCATGTTGCCCTGCTATGTGGGTCGAATCATGGAGACAACAGAGACGAATCCCCGCCTGCAGTTGCATTGCCTGAAGGCGCTCCGGGAGCTGGGCATGATGCCGTGCATCAAGCGCTATATTATTGGCAACTGGCTGGAGGACATCAGCAAGCTCTTCTGCCTGGATGCAGAGGCGGAGTGTGCCAGGGATGCGCTGGTCGACTGGCTGCGACGCGATATAACCGACAGTAGTAGTTAAGGTCCTCACATTGTTTTGTTTTCATTTAAGGGGAAAACATAGCATTTCCCCGCCTCTAAACCGTTCAGATAAATTCAAGCTACCCCTTAGTTCTATCTCCTTGTCCCAAAGAGAGTCCTGATGGGAAAAAGGGGATGCTTTTGGGACACAGAGAGAAGAGAGAGAGAGAGCTTTACTGAGAGCAACTAATGCCAGCTGTTCTGGCTTCTGTTTTAAAATAAAATAAATTGTGGTTAATATTTAACACTAAAAAAAATTATATATATTATGTGGGATTTATTTGGCTTCGAAAATAAATTTCCTTGGCTTGCCTTGACCCTGCCGAGTTCAGCTTTGGTTGTAGCCTTATTTACGCACAGCTTTTTGTATATTTATGGACGCTTGACTGCAGAGTGCCAACTGCCAAAGAAGGCGACAACTTTTCCAATTTCCGATGCCTGGACATTGGCCATAATAATGAGCACTGACACTGCAAGAGGATGCCAGGATGCAGCGATGCCAGGACAACCACCGCAGCAGTAACAACAACAGCAGGAGAGGCTGGAAGGCAGGAAAAGTAACAACCACTGACCAGAGTAGCCGCAGTAACCGCAGTTTGTGGTTACTTTACTGCTGTCCCTTTTTACCCCCCCATCTACATATTTTCATATCTATGTAGGGTCCTTCCTACCGCCTCTTTGCTGCCCATATAAATATATATAATCCCATTTTTTCCATATTATTTTGCTGCGGTGACAAACTTGGCAACGAGTTGCAGTTGCTTTTTTTAATTTATTTGGTTTGGCGGCGGCGGTGGCGGCGACGGCGACGAAAAGAGTTTCTTGTCCCAGGACAATGTGGATCCAGGACATTTCGCATTCAATCGGCAAGTTTTGTGCTCTGTCATCGAGGCGGCGGCGGTGGCGGCGGCGGCAAGATTCTTCCAAAGTCTCTGGTCGACTCTTTTGTGAACTTTTTAATTACCGCTGCGAGTTCGCCTTGTTTTCTTTGTGGTCTTTTCTCCACTTCACTTCTATTTTTTTCCATTTTCCCCATTTTTCAAGTTGTTTATCAAAAATATTTTATGGAAATTATGCAAAACTTGTTTACCCGACTTCATATTCAGCCATCAGCGCTCGCCATTTGGCGCCTTTCAAACAAAGTTCCCTCCACTTTTTGCCACTCAAATTAATTGCATAACAAATTGTGTTGATGAAGTGCATGAAATGCCCAAGTATATATCTATAGTAACAGAAATTGCAAAATGCTAGAGAGATTCTATAGAGTGTGGCCCTTGAAGGAGAGCTTTCCCTGAAAGTCAGGCCCCTGAGGTCAGTCATGGCTGAAGCTACGAAATATTTTGTTAAATATTTTGGCAGCTTAACACTTGAGCAGGCAAGTGAAAACCTTCTTCCTTACCCCTACTAACCAGTGGCATTCAATCCCCAGCCCAAGCTTAAATAGAACCCATTAATGGCCATATTATCGACACATTACCCTACTAACGATGGCAATTATTGGGACTCCCAAACACAGTCGAGCCTCCGGACCTCAGTTCAGTTGCTTCGATGGCCCTTTGGCGTTGGTCGCTCCTCCGCCTGGGCAACCGTTACCTGAGCTATCACGTGCTCCTCCTGCTGCGCTTCTACCTGGCCCAGTACCATTGCCTGGGCCTGATGCGTCTGCGCTACGTGGCCGACCGGAACGAGGTGCGCCTGACCAAGTACAGTGTCACGGTCGCCAGGATGATTGGTCTGTTCTGTGCTTACTTCTTCGTCCTGGCATTCCGCGATCCTTATCGTTTGATGTTGCACATGCAGCTCCTAGGGTTCAGTTGCTCGATCATACTGCAGCCCCGGCGAGTTATCGAGGAGCGAGCGAGGCTGGTCAATGAGTTCCTGCGACTCACGCCGCAGCTCTATCGCTGCTGCCGACGGAAGCTGGAGATGTCCTGGCTGGCGATACTGCAGTGGCTGCTGAAGTTCCTCATCTTCAGGATATTCTACTTGGCCTTGCTTGTTCCCACGGATACCAGCTTCATGATCTTGCTGATGCTCCTCTTCGTGCTGCCCGTGGCCCTGGCCATTTGGGTGATGGACGTGACCTCCCACCTGATCAGCATCGTACTCTTTCTGCTGCTGAAATCCTTTCAGGTGTTGGACAAGGAAATGGCAGCCGTGGGAGAGAAGCTGCCCCTGGAGATACTGCGTGGGAATTATGGAGAAATTCGCAGGTTGCAACGTCATCTGGTATCCCTGCAGCGCCTGCATCGTTCCTATGTGGGGCTCACCCAGCAAGTGATCAACTGCCTGGGTCCCCAGCTGGTGCTGATCCTAATCTACAACCTTAGCACTATATACACCTTTTCCAGTGGCCGTTGGTGGCGCCTCGTTCAGATCTCGGTTCAGGCTAACAGTGTACGATCACTCCTGGTTTCGCTAGATAAGCTGGTGGCCATGACCCGAGCTCGGCAGGACACCACGTGGTGGCATGTGGCCCAGCTGCTGCAGTTCGACGAGATCCTGGCCACGTACGGTTGGCTGGAGCGCAAGAAATGGAAGTGGCGATGGCGGTGCCAGGACCCCGACTCCAAAATACCCATCCTACAGCCGGGACTGCAGATCCTGGGTCTGGTCATACCCAACAGACGCCTTCTGTTTCGCATTGCCTTTGCCTTTTGCAGTGTCCTGCACTTGCATTATATGTGGAAAAGGTCGCCATTGGTTGCCGAGAAGGAAATCATTATTGATTCGGAACTTGTCTCAGGGTTTTAAGTTTGGAAAGGGTATTTTGAGAGCGAAATAAAATTTTGAAATAAAGTACTATTTGAATACTAAATCTTGTCATATATCTTTATATAGCAAAGAATTTCCCTTCTGATTAAACACAAATAATGTGTAGAGCTATGAATCAGCTTCATCTATTATTATTGAATACGCAAAACCCTGTAATACAGTTTAAAAACCTTTCAAACAACGCAGTAATTCGAACTGAACGAAAATATTTACCCGCATAATTAATGAACGTAAAACCCCATTGTTTATGGAAGTAAAGTCTGCTCCTCTCCAAGGGCGGTAATAAACTATGCAGTTTCGCCGCCAAAGTATACCCATTTCTCACATGCTTTGATTAACTTTCCCCGGGTAACTCTCGGTCTCGAGGTCGGCTTTAAGACATTTATCATATATTTATTGCACTCCAAATAATATTTGTTCAATGTAACACGCACTTTACACGGGAGTCGTCGGGGTGGCAGTCTTGGAGGCGACTCCTGCGGGTAATTTTAAATAATTTATGCATTCGCCCCTGCTGTAACATGCACAAAAATAACAAGAGGAGGCGCTTCCTTATTTTCCGGCTCCTGCGTTCCCCCACTGCCGCCCCCCGTTGTGAGTGCCTGGCTGATATATGTAATTGCATGGCTGGCCGAGCACTTGAGGTGTTGGTGGGGTCCTTGGTCCTGCCGCTGCTGCTGCTGCTTCTGCTTCTGCTATCCTCTCACACATGGCCTTCCTTCCGGCAAGATGGGGCCTGCGGATCCATAAATCATTTTTAAAACATTACCTCAACGAATGCGAATAAGTAGAAATATTTTATGTATACAATTTTGCACCTTCTCTAAACCGGCACAAGATTTATAGGAGGCTTGGCCCCAAGGATTTTCGCCCAGGATTGTCACACAGTTGGGTTGATTAAATTCCAGCAGCACTGAATCTGGTTCCGGGGAATCTCTCTGGCCCAGTTTTGCCGTTCGAATTTATGGCCATTTCTCGCTCTAATCTTGTTTATTCCTTTTCCCTTTCCATTTTGGGCCACAGAAACATTGAAAATCAATTAAACTTTTATGGTGCAAAGCAGAGGGATTCAGAGACAGTAAAAATAAAGGGATTTTAAAGCAATCCTAAAGCATTTTTAATTGAATGTAGTTGTAGTTGAGTAATAAAAATAAAACATTTTATCGGGGCTTTGAGGGCGCGCTTGAAAAACTTTTGACTTTGATTTGAGTTTTGGCAAACTTGAACTTCTTATCTCGATATCTTTCATCTTTGGGGAGCTCCTTCAAGGGACAATAGAGTGTGACAACTGCTGGGGGTGGAGAGCAGCAGGGTCCTTTCACACTTGTTGTTATGCCAAGAATTTTACACTCTGCCGAAAGGCCAATAATTTGCAAATCATAATGTAAGTTATGCCGCTGCCACGACGGAATAAAGCCGCTGGCGGGGAAGGAGAGGAGATATATATATATGTATTTGTATAGGGGGTGGGATATATCTGGGGGAGCAAGCAGCTTTATGTATAAATCTCTTTAATTTATTAGATTTCATTAGACATTTCGGCGTTGAGTCTGGCCGCGGGTGGTTGTGGTCCTGGACTGGGGACTGGGCCTGTTCGGGGGAAGCTACCACGATTTTTATATTAACAAGCCTTGAAACATGACTTTGCCTTGTGCGTCCGCATAAAAAGTAATAATGAGGCCCGTAAAATCGTTAGCCAGCGGCCAATAAGGAGAAGGCCAAGATGAAAGGGACAAAGTAATGAAGGTGTAGCACACTTTTTGGGGCTCCTTATTATTTTTACCAAAATTAAAAGCAATTTAGGTGCATAATTTAGTTAATATTTTATATTTAATTTAATAAAATACCTGATTATACGAGCTTCAAAACTTTGGCTTTTGCAAAGCACGAATTTAAGTACAATTCTGAAGTATTCTTTGGCCATATCTCTTTACTCACACACACATGTATAATTTAGGATCACTCCAAATAAATTACACACTCAACGATGTCACTCCCACACACACAAACACACACACACAACAACGTTGTAATCAACAAAATTACACTAAAATACAAAGCAAAAAAAAGAGAGGAGAGAAATAAATTTGACACGAATGCGTCGACGAGGATGACACAAAAGCGGCACCTTCCAAAAAAAAAAGGAAACCCTTACTGCTGCCCCAAAACCGAAACCCCCCTTGCCCGATTCCCCCCCTCCGGTACACCCCTTTGCCGCCCGCCCATGAAAGCCAAAGTAAAAATGGCACAACGCTCGAAGCCAAACAATGTAAAAGTTGCTGCCAGGACATGACGAGGCGAGCAAGTGGCAGGCTCTGGGCTCCTGTAGGTGTGCAACCAAGTCTGTACACGGCAAGAAAATGAGTAAATATAATAGAGAAAAGTTGCTTATACAAGCATTCAGTTGGATTATGATAAGTATTCGTAAACTTAATTCTTTAAAAAGTTTAAACTCAATTTTCTTAGATTTAAATAAAAACCCCAAAACAGAAAAGTTTATCGGATTGAAAATAATTATTTCGATTCCGATCCCCTAATAGAACAAAATGTAAGATGCAAGGGTATACAAACTTCTGGTTATTACAAAACGGTATTTTATTTATTTTCCTTTTCAACCTGAAACTTGTAGATTGATTTTCTTATAATCTAGATTTATCATAAACCATTTTCTCCCTTCTCTTTCTCAGTGGACTTTGACAGAAGTGTGCGTGTGTGTGGGTGGCAGTGAGCGTGTGTCATGTGCGACACTTTGTAACATATTTTTTCTCATTTGTTTCCACGCGCGTCTGTCTGCGTGTGAGTGTTTGCCGCTTTTTCGGCGTCACTCGTCAGTGTCTCCTGCTCTCTCCACTCTCCCTACTCTCTCCTCCTTCTCCTCCTTTATGTCAATTCACGTGTGCCCGTGTACATATGTGTGTGCTATATTGTTTTTGTCACGCAACACACCGTCACACTCAGCACTCACACCACTCCCCCCTCATCGTATCAATCAGTTAAAAATATTTTCCGCTGGCAAAGGTTGCAGGCATGCCCTGGGTGCCCCCTAGATGTTGTTGTAATTTTTATGGCTACATTTATAACATTTATTTTGTATTTTTACGAGCTGAATTGTCTTTTGTTGCTTTATTATTATGTCTCACTTTGGCTTTTTATGAGAGTTTTCCTGGGCAAAGAGAGAGAGAGAGAGAGAGAAAAGCGAGACAAAAAGGGAAAACTCGGGCACAACTGTGAGCGAAAACCAAATTGCCAGGCCGGGTAATGACATTTTAAGTGCTCCCCCAGGGGGGTAAAGGGTCTAAAAAATATAACCAAATATCTGGCGGGCTCTTCTGCCAAAGGTAAAGGCCATAATTTGGTCATAACTTCCTTGCAGCGGCTCAGGTAACACTTTTGGAGGAACATTTTTATGACAAATCAGTTTTGAGCTTGAAAGTTCTCTTTAATATTATATGAAGCGTAAAATATTAATTTTAGATATATTTAATTAAGAAAATATGTTTTAGTCTTGAGAGAGGAACCGAAAAAAACACACAGGCTTTGTATTAATTTAGCTATTTATTCTAATAAATCGTGTATTTCAAAATGATCATAAAGTACGCCATATTTTCTCTTCCCTCCAATGTACTCTAAAAAATTTAAATAATAAATGTAGAAAATATAAAGAAAAAGTAAGCTTAAGTTGCCCTTTTTCCTCAAACACGGCGACATCTTTTATCAAGTCTGGACTCCATTTTTCATGCACGTTTGGACAATAGTTGTCCGGGACTTGGTATTTTTTTCACACCCCTCTCTGTCAGGCACTTTAGAAAATGAACCAAGCTCCGGACAAAAAAATAAAATAAAAATAAACCCCACAAAGCAAAGTATTTTATAATAACTTTTCTAACAATGGAATGCTTTGTTTTCGCTTTGATTAAAATATATATTTCTTCTTCTTAGCCGGCATACATATAGAGCTATACTATAGCATAGATAAAATGGGGATTAGGGAGGCAGGGCACGACTGCTGGCTGAGCGGGGGCAAGGGAGAACCTACATAGTTATAAAACAAATTATGCATTATTAAAAACACAAGGGAATGGAAATGAAGCTTCGGAAGAAATGGAGAAGAAGCGGGAGCCACGGACCGGCAAACTGACAATGAAGCCGCAAAAACTTGGCACAGCCAACGAAAAAAAAAATAAAGAAAAAATATATAAAATATATATTTGGAAAAACGAAAAAAAATCACCATGGAACCATGGAACGGAATGTTAAATTTTATAAATAGAGCGAAGAACAACAGAGGGGCAAAGGCACGGAAGATTGAAGTGCCAGCAAATTTATGGAATACGTACATTTCCTATTTTTCCTATTTTCCTCTCCATTTTCCTTATTTTTTTTTTATTTACTTTAGCTCTGCGCAAATTGAATCAAATGCAGGCAGGACGGGGAATCCTGGCGAAAGGCTGTCAAGGATTTCGTGCGCCGAGTTGAAAGGCAAACGAAGTTTTGTTCCTACGACAATTTTTCCTCTAGTCGCTGCAGTAAAAGCCAAAAGGCAAAGCTAAAGCTGAAGCTGAAGCCGAATCTGAATCCGAACCTGAAGCTGAGAAGCTGCAAAATATTTTATTATACGTAAGCTGAGGTGAGGAACAACTCAACTGACAATGAACACGGGCAAACACAAGGAGGGAATCCGAATCAGAATCACTGAATGCCAAGCCAACTTTAAAAGGTTTAGTTAACACAAAGTCAACGGGCAAGAGGGGGCACTAGGAGAAGTATAAAGGCAAAGACTGGTATCAACTTAAGGCAACTTAAAATTGAAGGGATTAAAATATTAAAACAAATATTTAACCAAATATTTTATTATATTTATCATTTCATATTTAGACATATCTTCAATGCCCATCTAAGGTTTTTTTACTTTAAAATGTTATCTATTTAATTAAATATATTCTTTTAAGGCCTTAAAATTGTTATTAAAGCTACAAAATGTTGTATCATTTCAGTTACAACCATAATTTAAATTAAATTTTACATGTTTCCACTATTTTTAAGCTCCCTTTAATTAATCTCTAATTATTTCCTTATTTATGTTCGCGACATATATAAAATTGCAAATTTGCTTTCAAATGTTCCCCTAGAAAATAATTCTGTCATTTCCACGTGATCACAAGCGTTTGCTTTGCCATTTCCCTGTTCCCTATTCAATTGGGTAAAAACAACGAAAAACCTGTAACGTTATATTGCGGCATTTAAATGTTAATTCTCGCTTAGAGCTGCACGCGGCGTATACGTAATATTGTGTTCAAACTGATTTTTAGTTGGGTTCCGATGCACATGTTGCAATATATATATATATACACTGCTGACCGACCACATTTTGAAGCGAGTTGATTTTGCAGTTCATTCAGCATGTTGACCAAAATTGGCGCGGTTTTAGCCACCTCCCCCGCGCCCCTGTCCACCCTTTTCGCACCCCTATTTGATATGAAATAAGTTTCAGTTGCTATTTTCAGATGGTTTTTGTTGCCTTTCTTCTTCATTTGGCAATTTCCCCGTTTTTGGGAAATGGAGAAACAATGTGCGGACTATTAGCCAAAATGTTAAATGACACGTTGAGTGGGTCTGGTTTTTCCCCCATTTTCCTCCCTCCCCTAATGCATGTGCATGTGATTGGGGTTTTAACTGCTGTTTCGGTGGATTGTTTTCGGTCGCTTAACTGCTAAATAAAACAGGGTACAGTTGTGCTCGTTCTCTCTGCCCCCCCAAAAAGCAGTCAATTAATTTTAGGGGATTTTTCGGAGAGCTGGAAAACAGTTTCCCAATCAGATCAGAAACCCGCCAGGCATTCCTTTTCAATCTTTCCGTTCCCCAGAAATTAAATAGAATTTATCATCACCGGAGGAGCAGCCCCGGGCCAACAGGAGGAGCAGCAGCTGCTGCAGGTCCTGGCTGCAACCGGTTCCAGTGTATTATTAAATTTTCATGCTTCAGCTCGGCTGATAATCCGGCGAAACAAACGAAAATTGAAGTGAAACTGGCAGCCAGCTAGAAATAGAAGGATTCCGGGTACGGATCCGACTGGCCATTGCCCCAGCCAATTTCGAGCACATGTCCTTCGGGGACAACGGATTTGCTGTTGGTTATAATGATCTGTGTATCTGTTTTCTGGACCAATGTTTTGCAGGGTGAAAAATACAGGAAAATTGAGAGGGAATATTATTATTAAAAGAAATATGCAAATGGTGTATTTGATTTTTCGAAAGAAATATCAGAACATGGCTTAACTATTAACTATAACCTTAAACTTGTTTGGTTAGATATTTACTCTTTGGAAATAAATAATGTTAAAAACATACTACGAATATTATTGCTTGAATATTTATAAACCAAACTAATCTTTTAAAATGCTCCATTTATAAATTTATTTATATTTCTTGATGTCTGATTATGTATATTTATAGCTTTGCTGGCTGGCCGCCACTTCCTTATCTCTAATGTCAGAGGTGAATTTTTAATCATAAAAGTAATTAATTTTACCATTAAAAATATATATGTCAATAATAATTATATGTCAACAAGGTTATCAACAATTTCTTATCTGGCAAAGAGGATTCAAAGTACATATGCACTTAATGTATACATTAGAGATTAAAACATAGGATTTATATTTATATTTTAATAGAATATAAAATCGAAGATAAAATTAATATAAACTGAAACGTTTTGAAAATTCTCTTTAATTTCCCCCAGTGTTTATGTGTGTTCGAGGCGACAATCCTTGCAAGGATTGCAACTCATTTGAGCCCAGATCACGGGGCACGTTGCCAAGGTTCTGGTGTAAATTTCAATTTGACTGCCACGCGGAGCGAGACTCGCCGCATAAATCATACTTAGTGTCCTGGAAGCTGGTCTTTCGGTGTTCCCTGGCTGTTGCTATTTATCCTTTATTCCCTGCCGCTGTTGCTGTTGCTGGTAGCTCATTTGTTGGCAACAGTTTTTGGCCTTTTTGCATTGTGTGTGTTGGTTGCATTGCATTTCTCGTTTAGTCACGCGCCAAAGTCAAAGTTTTTCCATTTCCCATTTTCCTCCTCCCCTATTCCCCCCTGTGAATTATGCAGCCCTAGCTGGAGGTGTTGCCGCTTTGTTACCCTTCTCCACCGTTAAACGATGATTGATTATGATGGTTATTGCATTGCCAAAGAGCACACACAAAGATAACTTAATTGCCACGAAGTCTGGGAACCTGCAATTGTCACCTCCGCATCGGTGACCCCGCACCGAGTGAACTCTGGACTCTGGTATTGAAGTGGCACTGCCCTGGGAATGGGGGTGTTGACCATCCCATGTTTGGCCAGGACCATTAACAGCAGCCAAATGCTATTTGCCCCAGGCAATTGGCCATTAGTTGCGGCATTTTTCCCTATCTCTGCAACATATGGCAATTAAGGCGGTCCAGCGAGCACTTGAACTGGGTTTAATTCGGGGAAAAAGTCCTTCTACCCTCCAGCTTATGTAGGTGTAAAGATGGAGTTACCCAAATCTGGATAGTAAATAGGGACGAGTTTCGGTAAGGAAACCCTACCAAGGCAATGAAGATATTAACTTGTTATCTTTTATTATTAACTCAACTTACTTTAATAAAAGATATTGTTTAAAGTAGATCTAATTTTCCCAGACTTTCTAGTAATAAATATGTACAAACTCCCAACATATTTGGTCCAAACACTCCAAGCTGCCAGCTCCCTAAACAGGACAGGACTCACGATGCAGCTGCTCTCAGCTCTGTGTTTCTCGCTGAGAAAATTAAGTAAGTGAGACAATAGAAAAGCTGCTTATATAATGTATGTGTCTGGCTGTGTGTTGTGTGTATTTTAGGGGTTTTTCTCGCACGCCTTGGGTTTCCCCCAGCGAACAGCTGGTGGCTGTTACTAAGGCTACTTAAACGGTGCCATGTTTGCGTCGTCCTCCTCGGGAGTAGTGAATTATACTAGCGTTTTTAGCAAACGTTTAGATGCTTTTAATAGCCTTTCCACAAACACAAACACGAACACACACAAACTCTCACGCGTCGTGGGGCATAAGGAGCCAACAGGGACTCCTGGCAGCTGTCTCTTTCTTTTACCGTCTTAATTTCATTGGCTATCTCTCTCACACGGTCTTTGTTCTGTTTCCCGCTCTCACTCTATCAGTCTTTCTCTTTCTCTCTCTCTGGTTTGTGGCCCAGACATTTCTTTAATTATCCAATTACAATGGCACAAAGGAGAAAAATAAGTAAGGATAGTGTCAGCCTCCTAGTTTTTATACTCTCTCCTTCTCTTTCTACTTCTCTTAATTTTTATGCACGATATTTTTTTTGGGCTTATAAGACTTTGAGAAAGTTTGATTATTATTTTTAATTTGAATTTTGAATATTACTTTTAAAATAAATGTAATGAACTTAATTTTTTTTAGGCAAATTCTTAAAGAAATGATCCCTCGAGATATACTATTTTTACTAGGTACTTAGTAGTCGTGGCACTACTTACTGCTAAGATTCCCATTCCTCTTGACTTCTTTTTTTATCCCACTTCTGGGCTATCTTCTCGGTTTTTTTTATGAGCTTACTTAGTCTGGCTATTAGCTCTACTTGTGCACCTCAAGTGTTTTCAATTTCTTGGCCTGGTTTTGTGTCGCCTTCTCGTTCCTCCTTTTCGTCTTGTGCTACTTATTAGCCGCCAACGGTAAGTTAAGCTACTTTCAATAACTGTTAAGTCCAAGGACTAAATCTCCTCACCACCAGTGTTTTCAGGCTAATCAAAATCGAATTAGTTTTGTAAAATCATCATCGGCATCCTCCAACACCAACATCATCATCGTCATCATTATCACCAGCACCAGAGCGGCCTTAGATGGGCTGGCTGCTGGGGGGGGGCGGTGTGTGTCCTCCTGGCAGCTCGTTAAATCCTTACGCCATTGCCCTGCTCGCCGGAGTAGATCCGGCCAGACGAGAATTTAATGCCGTAAATTGACTGCGTGAAATGAGGTTAATGCTCAATAATGCATGCGAGTAAATGCAGAAAGCCGACGACTGAGCTCGTTCTGGATCTGACTCTGGCTCTGGGTCGGGTTCTGGCGCTGGATCTCCCTTTTCCAACTCCTGTTGCAGCTACTGGCCTCTGATCCCTTTGACTCTCGTCGTTGTTGTTGTTTTCGTCCTTGTTCTCGGGTTATCGATGCATTGACACAAATGTTTGCCCGTCTCACTTACACAGCCGCACATCGCCATGGAATGGAAGAAAGGCTCCTCCCGAGTTCAGGATTTTTGCACCAATAACTTTTGCTTTATGATATGAGCAGTGCACAGTGGTTTGAAAGTGGTATAAAAATTGAATAAATTTGGGCGCGAGGAAGATAAATACTAGGTTGCAACATTAATGCTAAATCGGCCCACATTTATTATCAAAAAAAGGTCAGCCTATTGGTTAGCGATGATCCCCAGACTTTAAGTGAAGATTCAGCAGAAGAAAAACCGAAGTGCGCTTACTGTAAAAAATATTTCAATAAATGGTTTATTTTCCCCAAAACTTAGTAGACAAAATTTCCTTAATACTTTATACCAATGTGCGAAAGCTGCAATCGCTTCGGAAAGCTGTAAGGTAAACCGAAGAGAGAAAAAATCATTAATAAAGCAGCTTAAAATTGCATTAACACTGCAAATTTATACATATACTCGTGCGGGTCTCGTATATATCCATATAGATTGAGCTCGTTCAACACGACCAAAGAGATTTAAGAGTCGAGAAGTTAACCAATTTGTAGAGACACAGCAGCAGTCGATATAGCATATACATATATAGAAAGAGAGGAGCAGCAAGGACATGGTCTACTTTGGCCAGAGAATGGCATGCATTAGCCAGGGACATAATGTCCTGCAAATTGTAGACATTTTTCAATTTAATGAGCTTGCTTTACTCTACATTTTTCACTGGCATACGAGGCTGGAGGAGAGACTGCAATGGCAGTGTCCGCCTGCCCGTCTGCCAAGCCCATTAAAATGGTGAATTGTGGCCTGGAAATGGCATCATTCCTTTCTCTTTGGCCCAAAAAGGATTGCCACTTTCGGCCAACTAACTAACATGGCTCGACATTACTCATACGCCGCGTGCTCAGGTGCAGTACATCATTATCCGCTCGCTTATCGCTTGCAGCTCCAGCTCTAGATCCATCTCCATCCTGGCAACCAGCTCCTCCGGCCATCTTATCCACCAACGTCAACGTCAAGTGCCTGGCACTCGGAGTCTTTGATGATGCCTCCTTTCGCCTCGTTTCGTTTAGTTTCGTTTCGGCTCTTCGCCAAACCAAAAGTGGATATCACACGGAGGAGGAGGAATCACGGACTCACTATCCTGGCACTGTCTGTGTGCCAAGCGGACTGCTAAATGTCAGCCACACCACTGAGTGAGACAGCCCAAGAGCCCCGAAAGTAGGCAAAACCTTTTTGCAGGCCTAAATACAGGCGATCGGGGCTAAAACAGACATTACTTTGGCTCTGGGGGAATATATTTTATATTATTGTTTTTTAATTTACTTAAATTTTACTTACTTTAAACACCCTTAACAAATTAATCATAAATATATACCCTGAAAATTTAAGTTCAGAAAGATAAGTTAAGGAAGAAAATCCAATCAAAGCAGATTATTCAACTTACAGAATTTCGACTGTAAGGACTAAAAAGAGGGGAAAGGAAACAAGGAGCCAGGGACTAGACGATAGGTTTGTCTATGTCTTACTAAATCTTCTGTGGAATTTATTTTGCCAGCTATTTTCAGTGATTTACTGTTCGCACACACGCGGGTCCTTCTCATCTTTCGGTCTCTTCTTCACACCAGGAAACAAACCAACTTGAAGCTTAACCCCACACACTTGCACACACATACACCACTCGACAGAGTGTTAATGAGCAGTCGCACACCCATCGAAACACACACACACACGCAGTCACTTCAATATATTGCGACCTGGTTGCGCTCTCATTATACGTGGCGTCGCACACAGTGCGTATGCGTAATTTTTGTCACTTGTGTATAGTTTGCACTCCCCTCCGAGTGTCAAGAGCTTGCTGCAGATTTTAATTTCGGCCACTTGATGTCACCTCACCCTCAGCGTTTCGCATCACGAATAAAATATATTAAAAATAAAAGGAAACAACGAAATGGTAGGAAATAAATTAAAATTTTAATTAAAGCAAACGCCTGACCCTCGGTATCTTGACACTACAGTCGCATACGCAGAGAGAGAGAGAGAACTGAAGGCTATTTAATGAGTGCCCAGGTCCTGTGGATATATTCAGTAAGAATATATATCAGCTTATAGCTCAAGTGACAACGAGTGACCTCGTCATGAGCAATCACTGGCAGAAGTTAAATCATGAAAGAAGCCTTGGAGTATGTTAATGATGTATTCAATTAATTAAAGAAATATTTTGAAGCCTTGAGTACCTACATATATTATTTTAATTAGCATTCCCAAGTTAAATATTCGATAAGCTGGTAATTTTAAATTTTTGATTACCCCATTTGTGATGCCTTCCAGAAAACAATTTTCATTTGCGGTGCGACTAGCCCAGCTGGAGATCCCAGCTCCAGAAAGTTTCCAGCCAAGCCCGACATCAACATCAACATTATCACCATCATCATCATCGTGGCCGTCAGCTAATGACCCTGGAAAATGGCCAAAACAAACGATAACCGAAGCATGGCCCAGCAGGAGGGATTCTCCGGGCTGCTCTGTGTGAGTAAGTAACGAGGATTAAAGGCGGCTCCCGGCAATTTTCAACATCATAAATAATATTTCAATAAATTTATATCCCGCTGAGCGCTTAATTGTGTTAAGATGACAACCCCGGTTGCCCTGGGCGGGGATATGGCCTGCAGGAAAATAGTGTTGCATTACGATTATGTCAGCAGCGTTGCACCTCCATAATTCCCAACAATAAAAGGGAGAGAAATAGAAGAGAAAAAAGCTAGGGGAGAAAACGTAATAATCGAATTGATTTCTTTCATTCAACATTCCCTTTGTTTCAATCCCACTCACTGCGCTTAGCAGATTTACCCGCTCTCGACTTTCTATTCTCCACGTCCTTTGTTTTCGTCGCTTGCCAATTTTTGCTGGCCAGCGAAATGAAAATTGAAAATTGAATATTTCCGGCGACACAATGGGGCTGCAGATGGAGATGGGAGGGGGGAATGTGGCCGCAACAAAAGCAGCGAGAGCAACGACAGCAGCACCAGCTGAAAAGCAGAAAAGTAGTTCAGCGCTGACCCAACCACATGACCTTTGCCCTCGTCCCCCTGCAGGAACTCTTATGCAGAGAAAGAAATATTATGAAATTATTATATGTTAATGTAAGAAAACTATCAGAAAAATAAATAAATTATCGAGAATATCGATATGAAAATTACCTAACAATATCATGGTGTGTTTCTTATATTGATATAATGTCCAGATCTAAAGGTATAAAGATAGTAAGTAAGTAAACTGATTTTCAAATATTAAAAATCAAGCTTCAATCGATTTTGTCTTCGATAAACAACATAAAATCAATAACTATTTCCAAATCAAAATAATATTCTCTCTGTGTCCCTATTTGGTGACACTGTCGTTGTCCTGCTTCATTTTCCAATTGAAAATTGCATTGCTGAGGTAAAAATGGATCAGTGCTGAGAAGGAGAGTGCAGTTATGAGGGAGGTCACAGAATATGGCAGCAAGCGGAAACGGAAATAAGCCAAGCGCCTTCAGCTGCTTCAGATTTCGATAGATGGTTGAAAGCTGTTCGACTTTCAGCTGAGTCAATTGAGCTGCCACTGATTCGGTATTTCGAGTGGGAGGATTATCTAAAAAACCTAAAGGTTTTTTCAGAGTTTTATTAAGTTTTTGGTAGTGTTTATTATTTAGTTTAATGTGAGAAAGTAAAGTAATTATATAAATTATGCTAATATCTAATTAAATAATCCATCTCAATTAAAGTCGTTTTTACTCCGAAAAGGATCAGAAATGAAGCCAAAATGAAGCCCAGCTCTGCAGAGTCCCCCCACAGAGAGCAGATATACGCTTACTAAGTACCCATATCGAAAAAAACGCAGGGGATTATCCCACTTTGGCCACAATTTAATTACATTTGCCGCACAAGGGATGCGGCGGACCCAACCCCGCGCACTATTCCCATTCTCTTCAAAATAACTCCCCGCAGCGCATTAGAGAGAACCACTAGGGCATTGAATTAAACTGACATTAAAATAGATTCCAAATGTGGGGCTGGAGCCAGGGGATGGGCAAAAAGAATGCAAAAACAAGCTCTAAAGTGGAAACGAGGAGGAGATGGCATTAAATCCACCGCAGAAAACAATGCACAAATCCTATTTGAGCGCCGCTTGCAATTAAATACATTCTGGGCGCGGACCCACTGCGAGTGGTTTCGGTTTGCCAGCAGTTGGGAGTGGTGACACACACATGACACACACAGGACCCACGCGGAGCACACATAGGCAGGGAGTCCCACCAGCACCCGCCGGAAGTACACAAATCGCATAAAACCCGAGCTGGAGTTGGGTCCGAAAAAGAGTGACATAAAAAGTAAACAGCGCCGCCGACCGACGCTGATTCAAAAATGTATTCAAAATGCGCTACCAAAAAAGTGGTAGTGGGGTGGTGGGTGGTCCAGGCATTTTTTCCCCGGGCGAAAATATATTCGTATAAAACCCTAGATGGCCCCGAATGGTACTCGCTTTAAGCCGCATTACAAGTGCAGGAAGCTCTCTGGATTGGGATTACGAGTGGCCAAAATGCAGCTGCGTCCTGGCCAACAAACGGTTCGCGAGTAAGTGAGTCAGTGAGTGAGTGGACGGCCGAGTTCAGGGTTCAACAGCGAGTAAACAAGCGACTTTGCGGCGCTTTTTCCCTGTTATCGAGAGAGGCGTCCCTCCATTTGAATGTGTTTTTTTGTTTTCGCCAAATTTATGCCAAGTGTCTGATAATTGAAACGGTCAAGGGGTAACGGATAAAGCCAGAAAGCGCAGAAGGAGCCACTAGAATTGGCAGAAGAAATGGTGGGTGAAGTCTTGGCGAAAATGATTTGGAAATGAAGTGGCGAGCGGCCAAGTGAACCGCAGGCAGCTTAGGGTTTTTATCAAATAATAAATTCCATTTGAATAGGGAAATGTGCATACATTTCTTTAAATCAAACTACATTGTACTTATACTTTATCACTCAAACAATTTTCCCTTAATTCCTGAAACAAAATTAAAAGAAAAGCGAGGGAAACCATGTCGAGCCATCGCTTATCTACTGGGCCAAGGGCAAGCAAATCCAAGGATGACAGGGAAAGGGAGGAGAAGATCCGAGTGGCGCAACTGGACGCCATGATTGTGCAGTTGAGGACGCAGAGCTATGCTAATCGCAGGGTGGCTAACATGTCAGAGGCGACCCTCATCTACGTTTGCAGTGCGTCGCGTGAACTGTTCCTCTCCCAGCCGATGCTGCTGGAGCTTAGTCCGCCGGTGAAGATTTGCGGGGATCTGCATGGTCAGTTCAGGGATCTGCTGAGGATCCTCCAGCAGTGCGGCACCCCGCCCATGTCCAATTACCTGTTCCTGGGCGACTATGTGGACAGGGGACAGAATTCACTGGAAACCCTCACCCTGCTGCTGTGCTACAAGCTCCGCTACCCCGAGACCTTCTTCATGTTGCGCGGCAACCACGAATCGTCGGATGTGAACAGGGTCTACGGGTTCTACGACGAGTGCAAGCGGAGGTACAGCGTGAAGTTGTGGAAGGCCTTCGTGGACTGCTACGACTGTATGCCCGTGACGGCCATTGTGGGGGATCGCATCTTTTGCGTCCACGGGGGTCTGAGTCCGGATCTGAAGAGTCTGGACGATATAAGGACCCTACCGCGACCCACTGAGGTGCCCAGCGAGGGCCTGTTGTGTGACCTCTTGTGGTCGGATCCCGAAGAGGGCAGCACATTGTGGGCGCCCAACGATAGGGGCGTTAGCTACACCTTCGGGGCCAGCGTCGTGGAGAGCTTCCTGCAAGAGTACAACTTCAATTTGATTGTGCGCGCCCACCAAGTGGTCGAGGATGGCTACGAATTCTTCGCCGAACGCCGGCTGGTCACGATCTTCTCGGCCCCGAACTACTGCAACATCTTCGACAATTGCGGCGCCGTTCTGGTGGTGGATAAGGATATGGTCTGTCACTTTATCGTCATCCGGCCGAGGGCATCACAATTGAAGACGGGGCCTTACGAGTCGGACAGCGGTTCGTCATCTATGACATCGACGCTGCCGCCTTCGCTCAGGGAGAGGAAGCTTACAAACTGATTCTTTGTTTGTTTTAAGTTAACCGTAAAATTAAAGGGAATAAATATATAATTTTTTGATTTTATTATTATTTTTATAATTTACTATTACCTAACATATTTAAAGCTATTATTAAACACAGGTTGTTGTTATTTCTTTGATAAATTCATAGAAACCAAGTACAAGACATTGCTAATTAACCCTGACTTCTTCCACAAACCTCATACCTTTGTTCGATGTTAAATCGATATTATTGCTTTCAATTGTGTCTTAATCGAAGGACAATCGAAGGTCACCAGAGCCGAGCAGAGCCAAGCCAGGCAATGAAATATGTAATAAATCTTCATTTAAATTTAATTAAAATTCCCCAGCCCGTGGCCAGGAATGGAAGAACAGGTGGGGAGGAGCGGCAAAATGGGGACACAAAACCGACAGGAGGTGGCAACAAAGAACAGGAGCAGGAGCACGAGCAGGAGCCGGCTAAGGGGCCATGGCGGGGTTAACAGCTCGGCAAGTGATGGTGGCAACTTTTGTTTGACTTTGTAAAATGTCTACCTGGCCACACTTTATGCCAGAGAAAATAATTCCATGCGCAAATATTTAAATGTGGCCAACGGGATGGAGGAAGGCGGGGCTACTGTTTGCCCAGGGGCGTCACTCTTTCTGGGGGCGGCCCGCAGGCAAACTCATTTTGTTTACAAAAACCAAGCATCGTAATTTATACATTCATGTGTGCAAACATAAACAAAAGGCGCCCCCCCCGGCCTTTAAGGCTCCAAGGAAAAGCGGTTTGTGCCAAAGAAAATAACTTTAATAATCTGTGCAAACACACAACAACCCACGCAGCGTGTGTGTGTAATTACAGTGTACGCTGTACTGTCTGCATAAATATTTATTATGTGTTCAATTGCAATATGGCAGCCCGAAAAAGGGTTAGGGTGGTGGTTACATCGATCACCTGGCGTATACGTAATTTTTGAGCCCATAAATCACACATTTTGTGGCCGCCTGCGGCCATTTTGAATAGTAATTAATTTGTAATATTTTTTCAGCACGTATTTATCCGTACATCCGTGCATTTTGATGTCATTTAAATCAATTGTTTAACTATTATGTTTCAATAATTTACAGTCACATGGTGCTTGTGTAAATGATATATTTTTTTTGGCAAGGGAAAACCCAAAGGAATCCCCTTGCTATAGGCTGTCTTTGATGACAATTAAATATTGATCAAAGGCGGCCGTCTGTTCACACTTGCCAGATTTATCTGCCACACTTACCGGGTATATGGTCCCAATAAAATAAAGAATGAAAGCCAACACACTTGCCTCTTTATGGGCCACAAAAAAAAAGAAAGAACTTTGTGTCGAAAAAGGCTGGAAATTAAATAAAAATGTAAGCAACAACGGAATGATATGGGGGCACTCAAAGGTGCCAGAAAAGGAAAACGAAGACTGGGAAAAGCTGAGGGGAAATGGCCGCCAAAAAGGACAGATGATGTATAAAAATGTCAACGGCAACACGAGGAAAACTTGTAAGTGACAGAAGGCAGGGAAGATGCTGTGGAGAGATGCTGCAGAAAAACTTTACCGAAAAAAAACGGTGTCAAAACATAAAACGAAAATTAAGCAAAAAGCTAAAAAAAAGAAAGGGCACTCCCGGCTCCTTTTTTTAGTGGTTCTACCTGCCTCAGCTTCTGTTGCCGACACCTGCGCACATCCTTGAGTATGGGGCTGGCCAGGAAATGAGAAAATAAAGAGAGCAGCAGGACAAGGAGGACAACTTGCAGCTGAATCTGATGGCTGATAGCTAAAAAAAATACCTTCTTCCTTCGCGCCATCTTAAAAACTCGGCCGTTACCGTAACACTTAAAGGTTATTGTGGCCGTGAAGGCTGGAAGGATCCGGGAGGTGGAGGAAATGGCAGTCCGCAGTGAAGCGCAGCGTTCCGTGTCCCATTTGCCGAGGGATCCCCAATCTAATTGGCATGCAAAGGTCGTCGCCAGCTGTCCACGCAAAGGACTCCTCGCCCTTGATGATGACCACTGAGGAGGGAGGAGTGAGGTGGAAAAAGGGGCTGTCTGGCCAAGGGCGGGTCTGGTTAGGGGAGTTGCTCACTTTTTATGATTTGTTTTTAAGACCACTTTCTTCCTATTTTGCGTTTTGTATTCTTTGGGTAATCTTTATTTCCTAATTAAAGGTACTAAAAAGGCAGCTATAATTCTTTTAGAACTTCTAATTAGGATGAGAAATGGGTATAGGATTTTCTAGAAGCATAAATTCTTAGGAATTAAAAGTCATAAATATGGCAGCATTTATAAATTGTTCTTTAAATGGTTTGTGAAAGCAAAATAATTCAAAATATAAATTGTAAGAAAACATTAAGAACTAAATTTCTATGTAGAGCATTAAAAATAACCCTTCACAATAACAAATAAAAGGTTCTTGAACATCTACAATAATAATTTTATATAGTTGGAAACATTTTTCATGCTCCTATGCACCTGTAAAAAATTAAAAAAAATATAAATCATAGCTTATCTAATTTAATGTATTAATTGTACTGAACTTTATGTCCTTAGAGGTTCATTGGTACATTTTTTAACAGTTTCGAAGCCATCAAAATTTCTTAAACAACAGAAAGGGCTAGAAAATATTTTTAAATATTTGTAAAACTCTAATTTTTCTGCCAGTGCACCTGTAATTATCCCTTACGCCATTTTCACTAGCCATTACATAATTCCGAATCAAAACACGGCAATTGTTTTTGTTGTGGCCACGTGGCGAGCAGCCAGGAGTTCTCTCTCTCCGGGAACAGCTGATGGCTGATAAGCGTAAACAAAAGTCAGATGTTCCGGGAGAGAGCATCAGGGGATTCCCCCGTCGCCGTAACGCCCACGAACTAATCAAAGCTTTTACGCTCCGCCTCTCTCTCTGTGTCTCTTCTCAACCGATTCGCTCAGGGTTCTCCGTGGTTGGGAAAATCAGCTTCACTTTCATTCAGAGCTTCGCTTTGCTTTGCTTTGCTTCGCTTCGGTTTCGCTTGGCTTTTCCGAAGGGAAAATCGTAGCGAAAAGTGGCCAGTTCGCCGTGACCAGCCGAAGCCTGAGGTTGTGTGTCGTCGTGGAATATACATATATATACAGATATAAAGAGATATATTGAGGGGATTTCCCTGTGTGGCAGCAGCAATAAATTCGCGCTCAGTTCGTCTGCAGAAGTCAGCGAAAGCAGTTCAGGAATCCTGCAGGGATTTTCGCTATCGTCAAGGAAGAGTGCTGTGCGTCGGTAGAGGCGTGTTTTTGATGTAATTGCAATTGATGTCCTTCGTTAAGATTAAATATTAAATTCTCGCCGTTTCGAGTGTGCCTTTGTGCGGGTGTCCTTTATCTCCTCGGCCATGGCTACGTGATTTTTTACAAAGTGCCTTCGGAAAACAAATAAAAATAATAAAACAACAAACACAGGGAAAAGGAGAAACGCGTGCCACATCCGTCAATGGATTTCCCTCCGTCGCTTTTATTTTCGTTGGCTTTTGTTTTTCCCACAGTCAGGCCTTTTGTGTCCCTTTTTTTCGCCATATGCCACAGTTGAATTTGCCCCGATTTTGATTTTTATTGCCGTTTTTCCCCCTTTTGCATAAATAATTGAAGAGCGAGAAAGACGGTGGTGCCATAAAAAAACCCATTGAAATATTGAACCAGCTGCACCAACCTTTTGGCCAAGCAAACATTTATCATTAAAATATCAACAGGAATGGCTTTTGATATTTTAAAAATAAAATGAAACGTAAAACGCAATGAGCATCTATCAAGCAATTAAAAACAGTCATATATACAACTTTAATGGTCAATTTATGGTCAGATATAAACGTTATAAGCCATTATGTGTGGAAAAAAAACATGATTAAGGAGGGTTATCGAAAATACATGTGTTTTAACATTAATGCTATGAGTGTTCACTATGAAAAACCATACGATAATATTTGTACAAATCAATAAAGTATTTTATTAAAAACTAGCAATTTCCTTTGACACGTTTTGGTATTTGTAAGCCTTTACTCTGACTTTAAAAAAGAAAGGAAAATCTCCAAGCGTTATAACCAAATATTTGTCAACTCACAAAACGCTGTCACCCATTTCCCGCACACTCACTCACTCACACAAGCTCTATTTCAATCTCACGGAAAAAATCCCACTTTAAAGGTATTTCCAGCAGCCACAAAAAAAGGACGGCAAAAACTGGTAACCAAAATATTTCAGCCACATATTTCTTGGCTGGCTCACGTCGCCAGCCAGGTTGCAGGCAGGACCTCGTCCATGTCCGTGTCCTTTTTGGCTCGTTGGTTGGTTGACCTCCAGGCACCACTAATTGCTGCAATTTTTCAGGCTCCACAGAGTGTCGCCTGCCTTTGCCAATTTCCATGGAAATGCAACTGTGAGAATTTTTTGTTTGTATATTTATCAAGCTGCAAAAAATAAAAAATAGAAAATTGTGATGAGCAAACGTTTGGAGAAAACTGCGCGGCATTTCTGTGGTCGTCCTCGAAAAGTCCTTGACATGTTGGCCCCTCAATTCCTAATGAAGAATGATTGCCAGCGGCCTTTCGCCTCCTGGGATTTCACTCATTTTTCAGTTGCCTCTGGGATTTTCCACAATGACTAATGATCGAAAACCAAACAGAAAAAATACCGTCATTAAATTATTTTCAAGCCCGAAAGCAGGAAAATTCTCGGTGTATCAATTATTGAGCAAATTGCTTTTTAATTAATTGCAAATATGGCCTAATAAAAGCGCAAATTTTTAATCGAAATAAAAATATTTGCGAGGCTTGAAATGGGAAAAATCCAAGCAAATGTTTGCTAGAGCTTTATGTTATGTTCATTTTATAGTTTATATGTATTTTAATAGCACAAATGAAATGAACAAATAAAATATAAAGAGGAAAAGTGTCAGAGAAAAGAGAGAGATTTGTGAAAAGTGCAGTGCGAAAACAGAAATGTGCCAAAGCAAACGCTCCAACGGATTCCGGAATCAAAGCAAAGGCCACTATCAATTCCAAACCAAATCCGAATCCCAATCTCAATCCAAAAACCAAAATCCAAACCGTAACCGAAACCAAAACCAAAGTCAAGGATCCAGTGGAGTCGTCGCAGGTCGTCGGACGATGGGGCGGAACAAAGGAGCCGCCGTTGGATCGGGCGCAGGAGCAGGAGCAGCCCGTTGTGGCCTGTTGATGTCACTGCTGGCGATGCTGCTCCTCCTGCAGCTGTTGAGTGTGGGCCTGGCGACGCCATCGCCCTCCATGCAGGCGCCACAGAAGCGAGGTAAGTGCAGCTTCATAGTTTCCTTACACAGGGACAAAATAAGCGGCGTTATGTGCAAAACAAGAGGTGATTTTCTGAGTCCTTAAATAACTTGGTGGGTTTTAGTTATGCAAAGAGAAATAAGAGGTAGAATTCAATTAAATAAATATTTTATTATATTTTTAATTGATCTTATTTAAGCTGTTTGTTAAATAATAAATTCAACGACCTTTTGTTTAGTTTCTGGTCTTTCTACTTACTTTCTTAAATCAATTTCCAGTGATTAAGTGCTAGATAAATTTCCGAAATTTGTTTCCTGTGCAACCCTGGGTAGGGGTGCCGCTGTTGCAGGGAAATGGCAAATAAATGTCAAATAACATAGCTCCCGACCTCGCCTTTTTGGTTTACCCCCCTCTCATACGTACGGCCTGCCTGCCTGTGTGTGTGTGTGTGGGTTTGCTGTGTTGTGGGTAAATACTCTCGTAGGCAGGACAAAAGGCGCACCACATTGCGTATACGTTACGTTGCCATAGCATCGGCATCAGTCGAGTTCTTGGCATTTTTGTTGTTGCCACGACTCTAGCTGAGCAGCACTAGTACTGCCTTGCAAAGAGATGATGCCGATGCCGATGCCATTGCCATTGCCAAGAGCCTGGTGGCAGTATTTTATTAACATTACATTGCTTTCAACTCGGCCTGACATAATAGAAAATTGAATTGCCACGATGGTTGGAGTGGGAAATGGAAATGGAAGGAAGGAGGACAGAAGGACATCTGAACTCGGAGCCATCACAGTTCGTAAGGAGCCCAAGGCTAACCGCCGCCTTCAGCCCGAGATGGCTGTGCAAGTGATGCAATTAAGTGAACAGCTCTGAAGGATGCAAAACATAATTGAAGTCAGGACTGGCATGGGCTTGGGGTTGGGTCGTGGAATGTCTTGATAATGATGAGAGATGATGGGCCGTCAGAATGCTTGGCTGAGTGGCTATTGCGGCGGATGCAGTGACAGGAAAATCGAAATGGAAAAGGAAATTAACGAGGGCAGAAGTAAGACATTTCTATTGAATTTTTCATTGTACAAGTGTAAGTTTTCACAGAAATAGTTAAATTTTATAAGAACGTTGCATATGGTTTACGCACAGCTTTTAAATCCCATTAATAACTAAGAAAATAACACATTCCCAAACATCTTTAAAGGGCTTTAAGGGAGTATTTAATATTTACATATCAACTCAGCTCCCCAAGTGACTTTTTATACATTTCTATACTAGATTTATGATAAGCTGCTTGATTAAATTCACACAATAACAGCAGCTAGCAGCAAAGCAGCTCAGGAAGTGTCGTTGGCGTTGGCGTGGACTTGGCTTGGCTTTTCCTTTCTTGTAACTTTTCTTTCCCCTCAATTTGTGGCATATTTCACGCTTCACAAACCATAAAACTTTCTATGGGTCGATGGGGGGGAGTGGTTCAAGTATCCATAAAGTTCACTTCACCTATATTGGATTAGCACTGGAAATTTATGATGGCCAATACAATACGGCGATATATGGCACGAAGTCTGGACGGAAACTTATCATATTCATTCACAAGTTTCTAGCGGGTGGTTTCTTTTTCCCTTTTGGGCAAAACAATGGCAAAGTTTTTGCCTCTTATTTACGACAATGTCGCGTCAAGTTTTTTGCTGCCTTCCACTATGGGTTTTTGTTTCACCATGGTTTCTCTCTTTATATGTATTGCCCTATAAAGTAGCAAGTTTTTTTTGTTCCGTTGGCTGTTGCATAATAAAATGAAGCATGTTGTGTAGGGAAGCTCTCGAGACGCGGCATCTGGCAGCGCCAGAAGAATGAATAAAGGACACCCGACTTGGTACAATATTGCTCCCCAGCGTCAAATGAAAGCAAAAGTTGGGCGACGAAGCAGGAAGCAAGGAGAGAGACTGGGACTGGGACTGGGACTGGGAGTGCTGTGGTCCAAAGTATCCTAGCAGCCAATGGAGCAGCGCGCAAATAAAGTTCACAAGACAAAAGGGCCAAAAGCAATGGAAACTGCCAGCTCTAGAGGGGAAATCCATCTCTCTGATGGTTATTTTCCAAGAATTTTATTTCGATTTTACATCCTAGGGCTTCGTCGTCACAAGGAAGTAGGTTTATGTATGGAATATTTGATAAATGGTTTGCAATTTAATACAATTTCTATGAAGAGAGTTGAGTGAAGGCAGGGATTTATATGCATAGAAACTCTATTAAAACCAATCATTTCAAGCTGCTTTACATTGCTAAACCCTCTAGAAGGCATCACGTTTTTTGGGGCAAGCCTAAACCACTCGTCTGAACTCGAAGAAACGCTTTAAATAGTACACCTCCAGGACTGTCGTTATTAGCAGCATCATGGGCCCGAAGACGGACCAGGCCAGAATGCGAATCTGGACACTGTCGGTGATGTCCAAGTGTCCTCGGTAGCGATAATGCATATACTCCTGCTCCACTCGCACCGCTCCCACGCGGGCCGACAGATGGTTAACCATCGTCTGCAGTTCGGCCTGCTCCAGGACATCATCCTTTCGCTTGCGGGGATCTGCATAGTAGGCCAAAGGTTTCAACACATGGAACTGGAACATGACGACCTTGGGGGTCAGGGTGGAGATCTCGTTGTCGAAGCACAGCTTATAGCGACCCTTCTTCATGGCCGAAAAGGTAAGGCCGCCTCGGGTCTCCCGATCCTCATGATGCATTATATCCCCGTCAGGTCCTGTCACCTCCACGCCCACATCCTTAAAGCCGCCCTCCATGACCTCAAAGGATATGGTGACCATATCATCGACATTGGCCGTATTGTAGAAGCAGTCGGTCTCGTGGGCATCCAGGGTGATGATAAAGCTCCAACCGGGCTGAAGAAGTGCCGTTAAAATAATAATTTTTATTATAATAATTGAGATCATTCCGGATTTAGTTTTCGTTACTGTTTGATGTTGTTCACGAGTGTATTTCGTAGAGAGAAGGCAAAGACATTATTCTCCCAGGCAGGCTGCTGAGTAATTGAATACGTTTGCTAATTTACCCAGACTTCGCTTCATTATCGAACTCGAAGTGAACCCAAGCCCCCGCTCAAACCCTCGGCAAACACCCGACAAATCAAATTAAGATGATAAAAGCAAATTGCAAATTGACTGACAGAGAGAGAGAGAGAGGGAGGCCGGCCCCCAGGGGGGCCACCAATGCATATTTGATGTTATCGATTCCTTGGGCCATCAATTGTCAAAATGTCATGCATTTTTAATGCCAACCGTGGGCGCCGCATCATCCCCTCTTTTGGCCAGCATTGAATTGCGATTTACAGCTCGCAGCACAGAAAATTTCCAATAAATTTTAATACAAAATCCTGTAAATATTTCAATGGTCCCTTTCGCTGCCCAAATTTATCTAATTATAATTATTTTCAGGCCATAATTTTCACCAATTTTTGCTGAAGCGAACAAAAATTGCATTATAATTTCTATGGAATTATTGTTTGCCTCTCGTTAAAATCAAAACTTTTGTTAATGTAATTCCGCTAATTGCTGCGTAATTTTGCTGCAAAAACATTGTCCTGGAGCGAGGGAACTGTTATTAAAAGCTTTTGCTCATTTTCGCTTCTTTTTATTCGGAAATATTTATGTAGTTTTATGTGGGCCATTTTAAATTGCATAGAAATACACCCGGCATCATGGCGGAAATAATGGTTGTGATGAGCAAATAGCAGCGAACTTTTGGATCATTAAATTTAATAATATTTATGAGGGTAGCGTGTTTATTTGGTTTTTTGATATTTTAATTTAAAACTGGAACACCGAGCAGGTTCTTTGATATTTAAATTTAAGAGTGGACAGCAGAGAGGAGAAAGGAAAACAAAAAAGAAAAGATTTTAATAAATACAAATTCTTGTGTATTTTATATATATATTTTTTGTGAATACACTATATTCAAAGTTCTTCCGAAGACTAAAGACCAGAGCAATATAATAATTTATACGACGTTTATAAATCAATAATTATTATTTATTATTTAATAAAAAATAATTCATTTGTCCTATAAAATGTGCGGAATATATCTTACAAATCAAAGAATATTTTAAAATATTTTTCATTTAACTAAAGGACACTTAAAGCTGTACATTATTTTCTTTGTGTAACAAAATCTTAGATATTTATTTATAAGCTATAAAATAAACAGTTAACAAAGTGATTTGGTCAAACAACAAATTATCGCCTCTTCAGCGAGTGGCCAAAATAAATGGATTTCATTGCGATAAAAATGTACTTCCTTCAGCAATTTGTTTATCGTAGGAATAAGGGATTTTTCAGAATTCAGGATCCAGTTTTCTAGTATCCACTTCCCAGTAACCAGTACCCAGCACCCAGTATCCCCCATACCGCCCACAGTTTATGTCGCACCTTAAAACAATTTTACGAGTCGTCAATTCAACGGCACGAGACTCCTTCAACTACACACGGACTCTCAACTATTTGCAAAATGTTTTCGCACCCTCGGCTCTGCCGCATTCCTATCCGTATCCTCATCCCTATCCACAGTCCTATCTCCCGGCTGCCATCGAAACATTTTACAACTATTTGCTGTGTGCTCTAGTTATACAATTTTTTTCAGCTCTGGGCTCTTTGTCTGCTTTTGGTCTTCCTTCTCTATTGTTTTTTTCATTGTTCCCACTTTTGAATATCCTTTATGATATTCAATTTCAAATTCTAATGCTTTAAGCGATTAAGTACACGCTTTACGCCACTTAACTTCATGTCGCTTGCTCGGTGGCGGCTCCGATGCCAGCTGCCCTCCAGTTTCGTCCCATTCCCACCGAAACGCGGTATTTGCCGACTTCAGTTACTTTAGGCGCCGCCAGCACTTGATGCCTGCTTTCAGTGCTGCTGATCCTGCACTGAGAGAAAGTTATGGGAGAGAATGAGGTTCTAATAATAAAACTTTCAGTTCTTTTTATTTTTAAATTATATTTACCGAAAAACCTTGCAACAAACAAAGGCAGGTGGTCTTTTTAAATAAATATAAAAATAAATAAATAAATAAATCAAATATAACAAATAAGATGCGTAACGCCATACTATTTTTCACCGAACTTGGTTTTAGATCCTCTTGAAATGTTGTTAAAAAGAAAGATAAAATTAAAGTAACTCTCTTTAATTATTATTCTTTTCTAATTGTCTTATTTTCGATCATACATTCTTTAGATCGTAAATTTCGCAGTGTGATCCTGCCGCTTTTTCATCCTTTTTGTCACCCATTCCACAGCCTCGTGTCGACATGACATCGACGCTCTTAAGTGGCAGTTCGAGTTTGGCCCCGTCCCCGCTGCCGCCTTCCTATATATCCCTTATTTTTTTACCGTGTCGTGCTCAAGGACTTTTTGCTGGATTTTTCATGTGCGTGCAGAGGAGCTTAGTAGCAGATGTGCGTGTGCGGGAAGGGGGGTGTGTGAGGGTATAGAATGTCCCGATCCCAGTTCCACAGTTCAGATGAGGGGCGACGGAGAACTTAGCTACGGTTTCCATTTCCAACGCCTGGGCCTGCCTGACTTAAAGCGGCTTAAATTACGTATACGCCCAGTCGGTTGGTCAGCCAAAACGCCTGTGGGTAATAGCCACGTCGCTTCACGTCTCTCTTAGTCTGTATTCTTTTTCGTGTCTCCTCCTTATTTTGCATTTTCTGCAACTATATTTTTTTTTTGTACACTGCCGTAGTTTTGGCATCTACTCAATTATTATTATGCCGCCTTTTGGGAGGGGGAGGGGAAAAGGAAGTTGCCTAAACTCACGTACCCATGGCTTTGATCTCCTTTTCCCAACTATTTCTGCTTTTTTTTTTGCTCTTGTGAGGATGTTGTGCGTGTGTGTCGTGTTCATCACTTTGCTTTTGTGGCCGGTCATTCGTGCGTGTTCTAATTTGTTTCTCATGTTGATTGGAACGGTCTGAGTTCTCCTCTTCCCTTAACCTTTATGGCCACCCTCCCTACTTTAGTCCATTTTTAATGTCCCTTTAAAGGTGCCAAATGGTCTAACTTCAGGCTTTTATTTCGGTTTTTTATGGCCCAGCATATTAGCTTCATTTTTTTAGATGACTGAACGTGTGGAAATTGTCCGGAAATTGGGCCATGGCTGTGGTTAAATACAGCAATTGTAATAAAAGAGGATTTTAAATGGCTATCTCTGGGTCGTTTAAGAAATTTAGTTTTGTTTTTTAAAGCTTCAGATGGAACTTTTCATATAAAATAAATATAAATGACATTTACTAGGAGATATCCTGCACTTAAAGCTAAGTTAAAAGTAACACAATAAAAAATAACATCCTTTCAACCCCCTTGAAAAAATAAGATCAACTTATAATATTCTAGGTTAAAAAATATAAAAACCATACAAAATTAGCAGAGAAAAAATAATTATTTATTTACATTCTGTTTGCTTAAAGTTAAGAAACTGAATAATTAATTAAGACATGTTTAAAGTCCACTTAAGAAGGTTATAGTCCCAATAATCTTAAATTTATTACCATTCCCCTTTATGTGGTTCCCACATATTTATGGCGACCCACTTTAACGCTAAATATTATGAGGGAAATACCATTTTCCGCTTTATTGTAAACAGCTCAAATCTTTTTATTTGGCAAACAACTCAAACTCAAAGAAATCGAGGCACAAATAAAAGGAGAGAAGGCTGAAAAGGAAAACAGTTGAACAAGCAAACCAATCGAACTGAACTGAACAGATAAAAGGGGGCCGCAGCAGCATCCTTGCCATAAGCAGCACAGGAATCGTGCTAATCTCCACTTGAAAAAATACTTGATGGCGGCGCTCGCGCGGGTGGCCAGGGAAATGGGAAATGCGGGGGAAAAGCCATGAGAAATGAGCCGAAGGCTGGCTGTGAATGAGCTGTAAAAAGGCTCAAGTATTGACAATGCCTTTGGTCCTCAATGAGATATCCCTCTGCCCGGCTCTGGGGCTTCATGTGTGTGTACGTGTGTGTGTGTGTGTAATGGGCTAATGGGCGTGGCAGAAGTGGGACATGACAACAAATTGGCAAATTTCTTGGGCTTATTCTTTTTTTCTTCATTTTCTTGGCTTGCCTTGGTGAGGATTTATTTCAATTGAAAGTGCCGCCATGAGCTGTCAACATGAATCGCTTTGCCAAAGGGACCCCAGCAATAAGTCAGCTAACGAGCTTCAATGAGGCATGCCAAGTATTTCCGGTGCACACACATAGAGACCTCTTCTCAAGAGAGAATAGGATAAACTAGAGGCCTGGCCTAGTCTGGCTGCATTTTCCCCCATTTATTTCCCTCCACATTTTTGTTATGTGTTGGCATGAAATTTACATTAGAATTTCCTCCTCCTTTCCGTCCACAATTTGCATGCAAAAACATAGCCGAGGAGTTGGAGACGCCATTTTACATAATTTTGCACAATTTTCAGAGTCGCAATTTCAACAACAAATTAAATTGCCTGCCAAATGTTTGTGTGTTAATGTCTGCATTTGCTATTTGCATTTGACATTGCTTGGTTAATTTAATGTTTGCATTCTCCTTTGGCAGATATATGTACGCTTTGCCGCTGCGCTTTGGCTTAAACTCCCTTGGCTAATTGGCATTGGCTTCCCCCAGTTAAACCCACTCAATTAGTCCAAGTTTTTGCTGGGTGCGGCAGGGGGGAGGGCGGTCCAGAAGTTTCTGACGCTTGCGGCTTTTGCAGGGAAACCGAAAACGCTTTTTGCCCACCCGATATCTTCAATCACTCAAAGACAATCACACACATCGAAGGTCTACACGGGGGGAAAAGTTGATTCAAAATCAAAACATTGGTAGAATATTGGGTTATATTTTAGGTTTACGTATTTATTTTTCATTCAAAATTTGAATTTCAGATAGAAGAAACAGATTTCACACCTACATTTTTAAAAAGGTCTTAAAAAACAGAGTTTTTAAGTCCTTAAAATATTGAGCCACAAAAAAGTGTACAATTTAAATATTTGAATAGATATAAAATTACAAAAAACATCCTTATGGCTTTAAAATAATTTATTAAGGTAGCAGGAATTCCTGACTACAAGTCATAAGAATTATGTTTTAGTTGTAATATTATTTAAGAACTCTCTACATTATTTCCCCTTCTCAAAACCAGCTCCTTTCGCAGTGTATCCTTGTATCCATTTGACATTTGCAATTTTGGCGTCACGCTCGGCGGACGGGCAAAAAGGTTTCTGTGGCTTTTGTGGCTGTCACTTGGCGACCAATTCCGATGGCATTTGGCTATTGGACTTTGGACATTGGACACAGGACATTGGCATTCATATTGAACGGCTTTTGGCTTTGATTGAACTTAAATGAAGCTTGATGCGGTTAAATGGGGGGCGAAGCGAAAAGGACTCTGACTCTGTTGCGTCGTGTATCAATTATGTAAAGTGCGTGCGTGCTCAAAGAAATAGTGGAAGCAGCTGGGCCAAATGCCACCCCCGTAATCCCTCTATAAATCTTAAAGCACTCGACATTATTTCGTAGAGTAATTTTATGCCGTAAATCAAATGACAAACTCAAATGATAATCACTTTTGCAGCGTTGGCATTCAATTAACAAATGTCGCCTGCCAGCAAATAACAATAACAAGGCGCAAAATTTAATTAAATATTCCGCAAAACAGCTACAGGGAATGGAGGCGGTAGGTGCTGAGGGGAAGTGTGTAGGTTTATATGCAGATTGAATTAAGTTTTATTCTTCACGCCCTTTTTACTGGCTTCGGGGGTGGGAGGTGGTGTTAAAATGAAGGAGAGTCTAAATGTTTAGCACAAAATCGCAAACGTGTGTGTACACACACACACACAGGGACCGACACTTTTGCGGGAGCCACGAAAAATTTAATTTTCTCACATTACTTGTGCATACTTGGAAATGCCGGAGGCGAAAAACCGAAACCAAAAACCGAACAGAGAGCACCAGCACCGACAAACCGAAGTGCCGAGCACCCAGCACAGAGCACCTCTCCTCCTCCGCCAAACCCTTGCCCCCGGTACACTGTAGCGTATGCGTGATATTGAAACAATGTGAAAATTGCGCATACGCACAGTTGTGCCACTTCGCACGCAAAAACCCCAAACCAAAAGCCCCAAACCCGAACCCGAACCTGAACCCCTGAACCCCGGAACCCCTTAAACCAAGTGAACAAGAGCAACAGCAGCAGCAGCAGGACCCGTAGCGGACCCCGAAAAATACTTTATTTGATAAGCAAGTCATTTGCATATGGCAAGTTGACATCCCCAGGATGCCACGGATTTCAAGGGGTGCCGTGAAATTAGAAACTTTTCGGAAATCAGCGTTGTGTCAAATATGTTTTCTCTTGGCAAATGCCGAAATGAAAAGCTGACTCTGAGCAGGTACAGTTGAGCATTAGAAGGTGTATTTGTTAAATCTTTAATAAAGTACAAAGAGCTTCATCATAAATAATATAAATACAAGATCTTAATATAATAAAAAATGGGTAAACATCATATAAAAGAATAAGTATTTTTATTTTAACGAAAATAAATAAATGCCACAAGAGAAATAAATATTTTCCTGCTTCTAACTCTGACAATCTTGCCTGAGTTTTATCATTTATGGAAGACTGTATTCCTAAGTAAAGAAATATTCATTCCCCTTGGTACATTGCTTATCTATCAATATTTCATCGTTTAAGACAGCACACAGAATATATCTAAAATTCAATTAATCTCTCTTATTCTCTGGCAATATCATTTACGACCTTTGCTCGATGAAACAAAGCTCCGAATAAACTGATTTCTATCATAAAATACCCAATGCTCTCTGCCCCCTGAATATGTTCATATTTTTTCAAAGAATTTCTGGAAAGATTCACTGTCAACACACACACTCGCACACAGGGACTCTCACTGGAGTCTAAGCCCAACAACGACGTACATCATCGGCCATTATATAGTTCCCAGTTAGCCGGGTCAGCTTAACCGGGTTAAGGCCCCCCCTTGGAACCCCTTCTACTCACCCACTCCGTGGCAAGAGACAATATTTTTGCACAATTTCCATTTTATTATTGCACATAACCCAAAATGCCATTTATTTTTACAAGTGCTTGTTGAAGTTTTCTCCATTTCTCCATTTCTCTACACTTTCCGGCAGCAGTTACGGCGACAAACGGAGTAACAACAACAATTGCGATGCCAAACACAGAAATTTATGGTCATTTGGGGAATTTTACGCTTTTTCAGCTTTGGAGCGCCGCATTAAATGCTTACATGTTGATTTAACATCCTGGAGCATGCATGCCCAGACCCAAGGATTTCTTTCGCCTTTCCTTTGGCTGCCTTGCCGCGCAGCCCCTTTGTGGGGCAACCTAAAATGCTACTTTGCATGCACTCGTCCTGGCCTCTGGCTTGGTCCTTCTGTTTTGTTTTAGCGCTCTCAGACTTCGTTTTCGGCGCTGCAAATCTTTGTTTATTTGCAGCTAAAATGCAAGGATTTATTGTAATTTTATACACAGGGTAAGGAGCCAAGGCAGGCATGCCCTCCGGCCCGAAGCTCAACAAATTGTTGGAAATTATGGCTCAAAAGCCAGGCAGCAAGGCAGGCAACAAGGCAGGCGGCAAGGCAGGCGGCAAGGCGCTTTCATAAACATATGGTCGCTACGACCAGATTTGTTTAAACTTTGTCCATAAACTGAGGCAAGTTATTTGAAAGGAACAAATGCGAAGGAGACGCTTTAAAGTTTTCCGGGGTGCACACTTCATTTACAAAAGCTTCCAAAAAGAAGTGGTTATTGTTATGCAGATTTCCGGGAATTTTCAATTAGGAAAGGAATGAAAATGATTTTGTTAGAGAGGTTTAACTGAATTTTTTTCTTATATTTTTAATTGGTTAAAATACTAATTCTCACGAAGAAGGTTAGTTAAATGTCTTAATATTTATATTATTTCATATTTAATAATATGATTTAATTATCAAATTAATGTTTACTGTGCTAATATCCTAGATAGTTTGTTAGTTGAAGTCGCTTTAATGTAATCATAGAATATTTAGTATACTGAATTTCCAAATTAGGCCTTCATGTTACATAGTTTGAATAATTTTCTACGCAGCTTCCATTAGGATTTGCTCTACACAAAACCACTCTCAGCTCCAGGCTTGACTGAGTCCTTTGTTCTGTTCGACGTTTGTTGTTTCCCCTGCCCAGTCCTCGGCCCCAGCCTCCAGGCAATTCATCTTCATTGGAGGGCCACAAATCAAAGTTCTCGCAGAAATGGCTTACACTGTTCTATGGCCAAAACAGTGCTCGAGCTGCAGAGCTGCGGAGATTTCAAGAGGAAATTGCGCTTTTACCACTCGCACTTTTACTTGGCTGCGTATTTGAATGTTGATTTTTTGAAAGGAATTTCTGCACTCAAAAGAAAATGCCAATGCGCCATATGATGTGTGTGCATGTGAATGGATACACAGGGGGAAATATTTTTATCCTAAGATGAAAATAAATAAAAAAAACTTTTTTTTCAATATACGATTTATCAATTTAAGTAAAAAGTATGGTTGTATCAGAATTATCGAAACTATCGATAGATTACAAACAAGAAGTATAAAATTGTTTATTAGCTTATGAAGGAAAACTTGCTTTTAATATCGAATTTTTATTATATAAATTTGAGAAAATATCGATAGAAATTTTGTATTAATCGAAAAATGTATTCGCAAATTATATCCTGAAATAAATTGGCAATATCTTCGAGCTTGTCTAGAAATGTTTGTACTATAAATACCGAGAACTTGTCAATATGCATTAAATAATGACAATTATTCTAAAAATATATGAATATTAAAAAAATATTTAATATTCTGGGTTTCAACTCGCACTATTTATTTTAAATCAAATATGTAAGACTTTATAATTAATGTATAGATATTAAAATAATGAGCAACATTTTCTTATTGATAACATTAGTTTTAAATATTTTTCAAACCCTAGACGAATTTTATAAATTTTTGCAATTTGTTTAGAATCTTTTGATACTAAATATAGTGTGATTTGCCTCAATTTGATGCAATTTCTTGCTGTGCTTGTGTTGCCAAAGTGGCAAAGTGAGCGTGCAACGAGAACCGCATCTCATCTACCCATATGTGTGTGTGTGTGTATGTGTGGGCCAAAGTTTGTTGTGTGTTTAGTTGCGCGTACTGCAGCCATTTTTTGTGGTTAAAAAGCGAACACTCCCCGCAGAGAGAAAGGGATGGAATCAGTCAGAGGGCAGCGGGGGCAAGAGGGAGAGACAAATACAAATGGGAAACTGTATTGGTAGGGAAAATGGTAAATGGAAATGGGCAGGAGAGGGTGGCACATATACGTACGTATATGTGCATTTCGAGTGCCCGTCGGCGGTCAAAGTAAAAAGCATTGGGCTCTCGCTTTGCTTTTGCCTTGCTTTTTAGCCCTTTGCTGCGATTTGTTTTTTAAATATTCACATGGGTGTGTGTGTGTCTGTGATATGTCAAAGTAAAAGTTTGTTGCGCTCCTTCGGGCGCCACACTGTAATCTGTGTCCGCTGTTCGCGATTTTCCCCATTTTCACGGCGCTTCCAGCCAAAAAGCCCAACTCCTGCCCACACACATGAATACATAAATATTTGCATACATTACTCCGTTTATTTGTCCCAAAAGTACACTGATTTTTTGCTCTCTTTTATTTCATTTTTGGTTAACAAAAAATTAAAAGCGGAGACTGAGGGGCAATCTCGTATATTTTTGATGAGCCTCGGGGGAGCCAGTAAGTCCATACGATATGCAAGGCTCTGTTCCTGCCTTGTCTTTTTCCCAACCACTATTTAGTTTTGTTTTTGCGGGGTTTTGGGGTTGGTTTCAGTTTAAAACTCATGTTGGGAATGTGGCTTAAAAAATTAAACAAGCGAGTTACATGTCCACTGCGTTGTTCAGTCACAAGTTAAGTTTCTGGAACATTTTATTGCTATATTATATTTTATTAGTAACGTTTTTATCAGAATTAAACTAGCATTAATGTTAAAACCTTAATACATACCAAATAATAATTTTACTGTAAAATTACAACAAATATTTAAAACCCAAACAAACTCCCATTAAAACTTTGTCTTTATGGTGTAACATTTTTATCACTTTACCCAAAATAACCTTGAAGCTCACCTGCATCTGCACACAAGATCTCCACTAATAATCCACAAAATTTCCACCTCCTAAAAGTGGGGCTAAAAACTATCAAGATAATTTGCTAAATTGTGCGGCTGCCACAGGCATCGTCCTCCCCTAAAAACTCGAAAAACTCATGCACTAACGAAACGAAATTCCAGCTTATTTCGGGGCCAGCACCTGCAGCACCTGGTTATATGGGAAAACTTTAAGCAAATTATGACGTTTATTAAAAAAGCTTTAAAAACGTAGCTTCAACCTCTGTGAGGAGCACGTTTCAGGCCCGAAATGCTAAACTTTAATGGCTCACACACACGCACACACACACACTAGCCGGGAGACAGACAAAAGTTTCCATTTCCCAAAGAAAAACTTGAAGTAATTTGCACAGTAATTGGGTATTAACCTAGCCCACAACGAGAGGGAGCCTGACTCCGGACTTTGGACTCCGGAATAAATGGACATAGTTTAAGGCACGTTCTTCGCTTGAGTTCGTTTAAGTGCCGAGAACATTGCTCATACGCCACGTGAGACGGGTCTGCGGTCAGTTTGATGGATTTCCTTGACCGCCGGGCTTTTCCGTCTGCCCTTTTACACATACATATATATTTAAAGTAGAGTGAAATTATTTCAGGAAATTTATTTCTCTCTCAGAGCAGATGATTTTTTTGTAATTATAAAGTCTATAATTTATTTTCTTTTAATGCAAATGTTCGTTAAGTGCTGCGGCACATTGCTCATACGCCATGTGAGACGGTCTGCGGTCAGCTTGATGGATTTCCTGGTGGGGCCCTGGCCGGATCTGCAATCAGTTCTTTATTCAAAACTCAACCCCTTTGCCTGGGTTATCCATTTTCCGTTTTCTGTTTCAATTCCGAGCGGGGGCTTTATTTGATATTAAATATTAATAAAATGGCCTCAATGTGGTCGTCCAGCAGGGGTGTGCCTGGAAGGGGGCTAGAGAACAACTGAACGTTTACCTTTTACCTTCTACCATTTAATTTTGCTGTAACTACGCCCCTGTGTGTATGTCTGTAAAGTTTGCGCTTTATCCTTAAACACACACCAACACGACGGGGCGCCCTGCATGTGTTTCGTTTATAAATTTATATAGATGTTGGCGGCTGCTGCTGCTGCTGTTTGCTCGGCAAATTTTCCTATCCATTTTTACCTCGCAGGTACATCATCCTGCACCTCCTCTCTGTCAATGTTGTTTATTTGCTCAACTGACGCATTGCCGTGGCCCGTTCGTACCTGTGCTGCTACTGCAACAGAAATTGCTATTGCAATTGGAGCACGCGATGTGGCGAATCTTCTCGGCGGCTACTTTGCATGTGTTGTGGCAATTTTACAGGCTTACAGGCGCCTGTGAGAAGGTTTATCCTTCAAATGTACTCTTGTTTCATGCTTCCCCAAGAGTTGTTTAACTTGATTTTGGTTTTGGGAAAGGCGGTGTGATAAGTTGTGGGAGTATGTACGATTTATAAATTCTATTTCTTAAAGTTCTAGCTAAAACTAGGTAATTTAAAACCTTGAAACCTTTATGGTTAATCCTCAATTTTTCTGAAATGAAGAAATTAAATTCACAAATCCATAAATTGTTTCGAAACATGCTGTGCTTGTTTCTGCTTTTGTTTGTGCATTGTTGCTTTGTACTTTTCTTTGCTCTGGCTTTGTTTTATGTATTTTTCGAACTCTGCCACACACACATGTCCTTTGGGCAATATTCGCTTGGAATTCAACCCCTGTTTGTATGTAAAGTTGGCCATATTAAGCAGCTGTTGGCAGCTGTTGGTTGGCCCCAGCACTGATAATCACATTTCGCGAAAGGGGAACCCCATCAGCCCACCCCAGAGTCTCCCTGTCTGGCACATGTGGAAATTAAGTTAATGTTTGCTTATGAATAAGCAAATAAGCGTCTGCAGTTGGCTGGGATGCTTTTTCCAGGATGCTTCGGCCGTGATGGACTCGCTGACGTTTACATTTTTGAAATGGCCAACACGTGTTCCTCCCCCTCCCGCCATACCAGTCCCACCTTATACAATCCTTTCTACACCCCCCCTGGGGGTAGGTCCTTCAAGCTTCATTTCAATTTGCTTGCATTTCAATGCAAAAACTTTTTCCATTTCGTCCTTCTCGCTCGCGCTCACGTTTCAAGCGATTGTGTGCAAAATACTTTGTGTTTTCTCCTGCTTTCCCCCCACTCTTAAGTGTGGGTACTGTGTGTGGGTAGTGTGTGTGCCGGCATAATTAGCATTCTCCGTGCATTAATATTAATTAGTTAGTTATGCTGCGGCGCCTGGATCCGGATCAGTACCGGTTCCGTGGATGGTCAAACAATGCTAGCTGCTATATATTCTATATGTACTTGTGTTAATAGGGGACTCCCAGCTATCTCAGTTGGAGTTTTTTTAAATTGTTTTAACTAAATGGTGGTGTTTTGTAAGAACTTTAAGGCTTTGATTTGATTAAAGTAGTCAAAGCTTTGGAGGATTTGAAATCCGCTTCCCTTTAATTACTAAAAGTTTGATTTTGCTTATGGAATAATGAAGTTGAATCTAAAATACCTATTTACCTATAACTAAAGTTTCCAAAAACCCAATTCATGCATTTACATTTCCCCTTTTAAGCTTCTTAAATAATGAATTTTGATTTATTGAACTTAATTATCAATGCCTCTGACTAAGCCTTTGCTTTGGTAGCACGAGACTTCTCTTTAGACTTTCAAACACTCCCCAAAAACCTTTACAAAGACATATTTTGCCTCACACAAAAGCCCATAGAAAGTCAAAATTTAATGCCCATGTGCAAATCCGGTAGTCTAAAGATAGCAAACTGCAGTCGGCAAAGTGCAGAAGGTCATTAAGCTCCTCTCTGCCCCACCTGGCCCTAGCAGACCAAAAAGTCTGAGAGGGCAAAACTTGGCCCTGGCCAAAACTTAAAGCAACTAAAGCCGCTTAGAGACAACGGGCTTCCGGTGACTGGGAAAGTTCTCGGTAAAGAACTCGGTCAAAAAATCTCCCTCGCAGTGATACAATGGCAAACAAATAGAAATGTGAATGTAAATTTTATGGGTCCGCAAATAAAATCATTTGCTGCGACAATTTTGCACAAATGAGACCCGGCGATGGAAGGGCATTTAAATAAATAACAAGAAAAAGTATAAATAATAATGGCAAAGTGGCAAGCAAACAAAGGGACCGACAGACAGGCAGCCAGGCAACCAGACAGACAGACAGACATACAGACAGGCAAACAGGACACACAAATAAATGGACAAACAAACTGAACCAACAAGGTGCCGGCTCACGCTGCGTATGAGTGATATGCCTTGGGGGGAGCATCTGGGTTTGAGTTTGGGTTTGGTTCTGGGTTTTTGGTATCCGGCATCCGGAATCGGAGCAAAGCGAAGCTGGCAGCTTGCTTTTAATTTATGCCATTGTGTTGGCCGAATTGAATCCAGGCCAATCAAGTGCAATTTATATAGACATTTGCCAATGAAACCGTTTCACAGTTACAGTTGCCAGTTGTCAATTTATTATTTACACGCACATTGGAATGGGTTAAATGGATGAATGAGGAGGCAGCGAGGGTTGTTTAAGGAAGACCGATATGAAAGCACAATAATTTAAGGTTAAGTAATATCTATTTCAGATTCTAACAAACCTAACATTAAATTTAGCTAAGACAATTCTCTTTCTACTTACTTTGTAGAATTTAAATGTCTCTCTGTGCTCTTAAATTAATTTTTCTGAACCTTAAATAACTACCACAACTAATTGACCTTCCCTCTTTCCTCTCTCCTCATAAACCACTTTATAAAGTGAAAATTTTTCAACTTAAATTCCATTAAAAGAATGTTGCTTAATTGCTTTTTGTTCACATGTCAATTTGCCTTGTTATTCAGTGAAATAACTCTCCCGTCCTTATCGAGGGAGGTCCTTCTTTGCCATTCTCTCATCCTTTCTCCTCCGTTTCTGTCCCTGTTCAGTGTGTCCTCCTAACTGTCTGCCTTTAATGCATTCCGACATGAAGCTGCCAAACAAATATGCAAATTCTGGCAAACATCTGCAGTGCCTTTGCTGCTTGCTGCTGGTGCCACTCCTGTCGATGAACATTCAATGGCATATTGTACCGACAGACAGAGGCTAATGGCAACTTTGTCCGTTTTTACTTTGGATCGTGTAAAAGGATTGGCAGGCACTGAGAAAAAATGCAACTTAAGGTAATAAAAAACTACGAAATTTTTAAAAATAATAAAGGAACGTGGGTGGTTAGAAGATTAACTGATTAAAAATAGTAGTAAATAGTAAATAAACTAATTATTATAAAAACAGGTAACCCTTCTAAAAATAAATGCAATTAGTATTTTATTCAATCTTCTTTTAAGAATTTTCCTTAAATATATTTTAGTTTTAAATCTAAATCCCGTAGTAAAAATCAGAACATATTGAATAGAAATCCTTCCGTCATATTTCTCTCTGCAGAAACCAAATATGAGATGCCAAAAACCCGAGGCTTTAGACAGCAGCAGCTAGAGCAACAATATCTAATCAAGTCGCCATGTCTGAATGGCCAGTGGCATCTGCCACGCCTCCCTCCTCCTTTACACCCACCCTTCCGTTACTCCTGCGAGGGCAACTCGTATTGTTTGCATTGACATTTGGCCAACACAAAAGGGAGCCATTGGCACGTTGCCTATGCATTCGAATTAACAGTTATTTTTGGCACCCTTTGCCGCTGCTTCGTGCCTCCCCTACTTACCCCCTCTTTCACCTGAGATTTTTGGAGAAAAGGTGGGCTTACCTGGCGCTTCTCCGGGCCGAAGCTAATTTCAGCTCATTGCAATTTGGCTAGGAGTGTTCGAAGCTGATTGGAATCGGCCAGGTTTGTGGATGGGAACAGAGGTGATTATTGTTTGTATCCAGAAAACACTTGGCCACACTCTTATGTTTGGGTAATCTTGGGTACATTATAACTATCCAAAGATATTTTATGTATTTTTTGAACAACTTTCTCATTAATTATCTTAAAGTGTAACAGTTAAAGTTTAAATTTTGTTTATACTTATAAATATGCTGTTGCCCAGTGCCAAGACAAACAAGAATTTTGGTCACTGTGTAAAGTTTTCAAGAACCTTGGTCACTTTAAATCGCTCTTCATAAATTCAAGGAAATTTAATACAACAATTTTAGAGTTAGTTTCGGTCATTATAAACTCTCCAAACCGAAGGCCTTGTACGACCACAAAAACAATATCGACTTTCAAATTGAAACATGGCAAAATTGCCTATTAAAATATTCCGTAAGGAAAATCTACCTTTTTAGGCAATGGAAATAAAATTTATTTCACAAGCTTAAAATAATCCACATTCCAGCACAGATCAGAGACATAAAATGGGACCAAAAACATTCATATCGAATACTGAAATCAAATAGAAACACTGAGCGGATAAGATGGAGAAGTGGTTTCAACAAAATTTTAATTAACAAACCAATTAGTTTTGTGTTATTTCGAATACAAAAAAAGGGGAGCTGGGGAAAGAATGGGAGCCAAGGCAAGGCAAAATCAACTCGTTGGCAAAGTTGTAAAAACAAGACGGCAAAGGAAAACAAAGGCAAACAAACAGCATTGACCCAAATCAACTTGAAAAGGGCCGAGCTGAGCATGTAAAAAGCAAATACGTAACGAAGGCATAGATACAGATGCGGATTCAGATCCAGATACAGATACAGATACCAGCTACGGGGGCGGGAGAACTCGAGAGAAGTTCAAACTTAACCGCAGGCCACAAGCCTGGGATCCGTTTCTCCACATTGCAGCAGTCTATACGGCAATTTAGATAAACTTGTTCGGGCCATGCCATGTCGATGTTGTTTTCATTGTTGTTTTCCTGGCATTGACCAGGCCAAGAGCACAGCACAGCACAGCAGAGCTGAGCTGAGCAGCAGCTGCTCACCGCAAAAAGGCAAAAGTCAAGCCCTCGAATGCAGGTCCTTGCCGAGAGTCCTTGCGAGTTCATAAAACGGCAATCTACAAAGCTCGCATGGAAAAATAAAAGGAAAAACTCGACAAATTTGAGCAGTAATCGACGGTGGTTGGGAGGAAATAAAGGGGAAGGGAGCTGGACACGGCTTTGATTAGACCTTTGACCTGTCCCCTTGTCTTTGTGTTTGCTTATGGCAAGAACTAGAAATGGAGGGAATAGAGACACAGAAAGTGAAAAGGCAATCTCTGTCTTGATTTTGTTGAACAAACAAATAAAATTGGGAAATACTTTTGAATTAAAAACCAAATCGATTTGCTGACATATTTTATGCCGTTGAAAGCGGGTTGAAATTTGTGTGGAAATTATTTAAAATAAGGCGAGGCCTTTGCCTGAAAAGGATATTCTTACTTTCAACAAAAATACATTGAAAATTACATATTTTTTATTTTTTCACGTTATATAATATGATATGTGTTTACATTTTTCACCCCAAAAAAATGTCTGCCTTTAATTAATGAATGTTTTTCTTTTTCCTGTCAATTTCAGGTAACTACATACTATATATATATTTCTGGAAATGTAATCACACTGAGAATGAAATTATGAAATGCTGGGGAAAACTGCCTCATCATCGGCTAATGGAACACGAAAGCGAGGCCACCGCGAGTATTCTCCTCCGATGCCACTGGGTTTTTTTTCCACCTCAAACCACCGCAGATTGCACGTGAAATTCGCAAATTATGCAATTAACCCATTTCCAGCGAGATGGCCACATAAAAGGCAACTGCAAGGCACTGCCAAGGCAAATGAAGTGTGCTCCCTCGTCGTCGTCGTCGTTGTCGGCGTGTGTGCTTGGCGCCTTTTTAACTTTAAATAGCCGCCGGCAGGCAAATCTTTTTCATAAATTTCGCGCGTCGACTTTTTGGCCCAGGCCCAGGAAAAGTCCACCACAAAAAAAAAAACACACACACACAGAAAGGAGTAAGTGAGAGCAGCGGGAAGGGCAGAATCTCGGGTAAATTCAAACTGACGCTGCAATTAAGCATAATGTCCTTGCAGGGATAACGTTAAGTGGCGCGTGAAATTACATTAATCATTGAAGGGATTTTTACATGCAACGATGAAGGAGCCGACCGCAAAGGCAGTTTCACAGTTGCACCTGAAGGTCCTTCGTTCTCTCTTTCCCGCTTTTTTTTATGCCTGCGAATTTTACCGTCTGTTTGAGCCAGGTGGGCGGTGGGCTCTGAGTTCTGGTCAAACTGTAGCTTATTTTTGGGGCATTTCTCTGACCTTTTTTTCGCTTGTGTTTGCTTTTTTTTGGAAACCAAAAAAAGGACTGGGAGAAGGTAATTTTTAAGGATTGCGACGACGGAAAGCGGTCGGTGTAAGCGACCGAAATGAATGTGTTTAAAATGTTACTTAAACTAATGAAATTATATATTTTCCTTCACAAGAAAGGGTAGTTTCGAGAGAATATTAAAGCTCTTGGTTTTTGTTTTAAGTATTATTTACTTAAAAAATTCAATTAATATATATAAGTAAAATGTGCTGGAAATACATAAAAAATATTCTAAGAAAAAAACTAAATTTTTAGTAAACACTTAACTCAAAAAATAGTTTTACTTCCTTGGCACTCTAAAAATCAACAGCAATCCCATTATTGCCCTGACCAAACTTCACATACAAGTTCATGTAATTTATGTTACAGCAAAAATGCAAAATTCCCAAGTTAAAGCTGAAAAATGAAAGCCATTAAAGTCGTAACAGTTAACTGGAATATGGCCAGCAATGAGTTTTAAACGAAAAGTTGGCTCGTTTGCGTGAAATGTTTGGCTTACGTGCAGAAGCATATACGTATATACATAGGAAAAGAGTTATTGATGTTTGCAATTTGGATATTGTGCATTCAGAAACGTATTTCAACAGTTGAGATTCCATTTGGTAAACATTTTGGCAATCATTCATTCCTCAATTTTTCAGCACAAATTGGCCCTCAGCCGTGGTAGGCGGAATGTGCCATATTTTCCCCCACCGAATATGTACATATTTCTATGGCAGGCAGCATACCAACAACTCTCACAGCATAATCAAATTTCGCAGACCGAGGAGCAGCTGGAGAACCGGCAACAATTTCATTTTTGTTCCGCCATCAGGTTTGGCCTTTACTTTATATTTTTTTATCAGGCGACGACGAGCCTTTTTCAGGCCACGAATCGGGGTAATGGAGAGCGCGCGGTGGGGTCCTGTGTTCCGGCAGAAAACTCAGTTAGAAGCCAGGCCCTTGAACTATGCAAATTTTCTGAAATGAAACGAGGGAACCAGAGGAGCAGAGCAGGGGTCCACGCATGATGCAAACTTTAATTGCCGCGAATTCTGCTGCGGGAATGGATTTTTCGGCGGCACTAACTTGATAATTGATTGCACAAAGTAAGCCAAGACAGGGGCTTGGAGGGAGGAGGGGTTGCCAGAGGGGGCTCGGATCAAAGGCGAAGAAGAAAGATTGGCAGGAGCAGCAGCAGCCACTCTGCCCATCAAGCTGAATTTCATTTTGCACTTTCGCCCTCCTACCCCTCAGAAGGAAAGGGCAAACACATTTCAATTAGCGCTTCCCACGCTCAAGTTTAACCCCTGCACACACACACAAACACAGGGGTTAATTCCCTTCACCCCCCACTTCCACAGAATCTACAGATTTGCTGGCATTTGCAGATTTTAAGCTGTGGCAAGCAGCATTTTTTGGGGAGAGCAATGGGGCCACAGAAATATCCGAATTAAAACAATAAACCAACATAAATAGGAGCTAAAAATATATGCAAAAATATATCTACATTTTTGTCATTCGAGAGTGCAAAATAAATTTTTATGTGTCAACAACACAAAGCTGTGTTTGTGCAATTGGAATTATTATTGATATATCTACCGGCTCTCCCTGGACTTTCCCTGAAGTTTCGTTAAATAAATAGTGTTAAATAAAGATAAAGGGGTGTAGATTCATGTCCGAAAATTTTTAGTTTAGTTTATAAATCGGATTTTTGACAATCGGATTAATAAGGAATATATTTACGCAACCAAAACCGGATATTACAAGGTTTTTAAAAGAAATATTTGAATTCATTTAAGCATTTATTTATTTTTCCAAAGATTACAACGATTGTGCAAGGTTAAAGCTCTATTTTACTTTGCTTTGAATATTCAACTATAAACAAAAACCTAGTTCTTTTACATACTTAAAAATAATATAGCCCGTTTATATTTAATTTTCTAACTTGACTAGTTTGTTTTTTTTTTTTTGTTTGTTGCTGAGCGAGTGGGCGAAATGAAATGCAAATGCGCCCACAATATTCCAAAGTTGCTGCCATAAACTGAAGGGTCCTAGGTCTGGGCTTTTAAATGCAGCTTACTCGTCCTATATAAGTATATTTCCACCCCATGTTTTTTTTCCGAGGCCTCTGGCAACCTGTATGTGTGCACCTGTTATGTGAACTTCATTTGTAGTTAGTTGGTGACTTTGGCTTAGGAAAGAAAACATTCGCCGTCGCTTGATGATGACGCTGATGTTGCTGCTGCTTTTACCGTTGTTCTTGTTTCTGTTGACAAAGCATAAAGTGCAGCCCGGGCTATAGGAAGGACCGACCAGGTGGTCCCCTCACACAAACACTCGTGAAAAAGCATAGGGAGTGGGTTTTTATTATGTCACACAAGTGTGCTTCCTATGACACACAACTTCCTGGCTGACTCGAGCGCAAAAACACAGAAAAAGAGTGCAGTAGAAGCAAGGCTGAAACAAGGACAGCTTCTTGTTTGTTTGCTAGTGTGTAAAGTGCACTGGCATTATGATTTCTTTTTTATACATTTTAAATATTTCTTCTTAATATACATGCCTAATATTAGTGTAAATGATATATTAATCCACCTCTTTTGTTATATTTTAAAACATTAATTATTTATTACCTTTTGTGGACTTTTAAAATTGATTACTTTTAGTTTATTTCTCGCAGTGCCTTCCTTTGCCTGAGTCACTGCCAAGAAATAAAGGAGTCTATTATGAGTGCCACGCCTTCTGGGCTTGCAAAGTTTTGACTCTCGTCTCGCCTTTGGGAACTACACACACAAAGAGAGAGAGAGCGGCTGATATGAATTTTTCGGGCTGATTCGCAGGGAAAAGTTCGCGGGAAACTTTAAAATTTTCTTTGCCTAGCAAGTTGAGTTATCAATTGCCAGCACGCGAACTGAGGCGGGATGGCTGGCAGGCTCAAGCCGTTCCGCATGGCGTATACTTAATGCCCGGACTCGAGTGACTACAAGAAGCTTTTCCACACTCACTTAAACCAGCTCCTTGCGGGGACCTTCGCCCCCCACACTGCCCCACACTCCTCCCCACTCCAACCCCTACTTCAATCAGCGACCACATGAAATTCGAAACATTTTCAACTGCTACTTACATAATTGCGAACCACAGCCGCGGAATCCTTTCGTCCTTCTTGGGCTTCGACCTAAACTGTTGCCAAATTCCCGCCGAACTTCATCAAAATTCCAATTAGCGCTTACACTCAATTACAAGGCGAGAGGGAGACAGAGAGAAAGGCGGCTGCCACGCCCCTTAACTTCGCTAGAGAAGTCAAAAGCAAATACGAAATACAAATACAAAAGGAAAGAGTTTTACAGTTGGGATATTCGACAAGTATATACTTGGTACTTAAGGGTTTGCTTAGGAAAATGTTAAAAACATTATAATAAATAATATTTATTAAATATATTTCATTCTACAATTTATATCATTTTAATTTGTTAACAAAAAGTTTTGAAATCGCATATCATATCAAAAAGGACATACTTTTTTATGTTCCCAAGAGTCCTGGGTAAAAATACAAATACAAAACAGAGAAAACCACAAAACACAGAGCCAGCTCTGCGAGTACATTAAAAACTTTTCCACGAAAACTGCCAAAGATTTTTAGGGGGAGGATGGAGTTTTTTCGCAAATAGCAAAATAGGAAATAGAAAGTTTCTGTATATTGTTGAAAATGCCAGAAAGGGAAAGCCTCTTTGTCGCTTTTTCGGCAACATTTTAAAGTCAAGTCAAATATATACAGTCGCAGCAAATGTCATTAAGCTTGGCGGGAGAGCAGGACAAATATTGACAGGCAGCGGGAAAAACGGATGTGGAAAAAGGGTTCCACTTTTCCACTTCTCCGAAGGGAAAACGAAGGCAAAGCCAAGGCAGCCGCAGGATATTGAAATTCATGTGTAATTATAAACACAAACCCACGCACACTCAAGGCTTGTGGGCTGCCCTCCCTTCTTATCCTTTTGTAATTGTTGCCGCCTCTGCCGCACAATGTGAAACAATTCTAGCAGCAAATGTGACTTACACACAAAATATATATATGGGTCTATACATATGTGTGTCTATATATATATATTCACATATATGGATTCATCTGCCAATGGGGAAATTAAGCGAAGCAAAGGGGAGCCTGGCAAGGAGCCCCACAGAAACCTCTTCATGTGATTTCATCAACGTAATACGTTAAATTTCATAATGAAACGATGCGTAATTGCCCCAGGCCCGTGACTTGGTTATGCATTTGAGTTGAGTTCTTGGCACTTTACCAGCCAGTTGAGTCCCATCAGATCCTAGCCCCTTTAAGGAAGTTTAATTGGGTTTTGCAAGTAGACAGAAGGTATTAAATTAAAAGAAAATATTGGGGAAATCATAGCTTTTAAGCAAGGGAAAGGTACAAGTACTTTAAGTTAAAGTTTTGATTATGACTTTACTCTTTAAAACATTGAAATAATATTTATTATATATTTTAAAAGCTTTTTAAAATAGTTCATCTTAAATTTTAATAATCTGTAAAGCTTTTTTACTTATTCAAAGAATCCTATTGACTTAATTTTAACATTTTATTTTGGTATTTACTCTTGAAATGGTTAAAATAATTTCGAATATATATTTCGCAATCTTTTGGATCCCTTTTAAGCGAATATTGCTTCATTTAATTTGTTGTAACTTATTGTTTAATCTCTATCAGTTACTATGAATTGTTGCCTATAAATTCCCATACGCATTTGTTCACACACATTGATTAACACACATTTCATTTTAATGCTTTAACCTTCCATTTAAAATCAGTTCAATTTTTTAGCTGAATTTTTTCCAATTCCTTGCACAAAATGTGTAGAAAATGAAGGCCCTCTCTATTTCCATATGCAACAATGCACGCTTGTGTTTGTTACAGTTCTTAGGCTATAGATTTGTCCCTCTCTAACGAATCAGGAATAAGAAAACATGTATAACCATTTTGTCATTTCTTTCATTCTTGAGTCAGTCGCAAATAAAATTCCGCAGCAAACACACGGTGTTTTTCTTTCTTGTTTCTCTTCAAATTCTGCCGCTCAATAGGTTATGGGCCCAGGCATTGGTGAATTCAAGAAAGTTTTTGTTTAAGCGGTGTGTGACTCGAGATCAAGTACAATGAGTGCTCTTTATCAAATTGAAAAGTTAGAGGAGAAAAACTATGACACGTGGAAAATACAGATGCGATCTGTATTGGTGCATTCCGGGCTGTGGAGTGTGACGTCAGGAGAGCTAACTGAAACGAATGTTCCAGAAGGACAAAACTGGGTGGCCTTGGACAATAAGGCGTTAGCAACAATAACACTGAGTGTTAAGACATCTCAGTTGGCCTACATCAAGAATTGCACGACTGCTGTGGAGGCATGGAACAAATTGAAGGAGGTACATCAGCCAAGCGGGCCAGTACGAAAGGTAC